>OZ021692.1:13596328-14028328 GCA_963978525.1 Ornithomya fringillina | reverse complement strand
GACCTTGACTTTTGAGTCAATACCTATTCAAAGCGTAATCATGTATTTTTCACGACCACTAAATGTTTAAAGATATGCAAATATTTAGAATTTGGCGAATCTTTGCGAATCTTTGATAATTAGCGGCTTAATTCTGTTGAATTTTATGGGACATTTTTTAATTTTTAAAAGTTAGTCCTTTCGAACGTATTAGTAAAAAAGTGCACAAGAAATTATTTGATCCAATAAAAAAAAAAAACACTCACGCAACACCTGATATTTATTGTACATAAAAAAACTCTCATACAAGTTTGGAAATGTTCAACATTGTTTGTTTCACCACAGAATGCCTGCCCAACTTGGACATGATTATACAATAAAATAAAATTTGGGAAAAACTTTTGCTTTTCCATTTAAAACAAAAAATCACATTACATACGAACAATTTCATGGGGGGTGTAAGAAAGTAAGTTTCTATAACAATAATTTATCCAAAGACTATAATGGAGACCTGACTTGTGGAAAATTAACGCATTAACAAAGAGTTTGCAAATAATAAATGAACCTGTTAATGATAATAAGTTGAGATCCAAACAGAGTACAAGAATACAATAACAATGTATTCCACCACTAAATACTCCAAAGTATATTAATCTTGGATTATACACAATATCACTCTTCTTCTTCTTCTTCTTCTTCTTCTTGATACTTGTACGTACGTAGAGTTTCTCTTTCCTATTCCCTCCTCTATTATTTTTGCTATTTTGCGAATCATTACTTTTGTTGTTTCTCCTTGATTGTAGTACTCTTTCTTCCTTTTATGCTTTTTTTATTATTATTATCTTAACATTATATTGAAGTAATTTTTTCTTGTTTCAAGTCAATTTTATTTACTTTTAATCTCTCCCCCATTACTTCGTTCAGGCATTGTGTATTGTAAGTTTGTCTTAATGCCAGTAATTCTGTGTACACAACGGTGTACTTTAGTATTAAGAGAAGACTGTTGTTCATGTATATCCAATTATAATTGGTTGTCTAAGCCGAGATGAGTTTGTGTTTGAGTGGGTTTTTCTCTCCTTTTTATCAGTTGTGATTTCCCCAAAGGTATTACATGACACTTTAATCCTTACAAAATACATTAATTTTGCGAGGAAGTGCTTTTGAACATGTTAACCTTTAATTATACGTTGTTGGTGTGGTTATTCCTAGATATTCTTCAAATGGGTACAGTAAAGTATAACACTTTATTCTAAAAGGATTTACAGCCTTATTCGAATCCGCGCAGCTAGAGGATAAAATGTGCTTGTTAGAGAAGGAACTATAGTTTCAAGGTTGAATACAGTTTTTATATCCTACACATAAGATAGGATTTACACTAAGTTTGCCGTTCTGTTGGCAACTATCAGAACAAGGCTACAGAAAGGCATATTATTCTTGATCAACATAAAAGATTTAATCAATTTATAAATATTTGTACGTTCGAAGTTAGTTTCCTACTTAATTATATAAAATTCACACCCACATTTGGCAAAAAAAAATAAAAAATGCTCACAGCTACAAAAACATAATAGAGAGTAAAAACACTTAAATTCCACGGCCACAATTGACAAAACAATTCCCACAGCTATAAAAATAGAGTTAAAAAGTCAACGGTGTATTACTTATTATATAAAAAATGGACGGGATCAAATAATGGACACACAATTAACAAAAACCTTCTTTGCTACCAATTTTGACACATACTTTAGTTATCTTCAAAATAAGGCGTAATTATATGCATTCCACGCCTATAATATACCTAAGAAATGGGAAGAACGTATTTTCTCTTAAACTTTTATAAAAATTACTCATTTTTCGGTTTCAAACGATAATTCATGCACTTTTAATGCATGACTTTTGTTTAACTTTTTAATATGATTTAATCAAATTTTCACAATTCTCATTTCAAACAAGTGTAAACACATACTTGTATAGTATTTTGTAACTGATTTTCAACTCGTAACAACTTCAAGTCTGTTGCTGTCGCTAACTTCTCACTATTGCCTTCCATCCGTATCTGTGTCCGTGCCCGTGCCCTTACTCTTGCCATCCAAAGCGTTTACAACTTTTTAAAAACTCTTTTATTGTTGTCTCGACAACAATAATAACAACAACAATAACAACAACATTAAACAAGTGTGCAGTTGTTCGTGTCGTTATTATTATTGTTGTTATTGTTGTTGTTATGCTTGTAAATTAATTTGCTTATAATTTTAACGCTTCGTTAAACAGTATTTGAACGTGTATATGTGTGTGTGTGTGCAGCTTTACAATGTTGAAAAAGCGTCTAAAAACGTGTTTTTCTGCATGTACAACATCACGTTAGTAGTTGTAAGAGTAGTTTTTTCCTAACGGAACTCAATGATGAAACAAAAAAGTTGTGGAGGAAATAAACCCTTCTGAGAAGCCTTCTTGTTTGTACCTCTTCTGGTTTTTACATTAGAGAGACGTTGAACTGTTAAGGATGCTAATGAAATTATTATATTTTACTACTCACACACAATCGACGATAAGAAGGCTAATTTTTGTTATTTATAATACTTAAATGCTTTCACTAAATTTATAGTTAAATGAAAAATTTTGTATTCAAATGGAATTTTTCCATTAAGAAGTGTTAAAGATTTTGCTGTAATGTCTATGGCTTGTAAAAATAATCTTTAAATAAATCTCATGAAATATATTGCTGACTCATATGTTATGTCATAACATAACTTTTTTTTTACATACATTTTGAAACTGCTTATGATGCATTTTCCATGAGAAAACTTTCATTTCATTTATTTTGTTACAAGATTGTGACTTCCTTGCTAGGAAGTTAACTAATGAGAATAGGAGGTAGGGTAGGGAGGTGGGAGGGCTGTTAAGATTATTTTATTTATGATACTACAAGATCTATTGCATGCCCATATTTAGTGTACTGACATGTTTTATTCCAAGAGGGAATTCTATTGAAAAATTAGAATCACATGACAGACACGCCACCAATTTAAGAAGATTTTAATATAGCATAAATTACGACTTGTAAGTTGACTTATAATATATTCATTCATAGGGGGCGTAATAAGGCCTTTGCCACGCCAACTAATTGTATTTATTTAACGCTTTGGTTTAAGCCGAATTCAAAATTGTCTACTTAACATATTATAGTTATAAAATAATTGTTGTATTAGGTGGATATCCATCAGTCTGTCTTTTCGGTTCAAAACTGGTAAGTAATTAGAGAGTAAACTTTTTTGCGATATTCAAATGCACATGTCACTGATTTATTTTATAACAAAAACAAAACAAACGCATATATTCTGTCTTTTTTCTCATTATATGTCTTTAACATCTAAAATAAATCTTTTGTTATCGTTCGCGGTAAATTAAGAAAATTGTCAATTTTTCTTAACCAGAAAAAAAAAAAAGAAAAAGAAAAAATGAAAATCTTTTTTTGTTAGTACTTTAAACAAGTTAATGAGCTGTTGGGATAAAACTTTGACACACCAAACAATGTGGTGGTAAATTTTCTGTTTATTCAAAAATTCTAACGCAAAAGGGAAGTCAAGCACAACAATGCAAAACAGCTCGATTTAAATGAAGTTTATACAACAGACTCTAAATACAGTGCCAACGACATATTTTACTTTATAAAAAATTGAAGACAATTTTGGAAAACAACAACAACAACAACACTTTTGTAATCAACTTTTTACTTGTCACTTTTCAGTATTGTGTTGAGTCAGTGGACCAATTTTTTTCTTTGTTATTATTTGGTGGAACTTATTGTTGTGCTGTGAACTTTATCTAAAAAATGTTTAGCTGGCAAAAATTGTAAACCGAGTGTAGAGAAAAAAAAAAAGATGATAAAGAAAACTTTTGCTGTGAACTGTAAATGTTGAGTAAGTGTCGCTTTAACACTACACCACAACACCGGCATGTAACCGAAAAACGGCCTCAAGCGTGTTCGGTTACCACCGGATGTGCTTAGTGCTACAACCTAAAGAGACCAAAATGATAATTTTTTTTCTTTTTTGGTTTCTGTCGTTGCATCGTGTTATGTTGTTGGTTTTCGGTCACAAATGTGCGTGTATGCGTGTGTTGTATGAACACTGTGATTTGGCTACTAGACTTTCGAAACACGTTTCTCGCAAAACAATCTGTCGCGTTCGTGTTCTCCATACAACTTTTAATTTACATAATAAAAGTTGCTGACTTATATGCTAAATCGCAGTCAGTGACTGCGGTGGTAAAAAGTATTCAGCACTAGTTTGAAAGAAATTCCGCCAGACGAATGGTGCATTTTAATTGACACCAACTGTAGCTAATTCATTGTATTTATAACACCCTCAAAATTAGCGTAAGGGTAACAAATCAAAAGAGTACTTTTGTGCTCAAAGGCAACATTTTGCACAAAAAATTGTATTCGATACATTTGGGGCGTGTATGATATCAGGATCCGTTCATATGTAGAACGACTATATTTGTAATGAATTTCAATTTCGTAATTATACTTTTATGGTCATAAAAATGGCTTGCGAATTATAGGCGTAGCTTCTTATTGATTTAAGCCAAATTGAGAAGAACCTACGCCCAGAATCTAGGAATATTGGACCAAAATTTTACCTCATTGTAATTGAAATATTTCGACGTTTTAGTTTCTACTCTATCTATATGCATAATATTATACGCACCGTTACATAGGGCGGTAAAGAAGATTTCACGCATCCATCCCTTCAACTGCCACACATGCAATTTATGCATTAATAAATTAATAAACAAATCAATAAAATAAATTACAATAATAATAATAATACAAAAGTAATGATATTCTCATTAGATGAAATTTATGTTTGCGACTCAATTCAATCCCATTCATATTTATGAGAAAAGTGATAAAAAATCATTAATTTGTGAAAAGCATTTAATATGATTATATTCCATTTTAAATGAATGTATATGTGTGCATAACTGGGTGATTATGTTTAAAATGCCAGAGCGTTTGTTATTTATATGAATTACGGTAATTTTGGTTTATCGTCCTTATCATTCTTATTATTATTGTTGTTCCTATTGTGATAATCACTTCAAATTAATGAGGCATGTGAAATATATAAGCATACTTCATATGGGTACGTATGTATCATATAATCTTAATTTAATTCAACGTTCACATCCAACAACTACTTACTTTATCAAAATATTTGTAACACAGAGAAGAATACTTCACCTCAATACATCAAAATTTCGGTACCGACCATTTAACTTTTATACAACTTAGTATCACAACTTATACTACAATTTGTGTAGTGCAGTGTAGTGTAAATGCGAGGCATTGTCATATAAGTCATTTCGTAAAATATTTAACAATGATCCGAAAAAATCCAAATTTGGCACAGTCAATTATTAATTAAAAACAGGTTGCGAAAATGGTTCAATTCGGTCACATCAGTGGGATCAATATTTGACCTCTCTTTAGTATATTTCTGTACCAAATTTCATCTTAATATCTCCAAAAATGGGTCCTGTAGCTTGAGTGCAATTTACATGGATAGACTGACAGACGGACATAGTTAAATCGACTGATAAAGTGCTTCTGATTCGAGCAAAAAGTGATTCAGAATTTTTAACCCAGCAAGGAATTATGCTCAAACTTTTAACTTCACTTATTTATTATTGGCCAGGTCTTATGTTGTAAAATTAAGGGTTAATATGGAAAGCTGGTAGGCATTCTAGATTTGGCTAAAATACATTCTTTCTTTATTTGTTCGAATCTATTCAAAATGTTTCATCTATTATATTAAAAAATAATGGTTTAAGGAAATAATTACCATTAGGCAAAAGTCTACATGGAGCAAACATACATACGTATTATTAAAAAATAACTTTGAAAAAGTTTCCAAGTCTTATAAAAATATTTTGTCTATTATATTTGCTTTGAGGTTGATTTGCTGTACTTTGACGCTATAATAATGTAGGGCGGAGCAGAGCAGGTTATGTAATTATACTCCAGTGAAGTGCACGTTTTCGCAATTCACAAATTACATAAAAGAAATTTCTTTACAATATGAAGAAATGATTATTTCATTCCTGGTTAGGCCTCGAGGGTATTAGGAGAGAGCAATAATCATAAAGTAACACACACGCTTTATTCATTTAAATCAAAGTATTTTCAAATAAGATAAAAATGAATAAAGCATTAAAGGAAAGTATGAATGAATGATGAAATTAAAATAAAGTAAAAAGGAAAAGAAAAAGAATTCCTCTTCTCTACCTGGCAGTACTTTGCGAAAACCTTGAGCAACGAAATTCTTAAAAAAATCACGCGCTTATCTACTCCAAACTCACTACGTACAAAGACTTTTCAAATAAAATGATAAAAAAAGCCGACGATTTGAGCAACATTTTCTATAACTATGTAAGTGTGGCTGTTCAGTTGCCGTTCAAAACGACTTGTAACGAGTTTGGAACGTACCCACCCCCAAAAAGCTGATACTTTAAGATTCTATTGCATATACATTCACAATCTTATCTTCATGTCATGGCTTCCACAAGCAATGCACATTAAATGTATTCATTGATAAGTTTTATGAAATATTCACAAAATTTTAATTGTTCTCTATTTGCTCTTATCGATAAGCAACAGCAGCAGCAATGGCAGTAACAGTGACAACAGAATATCACGTTCAATAGTATGTAATAATATTTAATTTATTGCCAGCAATGCACAGACCAGTAATAACAATGGTCGCTATCTGCAATAAAATACGTATTTGAAAATGAGTGCTAGCTGCTGCTGCTGTAGGCAAGAAAGTCTTTCTTCAATAACATTATCAATATCGTAGGACACAACAATGATTTCTAGTAAATTGTTCAAACTCATTAACATTTATTGCTGTAATAACTCTAACTTTTAAATTATTTACATAAAGTGGGAGAGGAGAGTCTTATTTATAATAAAATACAAAAAGTGGAAGAAACTAAATTTGGCTTAGACTAAATCTTAAATACTTCCACATACAAATAGTGGGCGTGGTGCAGTACATAATTATTCCTTGTAATAGTTATTCCTTGTATCAGTTTTAGACTGAGTACGATTTTTTGTATATTGTGCACATCGATAGGACAGGTAATTATAAATACGACTCCCAAATTTCAACTTCATACATTTGAGGTTGATATAAAGATTTTTGTCGATTGTGGGCGTGTGTGTTATCTCATTTTTGGTATATCGATGGATGGAATAACTATAAATTTTATACATACCAAATTTCAACTTCGTAGCTCAATTTTTATGGTAAATGTATGTATTTTTGTAGAATGTAGGTGCGGCACTTGACCGATATTCTCCTTTTTATATAGCGATCTGCGTGCAGAAACTGAAAGAAAAGGTACAAAATTTCAAATAAATAGCTCAAAATGTTAACAACAGACGAACATACGGACATAAATATGTAGGTGGACTCACTTTCTGATGCTTAGATTATTAGTTTTAGACATTTTGTGACATAGCACAAAGTTTTATCTGTAACCATAAGATTTCTTTTCATCATTTCTTTATAGATGTCAAGTATAAGTTAATATAAAGTCTGTCTTTTATGACATATATTTATCATATGTATTAACGAAAAAAAAAAAAAAAAACTGTACACGTGTACTTGTATAACAAACACATGCCAGACAACATTTGCGAATGATGTTGATTGAACTAATTGACACATGGCCGATATTTGCCAACACCAAAAAAACTTGCTTTTCACTCAATTATCACAAAAATCAGCAATATTTATTTAACACCCTTATTTATTAAGAATACGATGATTTCTTTCATGAATTCATCTCTGTCTCTCTGAAGTTTGCTTGAACAAAAGATTGTAAACACAATACAACATGATGGTGATCAGGATGGTGATAATGGTGATGATGATGATGAAACTGTCAAAAGAAGATTTTCTTGCAAACATTCTTATTACTTAATATGTGTGTTTGTGTAATTTGTTGCTGTAATGCGATATGTCAACAACGACAACAACGACAACAGTACCAGTAAAGTAAAATATGTTGTGTCTCCGAGGGGAGTCCCTTTAAGAAAAGAAAACTGCAACAAAAAGAAGAAGGTCATCACAGTCATCCTGGCAACATTTTCTTTTTGTTTTTGGTTTTTTCTTTGTATTTGACCGAATTTCACTAATAATACCACGGCAGCAGTGCAGCTTTGTAATGATACTGTTGAAGTTGTATAACTCGAATCATCAAAGTTAAACACACTCTGGGGAAATTATACCATTCACGGTGGCTGTCACTTGTTTAAGACCTGTTCAGAACTTTGATAGACTTGAAGTCTTTTAATACTGAAACACGCAACTTAAATCAAACCAAGAAGTATTAAAGTTTCATGTGTTTCATGTTGTATAATATTAACACGCTTGTTATTTTTTATTGAGAGTTATGAAAGGTGCGGGGAGGGAAAGTATGCCAACTTGTATATTTTATATAACTTTCTTTCCTCCTTTTAAAATAAAATTGATTTAATTTTTATCTGTTTATCAGGCCTTGGGGTCAAATTGTAACCTTTTTCCTTTGTTTTCTCCATTTTATGTTTATTCTGTAATCTTAACAAGAAGGAAATGTTTTTTATTTTGTATCTTTATTAACCATTAGCATAATTTTTTCCCGGTATTCGGGTAATAAAGGTTTAAATATTGTTATTATTATTGTTATTGTTGTTGTTATAGCTGTGAAGTAAATTCATTTATGAAGTCAATATTGTTTTAACGAACCAGCGAGATGTTCGGTCCGAGTACGTGGTTTATAATTTTATTACTGTATGTTTTGCTTTCATAAATCTTACCTAAATTTTTTTATTGTTTGCTCTGCTTTTAACAGGTGCCTTCAAGGATGTTTAAGATTGTTGAATTCTGTTTTTGTGTTTTTGTAGGAAATGACTTTTGCAAACAATTGATTAATTTTAGTAACTGACTGTACCGATTAGGATCCGATATGAGCAAACCTCGTCGCTCAGTTGATTTGATTATACTTTTTAAAACGACGTAGGTTTGATTCTCTTAAGCACAAACGCACTTAAATTGGTTAAGGTGAAATCTTAAATAGTTTCTCCCTCTATATGAAAATTATTGGCGTGGAATAATATACGTATCAACTTACACGATGGGTACCATTATATAGATTATAGGTAAGTATACTAAATTTCAACTTTTTAGTGTATTTTGTGGCTTTGAAATATTTGTAGTTTTTGTAGCTTTAACACTTAGCCGATTTTGCCAAATTTTGATAAGACTTTATCTAGAAATATTTATGTAAAATATCAGTTCAATATCACAAAATTTAAAATTGAAAAATACAACAATAATACCCCGGGGGACATGACTAAATTGATTCAGATTTTGATGCTGTTCAAAAATGTACATACTTTGTATGATTTCCGAGGCTTCTTTTGCAATTTTAAATAACTTAGTATACCCTCATCATAAAGGTTACATCATAAAGGTTTTTGCAATATTCTAAACAAAATCCGACATTGACGCTGATAAAAGTTATATAAATATAATTAAAAAGCTCAAGCCACGCCCCTTTTTATAGTTATATGTAGAGAATATTTAAGATTTACTCTAAACAAATTTACTATATTAATTTTACATGATTTAGTCCTAAGTTAAGTCCGTACAGTTTTATTCATGGCCTTCTTTTATTTCTATTTTTATCAAAACTTTTCTATCGCTCAAAAAGTAATCATCCATTCATTGTATCATAGTTTCTTATTTAAGTAGATTTCTCTCTATTTTGTTCCTCCCTTTTTTTTTTTTTTGTTGCCCCCTATACGTAAATAATCAACAACAACAAACCACTACGACATGTTCACTCAGAAGAATTGTTGTGTTTGCATTGTGGATTGTCTAGAGAAACGAACATAAATTTTACAATATAAACATGACTGTAAAACATAACATAGCATAGAAAATGGGCAAATGATGTTAGTTATACACACACAATATGTTGTTAGAAGAGAGCCCAAGAGAAGGAGGATGGAGAAGGCATAGTAGTAGGTAGGAGAGTGATTGTTTATTGTAAATTTTTTGTTACAGTCCCTACTCGGCTACCGAGGTAACATATTGTGCAGCCAATATTGGAACAAACATCTCTGGCATTTACCAACAAAGGAAGTTTTTTAAGTAAAATCTAGGTTGTTGAATTACATATATATGCTAACCTGATGTTGTTAAATTTTCTAATAATTTTCATTAACTAACAATTTATTCTAATATGCGAACACACATTGAAAATAGTTAAAATATAAAAAGAGAATGAATTGCTATGCTTGTTATTAGTTGTATCTTGTATTTCGTAAAACAACATAAACCTTAACATAAATACGTGTTGTTTTCTTCAAGTGTAGATTAGCTTTCCCCTCTTGTGGCAAACTGAGCCATAAGTATAAATGGGGTTTATGCACCTGTGCGTAAGCAGTAGCTGCATTGCCAAAGCAACAATATTACAAACAAACAATTGCGTTTCTAGGCTATACTTACACTTTATGCCCAGACCACATATGCTAGCTGTTGTAATGGCGGTCACCACACAACAGGTACAAACATTACAAATTCTCGCAAAAAGTAATTTTACACAAGAGCTGTTCACCACAAACTATATGGCTCAACATTAACAACATCGTAATTTTCACTCACTTACCCCAGAGGGCGGTAGGAAAGTATTGCATTGTGTACAATTATTGCAAGCTTTTCTTTCTGCACGAATCACTACACGTTACGATTTCATCATAATGAAAAAAGTAGAACCAACATTGGCTTAAGTCAAGTCTAAAATACACTCCACCTAAATATGAAAATATACTTTATGGGTTTTAAATTAAATATCAAAGAGTTCTGAGTCATTAGATTGAGAGTTTTTTGTAAATTCTGAGCGTACCTGTTATCCGACCACTCTAGTTTTTGTTAAATCGATGGATGCTTTAATTATATTTAAACTTTATTGCTAAATTTTAGTTAAATATAGAGGTTTTGAAGAAAAGTGGGTGCGGATGTCAATTGATTTTTTTCAATGTCTATGACTAGGAGAATGCTTACTGCAGACATACAATAAAGTGGAACTTACAGAACTGACGTAATCAGAATTTTTTTTCTGGGTTTTGCAAACGTTTTTACAAGCGGTGTAATTTCCAATTCCAATATGTAAACAAGTAAGAAAGCTAAATTTATTGTATATAAAATAATATAAATAAATAACTTTAATAAATTTATCTTAAAAAAAAATCATACATATCAGCTTACTTGCGCTAAATACGCTGTAAAACATGGGCGTGTCGACTAAACCCATTTTTGGCCTATCGATTAGTGAGATAATTATAGATGGGCATACCAAAGTTCATAGGTTAATTTTTGTGGCAGATAAAAAGCCTTTTTTTGATTTTGGGCAGGGCTTTGGACAATTTTGCTCAAATTAAATAGATTTACATTTCTGCGTGAGAGTACTAAAGGTGTCTCAATTTCAGCTCAATATCTGAAAATTTACGATCGGACGGACACACGGACATACATATCTGGATTGGCTCAGGTTTTGGTGTTGATCAAAAATTTATGTATCTTGTAGAAGCTCTGAATGACAAACTTAGTATACTCCCAACCTTATGTGGAAGGTATATATGTAGAAACCTTTGAGTCCTTTCTGAGACAGGTGTTCGTGCTATTTTAACTTAACTCTATGTTTATATTCATTAACTTTTATGCGTATATTTGTTGTTGTATGTAATGTTATAAAAAGTTTGTTGCAACAACCTTTCACGCATATTTCGATTTGTTTGTTAGAATTGATTGATGTTTCCTGAAAAGTGTTTCATTATCAAAATATAAGTTCTTCAATTATAATTCATGAAAGAGAAAACAAAGCTTTAAATATAATTAGAACGAAAAGGACATGTTTGCTCTAATATTATTTCAGTCTAGTCGCTAACAGTCACTTATTTAAGCGGATGTTTATTAAACTTTTGCAATCATTAAGCCTTTAAATGCAGACAATTTCTTCACTAAACACTTTGTAATTAATGCACTTTCTCTATTTAGTCGAATTTAATTATTTGTCGTCTTGTAAGCACCATCAAAGAATACGTAACATACCAGTAAGGATTGGGGCAGAGGGTTAACAGAGCGTTAGTCCATTAATATGAGTACAATACGTTCTGTTTTGTTTGTTGTTGTTAATTGATTTTCAAAGAGACTAAAAACCCATTCATTCAGCACACACATGTAGTGTGGGTTTGTAATACTCCATCAAAGAAGTAAATGGTGGGAGTGGAATAGAGATAAAAGCGAATGCAGTGGCTATAAATTACTGGCGCTGTTGAGATAATGCGGATAATGGTGATGATATCATTTGCAATGCGTGCGTTGATATACAATATCACCAACAACAACAAATTGATATAACAAATGCGGAAAAAAATTGAAAAATTCACTTAAGAGAGTTGCGGTAACTTCAATTTCAATGCAATGCAATTGTTTTTCCCAATTTTTTTTTTTTTTTTTTTTAGCTTTGAAGCACTCGTGCCCAATTTGTAAATGTTTCTTCAAATATAAACGTCACGTACCCTATAAAAATGCGATTTGTTAGTGAGGAAAATATTTTTTTTACGTGGTGACAGAACCGAAACAAACAAAAATAAGAAAAACATATAAAAATAAAAACAAAAGCATTGAATATGTTCTGTGACAGATTTTTAAACAATTTAGTAGGAGTACGTGGAAATGTAGAGTTTTTTTCATACCGTCCACATAAGTTGAGGGTATACTAAGTGTGTTCATCCCAGAAGGTGGCGTGAAAGATCTTGCGAAATATTTACTATGCGTCATTTACATGCGAATTTGAAATTTTGTACAGATCTTAAAAAAAGAAAACCTGAGTGAGTGCCGCGTCCACAATTGACAAAAATCTTTAAAAAAAGCCAAAAATATAACTGAAAGACTAAAGGTATCTATAATTAGTCTATCCATGTAATAAAACGGGCACGCCCATAATCTACAAAACTCTTTGTTCTGTAAGGGAATCCGCCATTTACTTAAATGTTTTTTTTATAAATATGGTATAATAAGTCGCAATCAAATATCGACCACGCCCACTTTTTTATTGAATGTAGAGAATATTTAGGATTAGTCCTAAATTTAGTTTTTTTTAGATATTTAGCTAAAATAAATTTTTATGTTATCGTATGTAATGGAAAATTCATAGATTTTACACGAAATTAAAAAATTCAAAATCAAAGAAATTTCAAAAAGTTCTTCAGTGTGCAGTGACATTTAAATTTTTTTTTAGAACTGGTTGATAGCCACGCCCAGAGTTGTCTAAAGGCTCCCACTCCTATAATACAGAGTTACGGAGTTAAAATTGAATATTTATTGTGACACAAAGGTGTTGAAAATGGGCGGGATCAAGTATAGGGCACGACCACAATTTACCATTAAGCTGATTTGTAGATAATATGTGAAATATACTGAACTAGTCGTTAGAAGAAGAAGCAATTCTGTTTCTGCCACGCCCCCACCTCAAGTATTAACGTCGTTTAAGGTAACCAAAATTTGCCTTGACCAGTAAATATATTTTACAATTTTTTTTTATATTAAAATTTGGCTCCTACTAAAAGCAATGTAGTCTAGTCGGTCGCTGTGATACGTTTGGTAATGAATTTATTATTTTGCGTCTTTTTGTACTTCTTGTTTGTGCGAATGTTTGAATATTCCCTATAATGATACTTTTGTGTTTATAGTACCTATGCATATATGTACAATGCATAAGTGTATGCACGTATACGGATAATGCGTATTTACATTTACATATACGGAGTGAATGTTTGCAAAAACTTTACTACAAGTATTTTATCGGTGCGTTAGTCTATCTGACTGACTATCCTATGAATTGTGTTATAGTCGCCATTGTTGTTGTTGTTGTTGTTGTTACAATTTGAAGTGTATTTGCATTATACGCTAAAATGCATTTTCAAGTGGCACAAAACATGACAGTTGCATTAATTTTCATAGTAGCCAAACGGCACCAGTTACCGGGCAAAGAGCGAGAGACAGAGTATTTCTACTACAAACATACAGTAACAAAAACAACAATAATGGCACCCAAAACGAGCAAAACATATAAAAACGGATCAAACAACTTTTGTATTGGACACAATTTTGTAATACACCCGTTTATTCTACAGCGGCTAAAATAACAGCAATGGTGGGAGTAGTATCGAAACAACAACAAAGACAACATTTATTTTTGCATACAATACATTGAAGTTGTAATACGTTTTATATATAACAACAATATGTGTATGTGTGTGTGTGCGTTTATAAACAGTGATTCAGTTCAGTTCAGTTCAGTTTAGTCCTTCATTTAACATGCAATTCGTTGCTAAAATGTGACAATTGTGGTAGACGTTCTGTCAATTGTTACGTTAGATTGGTTTGTACATATTTATTTAAGCGATAAAGCACCCACACGCACAGCCACAAATATATGCACATGTGTACTCACATGTAATGTTTTTACATATACGTACGTTTATTATATGTACTGCATAGCACAGGCAGTTAAAATTTAAATCAATATCAGGACAGAGGAGATCTGTACAAAATACCCTCCATTGCCTTCATTCGCGCTGAATTTGTTACATGAAAATATTATTGCATTTTCACACAGATTTTTATTTTATTTTATTTTATTTTATCATTTTATTTTCATTATTTTTTTAACATGAAAATTTTATAATTCATCCTAAAATTTAATCGCATGTCGCTTTAATTGGTTTTAATTGAGACACAATTTCAATTAAACGTACATTAAGTATCGGGCTGCCCTTTAAAGGGATTTTACTAAATTTTTAAAAAGCGTTTAAAATATTTTATGCATATAAATAATAAACAATTTTAACCTAAAGAAACGCAATAGTTAAATAACTTCCGTTCATTAGAAACATTAGCTAACAGACTTATTTGGAGCATTGCATTACAGTTACGAACTCTGGCTACAATTTTTATAATTTTAAATTAATGCTGCGGCAATGTACAGGGAATGAACAAAATAATATGAATATCTTGCAATATTGAACATTTTGCTTTCTGTTGGTAACCCTGCTTCCGTGTAAATAAAGTGTCTGAACAGCTGAATTGTTAAATGTTAAAGGAACAGCAAAACTCAACACTCACTTGCGTTTCGTCAAAAACAGTTCGGTGAAATCTCGACAAAGATAACAGTCATGGAAGGGCTGCAATTGCGAAACCCTTTATGTCAAGTGTTCATATTATTTTGCCCCCATGATTATGATATTTCAACTCTCTTCTTCTTAACAACCTTCTCTGTTAATCATATCTAATAACTTTCCACGTTTTATACTTATACTTACATGGCAACATAATTTCTATTAATTGGTAACATGTTGGCAACTAAAAAACTTCATTATCAGCAATTTACACAATAACTCCTTAAAAAAGAAAAGAAAAAATCTCATATAAGAAAAACTTGTAAAATTTATTATCATAAAATATTTAACAAAAAAACTCAAACACCACAAAATATGTTTTGGGAATTTTTTTTCTTTTTTTTTGGACAAGAATTTACTGATGGAAATATACCGGCAGCCAAATATTGTGGTGTGGTGTTATGTATAGATTTTTTTATAAGTTTTTAGCTTGTTTCCTTTTTTCTTTTCACGATTTAGAGGGAATTTAAGAAAGCACGGAAAGAACATTTTTTTTATAAGTAAAAGTTTTTAACCAACCAAGACATCGTATAAATAATTGGTTTAATATAAAAAATGCTTTCAATTAGATTTAAATTAGCTTTAAGAGAGTTATATAATGATGTCAAGGGAGGGTTCATAGAAGATTTATCAGAAAAGAAAGTATTCGATTATTATCCTCTTGTGGTATATATTCAAAATTAAATTATTTAAAGTATAAAATAACCTCCACATCTGCAACAATAAGCGTGGCATTTTTATTTGACGCCTCTGACGCCTACTTCTGGGTATAGAAAACAGAATTACATACTTAGCATACCCCCCATCTTAAGTGTAGGTTAAAAAAAGACTCAAAAATATATAAGAACTGGAATAAAAAATCCTTTATTTTATAGAGGCTCCTTATATATGATTAAAATTGACAACACACAGCTTATGGCATCATATCCAAATAACCCTTTTTATTAATATCCATTTCAATAAACCGTGAAATATAAGACAATTGCCATTTCGGTTTTAGTACGAAGTCATTTACCTCGCAGCTACTTGTCAAGCTCTTCTCAAATAACATAAATATTATGGAAAAATCAGTTATACTCCATCTTGCGTTGAAAGCAATTTTGAATTTAGTATACCGAAATTTAGCTGATTGATTCTAATCGTCAAGCCCTCCATTTGATACCCATATCATGTAATGTTACGAAGAAATTGACAAAAGACTTTCTAGGGGCGGCTGCGTGATTAAGCCCTGTATTCATCAAGCTCTTTCATTTGATATCCACATTATACAGATTTTGGCGTATTGGAAAGTCGACTATTTTGTACTTTGAATATATTAAACTACCAATTTTTATTAATAAATAAAATGAAAACTAAACGAAAAACTTCAACGAAAAACATAAAGGTTTGCCTAAACCGTGTTGTAATTTTAGGAGAAACAGCTGATCCCACACATGAAAGGATTTTTAGTTACATTATGGACATATTTTATAAACGCTAAAACACCAAGTTTTTAAAGTTTAAAATCTAAAATAATCGATAAAAATTCGCTAATAATTTCAAGTTTACTGAGTAGATTCACACTTTACAAATATTTAAGGATAAGGGTCATATAGTAAATGTAAGATCTCCTACATAGTACGAATGGGAAGATTATTGTTGTTGCAATACTATGCAGTACAATGGGAAACATGTGGCAATTTGTTATAGAATTTATTTAAATTCACTTTATACATGTTTTGTTGTCTTAGGCAACTGGTATCATTACATACAGAGAGAGAAAGACAATAAACAAACAAAACAACCCAGCACACAGCAGCAGTGATTGTTTGTGGAGATTCAAATAAAGTCAAAATAAAGGTTACAAGAAAATTTCATATTATGCATAAATGCGATATGTTGTGGTTGTTGTTGTACATGAACATGCAGTCAACTCATAAACAAACATATGAGCAAATAGCAAACGGAAAAGGGGAACGGACAGAGATAATATTGTTTTCTGTATAAAGGTCATCATGCAGGTGAAATCTTTTCGTAGTAAATGTTAAAAAAGTTTTGCCTGAGACAGTGTGTGACAGTTTTTTACAATATTATCCTCTTTTTATATTTACCTGAATAATTATAAATATTTAAAAGTTACCGCTCTAGATGGAAAGGGCCTCTCAGAAGACTTTATACTAAAATAACACAAGTATGTATAAATTATATACGCCTTAGACATTAAATAGTTATCTTTAACTCCATGGATTGATGAATCCTTTTTCCAGTCTAACTAACGAGTCGAGACTTGCCACTGTCCATATAACAGTTATGTTAACTTGACTATCAATCCTTTCCTAAAATGACACAGAAGCATGCCTCCTGAGTTATAAACTAACAAATATCAACTTTTGATGCCACAATTTATTTACACACTAACGCACACACACGTACACATACTATATATTACATTTTACATATTTATACGTAGTTTATATATAGACTATATGGATAGATGTATGACAACCGCATTGCTTTTGCTAACAAATTACAACAGAAAACCTCAATAAAAGTCAACAATCAAATAATGCAGACGTTAGCAAACAGTCAACATCAACATCAGTTGCAACAACAACAACAACAACAACAACAGCAATAAAAACATCATCACAAGTTAAATATGAACTTTTTGCTTCAAGTATTCTCTGTAGTAAATTAAATGGGTTTCATATTAAGTGTACGAGTAAAAATGATTTTAAAGGAAATTAATGTTAAATTGCTGAATTAATACACAAACAAAAAATTTTAAGATTATGCGAAGTTTTATAAGAGTTTTATTATTATTTTGAGAAAAGTAGTTAACGTTTTATTATAATTCTCAATGAGTTTATATTTTTTCTTTACAAAGATCAGCGCTCTGAAAAAACTCCTGTAAGTGCTTGCACCGGGGCGATTTTAGCTTTAAGAGATTTGCGTTCTACAGAATCGAACTCTTGCTTACGCCACTCTATTGTAAAACGTATGAAGCTTCGCGTCTCATTCTTGATACGTTTAGATGGTTTTAGATGTTAATGCTGATTAAAACGATTTATATTTTGTAGAGTCTCTGATACCTCCTTCTCAGTCTTGTAAATAGAATAAAGAACTTAGTGTTCCTCCATTTTATGCGAGGGGTATAAAAATCATCTGTGTCTCCTTAGTATACCCACCACCTCAGTGATGAGAGTATACTAAGTTTGTTTTTCCGTTTGCAACACCCAGAAGGAAGCGTCAGAGACCCCACAAAGTATATATATTTTTGATCAGCGTCGGAAACTGAGTCGATCTAGACATGTATGTCCGTGTGTGTGTCTGTCCGTTGCTATTCTCACGGGCGTACATTTTTAAATATTGACCTAATATTTTGTACACACAGACAATTTTAGTTTTTGAACGAAGATCGCTATTTAAAATGGGCAAAATCGGTCAAGATCCACGCCCACAATCAATAAAATCTACCACAAAAATTGAACCAACAAGTTTAAATTTAGTACGAATATTTACAATAAATTTATCGATCGATGTGTCAAAATTAGGCGTGTTTGGATAACAGATACGCCACAATTAACAAAAATCTTTATATCTCCTATAAAAGTTGACCTAGAAACTTGCAATTTGGTATGCTTATCTATAGTTATTCCATCCACCGCTGGGTCAAAAATGAACGTCGTCGCGTTAAAAGACGCGCCCACAATCGGTAAAAATATATATATAAAAATATATATATGAACTTCAAATTTAGTATTTACGATTATCCCATCCACTGATATGCTAAAAATGGGCATAGTCGTAATATAGAAAAAATAATATTCCTTAAAACTAGACTTGCAAGCTGATACGTAATACATACACTATTTGAGGGCGCAATGTATACATATTTGCCATGCCCACTGCTGTGGAGGTGGAGGATATTTAAGATTTGGCCTAAACCAAATTTCGTTTTCTTACTTGTTTTTTATATAAATTATTAATAGTTTTATAAGAAATATGAATTTATGAATAGTTAGAGGACATTCTTTTCCTGCTAGCAATCAGAATGATGATAAGAAAGGATTCACCAAACAGTTAGTTTGGTTAATAGAAATACGGCATTCTTGTCTGGGGATCTATCATTTCGTTGTTTATATGCTATGAATGTTTGTACGACTGTCACAATATGCTGTAAAGCTGCACTTTACTTAGAAACCCTTGTCTGCTTTGGTAAGTAATTTCACGGTTATATGAGTTTTTCAATGTTTTTGAGGATTTTTTTGGTTTTTGTTTTTAATTGAATGAGCGAAATACACAACGTAATATGTAATAACAAATTGGTACGTGAACATACGGGTATGTGGTACGGGTTAACAGTTTTAAGTGTTTAATAAAAGTAGAGGATGCAACAAAGACCGTTTTGTTGTATTTAAACAGGATGTCGATGTAACAATTGTTGTTACACAAGTTTTATTTTGCAGGTCCCTTGTTTTTTGTGTTTTTCCCTTAGCTTGCTTCACTCTGCGATACAAATGTTAACTCAAAAGAGCAGCAACTACACCAACATATGTTGACACCCGCACCAAATAATATTTAACCTTCAAAAAAGTTAACTTTAATATAAAGGCGCCAAGAAAAACTTATTTATTTTTATTTTCAAGTGTTAGTTTTTGTTTTCGTTTGTTTAAAACTCATTTCCGCTTCCATTTTGAGCATAACGCTTCACTGGAAATTCGTTTAAAGTTATTTTGTTACGAAATATTTGTGAACACCTTTTCAAGGTTTGACGAACCTCAAGTGTGAAGGGCATTTTCTGAATAGAAATCAATTCATTTTAGTACGAAATCGTTGTTGCAAGCAATCGAGTAAGAAAATATTATAAAGTGTTTGGTATGAAACGGAAGATGTTTAACAATATTTTCGGTGTTCGGTGTCCGTTTCCTGTTGCAATTGCAACCACACACGCATACATACTCAAAACCGATACCAAGCATGTAACTGTTTATGGTATATAAATATCTTTAGTTGTGCTTCCGACTGGCTGACTAGTTGGACACACATACATACACACATTTGCCATCATCGTTTCATTTTTATTTATTTGCCTGTCTGTCTGTCTATCTGAGTTTATACCACATTGCAGTTTTTGACCCCCACTCTCTTTTATAATTTTCTCTCTATGTTTATTTGGTCTCTTTGTGTGTTCGGAATTATATTACACATGACGTCATGCGTATACGCACAAAATATTTACCTAGTTAGTTATGGATGTGTCCATTTTTAAGGGCCTTGCTAACGCTAATCATTCTTTAAAGTTGAAGATTTTTGTGAAAATATGAGACAAAAGTTGGTTAAGATAACTTAAACCGGACACGATCTGTAATTCAAAACATGTGAAGGATAATAAAGAAATATTAAGAAGGTATACTTCAGGATCACGTGATTTTTAATAGAAAGCTTTTTTTATCATTTAAAAGGAGAGACGGACATAAAAAGTAGGTAAACCTTAGTGTTACTCTAAATTCTGGTATTTAAAGGAAAAATATCCTCAACTGTTAATATAGAAAACCCTGAAGTTTGGACTGCAATTGCAATTGTTGTTGGGAACATGTGTTTTTGTTACTGCATAGGTTTGTTTCCTCAACACACAAACAAATGCTGCCTACCCTTCCCATGATTGCCCTTCTGCGCACATGCATGTGCATGAGTGCTTGGATATGTTACGTGTGCTGTACTGTATAATGCAGTGTCATGAATTTTCGTATTTTAAGTGTTGTGGTAAATCCACTTAAGTCGTACAATGACAATTTGTTGTTTTATGAGGTTAAAGAGCTTAATTGTGTTGATTATATATATCCCTCACTATACTGATATGTGCCTAGGTATGTATGCAATGGTCTGTAAGTATAAATGTTATATATATGCGTCATTTTGTATATTTTAGGGGTTTCTTTGAATCAAACTATGTTACTGTCAGTTGTTAGTTGAGGAAAATTTTTCTACTGTCGCATAATTAAGCCCGTCATACGCTATCTCTCCATTAAGGCACATACTAACGCACTGTTACTAACCAAATACTTTGAATTATTTACATATTTTACATATTTTTTAAAACAAAACTTTTATCGACTCACAAACACTTGACCAAATCACTTTGTGCGTAAGAGTGTCGTTCGAGATAAAAGTGTGAAATCTCGGATTAAGTTTTGGGGTAGAAAAGATGGATCGATTTATATATTCTTTACTCGTTCTTTTAAAGCGAGAGGGAACTTTCTGATGAGGTATAACCTTCTTAAGTTTTTTATGGTCTTGTGTTGGGGAGGTATTACCTAGACACGGTACACACGGTCTCGAAATTGAGACAAAATTTTGCATAAACAATTCTAGTTTGTACCGGCAGATTGCTGCTGTCTGAATTGAACGCAATCGGCAAAAAGTCACGCCTATTAAGATATCTTACATCAACAAAAAATTAAATAACAAATTTGAAAATCAATGTGTTGATTATAATGTTCCAAAAATGGGCATGGTCAGAAAACAGATATTGTACTTGAACAAAATAATAGAAAACAATTTTAATAGCGCATAATTAGGTATAGTATTCAATAAGGTCATAACAATTTTGCACTTTATTACGAAAGAACCGTTAAATGTTTTTTATGATCTGTTAACAAAAAACATTACACAAGATAAACATTTTTATTAAGGTTTAGTTCACAAACGAACAATGTTTGAGTATTATTAAAAATGACTACCGTTTAATACCTTCCCTCCCGAAAGGTTGTGCACAATATGGGTAAATTCGAGTCAAAATATTTACTATTGAATGTTCTTTTGCCAGTAAGACAAAATACTGAAACTATTGCTCCAGTTCAAAATGATCCAAATCTATCGATTCTCTGACGCATCTTTCAAAACATCTTGGCTCACACTTTTATAAAATCAAATTAGGTCAAGAACTGAAGTCTCTCATCATATAAAGCGCCGCAATTTACGTTATGTTATCTTTTTATTGAAAAATCCTTTATTGGAAGGTGTATGTCACGTACGCTTGCAATTTGCGTTTCAATACGGAAAATATTACAAATTGGCCAAATTTAGCTTTTATGTACATATTTTTTTTAAATTTTGTACAATGTTCTTCAACTAAACGTTTATCATTATAGAAATTACAAGAATTTTTTTTTTTTATAAAAGAAAAACAAAAAAGCAAGTAACAGCACCGTCTTGGTAATCATGACTTTTACAAGAGTCGTGTCATTATGGTTTTGTGGGTTCGGGTGATATGGTGTTTAGTGCAAGCAGTAGAAAACCGCAACATTTAGTTGACATCAATTGTGGTTTTTTGGGTGCCTTTCTGAAATGTTTTTAGTTTTTTTTTGTCTTAAAGAGCTGTTTCCTTGGATTACACACACACACCCATATATATATATATATATCCCTTCTTTAATGTATGTATATGTTACGTGTTAGAGACCATTCACTGTCGTAGTTGGGTGACTTTAATTAATTTCCACTTATCATTTAATATCCATTGTAGTCTGTGACAGGAGCACTGAGTTGGATACTTTAGCCTCAGAATTACTTTTATTGTTATAAAATAAGAGTTTTTTTTTTCTATATTCACAAAATTTTGAAGGTATGGTTGGTTTTTTAACTTACTAATACATTTACGTAGAGGTCGAAACGAATATGCAAGAGTTCCATAAAAGCACACCGAAGGACATCGATTCCAATGCGTATCTTGTGCAAAATGAAAGCTGATCAAGTTTTCCAAAACTCTTAGAGAGCAAATATAATTCAAAATCGATGTTGGGCGTTTAAGATTCTGTGTTACCTTATGGCAGACATTTTTTACTGGTTTATTGTGGTTACTGTTCTTGTTGTTGTACACGATGTAGACAATCTTATGAGTACAAATTTTTCAAATGCCACCGACAAGAATAGTGGCTAGATGACAATGAATAAAAATAAGAAGAAGAAGAAAAAGAAGAGGAAGTCACATAAAGCCCTAAATGGACAGTTGTTGAGGTCTGTGCTTTGGTGTCTCTGTTTAATACTTGATTAAAAATCTTCTTTTGTTTAATAAAACTTACACACACACACACACATGTTATTAAATATAAACCAAAGCAAAATAATGGATTGTATGTATTTACAACAAATCAGAAAATTTATTCGTGCAGCATCTTTATATTGTTTATTTATCTTTACAGCAATTTATTATGCCGCATTAACACACTCTCACTGCAGTAATAATTAAAGTTATGGCTTCATTTTTGTTTTTTGTTTTTGTCTCTTTTTTTCGTTCAAAGCATTTCATGCAGTAAACCTTAAATTTATCACTACATAAAAGGACTTAATTTTATACACACATTCATATTTTATTATATGGTCTCATTATTATGCATAAAACAGTTATAAAGTAAACATTATAAAATGCTTATAAAGCAAGAAAACAAACGCCAACACCTACCCATTCACCGCCAATATCGTTATTATGCAATATTTCGCCAGCCTCCCTTAAGCAGCTCTTAAATTACATATATATAAACAATCATGCATAGGTTAGTATATATTTAAGCAAATACTCAAGTATGGGTGAGGTGTGTGAGTAAGAAAAACAAACACTTTGTACAAAAATCTTAAGCATCATTAGTGTAAATATTTACAATTCATAAGCTAATAAAGTTGCTGCTGCTGCTTTTCTTCAGTTTCCATATTTCAATTGTTGCCATTGTTGTTTTTGTGTTTTCACAGCGCTAGTTGTTTAGAGAAACCATTTCTTGTAAAAAATGACATAATTAAGTTGTTTTCGAAACACTCAAAAAACAATCACCGTTGCGGTTGAACACAATGAACCGGAACAAATATAATATTTACAAATATAAGAAAAATACGTGAAAATGTTATAGGCGGGTAAACCCGACCACTATACCACTTAAATTTTCATTCTTTTATAATTTGTTTAGTTTTATCGGGAAACGCGATTGATTGTTTTAAAAAAAAGTCACTTTGAGAAAATATTTTTTAAATTTTGCGAAATTGAAATTTTGCTTTATGGATGGATGAATTCAGAAAACACGTTGTATGGTAAGAAGGTCTAAATTTGACACAGTTGGTTATAATAATAATTAACAATAGTTACTTACGAGCTTTTTTTGAAAAAATAGTCTTAAAAAATTTCGAAATTTCGTCAATTAAAGTTTTATTACAGAGTGAAGAGTGTTATATGGCGACAGGTACCAAAAATGGTCCAACTTAAAACATTTTTTATAGAACTGACTTTTTCGTTAAAGACATGCAAATTTTATTATTATATCTTAAAAACCTTAAATTGTGCCTGGAATACAAATTTACATGGACAGACGGACATAGTTTAATATAAATCTGAAGTGAAGGGTATAATAATGAATAGCTCCCTGTTTATGAGGTAAAAACGTTTTAGGACATTCAAGCATGTACAACAAGTGAAAATGTTATAGTCGGTCAAACCCTACACCACTTATCTCCTAATTATGCTTGGATCTGTCTACGCGATAGACTATCATATAAGTGCCTTTTTGAAATATATTTATATGGAAAGGGATTCTAAAAATGGTCCGATTGGATCCAAATTTGGTACAGCTAAATATTAAATCAATTAACTATTTTTCACCAATTTTTTTCAAAAAATATTAAGAATTGCGATTTTTTCCATATAAACGAGCTTATAATCGGAAGGGTTCTAAAAATGTCGATTCAGTCCACTTCCAATGGGATTCCTGATGGCGGCAAATTTATTAAGAGCTTGGGCTATCTTTTTATTAAAAATTTATATTTTATATAACAGAGGTAAATCCATTAAAGATAAAAAAATTTTTTTTTGGGTCATGGCTCTTAATTGATTTCATCCACTCTGAACACGGCCGCTTTATGCCAACAACAGACGGATGTATGGACGGATGTACGAACATATCGAAATGATTCAGATTTTAATCCTTATGTGTCTTCTAACCTTTTATCTTATATGGACAGCAGCATGAGCATTTCCTCTTCAAGTGTAAATTCAGTTTAAACATTATTTGAAAAAAAAAAAGAAAAAATATCCTTAAATATAACAATTATTCAAAGTTTCGAATCCAACTTCACGGGTGCATGTTTATGTGCTTATGTCCATATACAATGTATGTAATAGTCTTGAAATCAAGCGTTAAATGAATTCTTAAAATTTATGGAGCAGCAGACAAACAGCTATAAATTCTCTTTTAATGGCTTTCATTTAACATGAACTCATCCAAACACTTGTATGTGTATGTGTGTCTATATAAGCTACATAAACAGTAAAGTGTACCATAACAGTAGCCATGCTCGTTAAGCTTGAAGGTGTATTTAATTACTTGAAATTAATTTGGATTAACGTATGACATTATCATTGAGTATAAAGGGCACGCGTCCACACAACGTGTTTGACCAAAAGCGAAACTAAGAT
This sequence comes from Ornithomya fringillina, assembly GCA_963978525.1. Lineage (NCBI taxonomy): Eukaryota > Metazoa > Arthropoda > Insecta > Diptera > Hippoboscidae > Ornithomya > Ornithomya fringillina. The sequence goes on along the minus strand of OZ021692.1, from coordinate 14,002,613 downwards.
CAAATTGAAACTGAAACTAAAACTGACAAATGTTTGTATAATAATTTTATCCAAACACTGAAAAAAGTAAACAAAGGTTAGGAACAAATTCGGCATACATAGGGTGTGAAGAATATAATAAAGAGCGACCACTAAAGCACATACAAATATATGTCATGTTGTGAGATTGTTTTTCAATTGTATGAACATGTCTGTTATTTGATACCGAGAGTATGTACAAATGCATTTATTAAACTTGAACTTTGTGGTTTTTCTTTCGAGAGCGCCAAAAAAATCTATGGGCAAGGCTGTCAATCAATTTTAACTAAATGGCTGATATACTAAGTTTATTGTTCCAATTGAAACACCGATCACAGGGATCTCTAAAAGTATCTAAAAGTACACGCCTACAATCGACAAAAATCTATTTATCACCCACAAAAATAAAGCTACGAAGTTCAATTATTCCATCCATTGATGTATCAAAATAGGGTTTAACCAAATAACAGACACATTTTAAAACAACCACTTTTATACAGAATCCAACGTGGATGTTAATACATTGCACAATTAAAAAGTATAATCTGGTACCTGCCACACCCACATTTTGTGTACTTAAGATATGGCTCAAGTCAAATTTACTTTTTTACTTGTTTTTCGTATTTCTAACTGAAAAAAAATTGTTTTATTCGTTGCAGGAATTAAGGATCCTCACTTGGAAAGACACACAACTAAAGGTATGCTGTGTTGATTGTTAAATCCAAACCATTGTAAAAGTTTAGAAAATATTATACATATATGAACAATTTATGGGAAGCCATTACAGAATTATTACATTGTAATCCGCAACAACAACAATTACCTCAAGTGATGTTACGTGAACTTAAATATCATGATGGATACATTTCTAGGCAAAAGCTAACCAACATAAACGTTTACGCTACTTAGACAACAACAAATTGTATTGAAGCTGTTTAAAAAGTAATCAAGAGGCAAAAATTAATTAAATTTCATTCTCGTTGCACCAGCTACACGCATACAAAGTCGAGAAGCAAACCCCATAATAACCGAAATTGTGGTTTGTTATTGTTATTATGGTTGTTTTGTTATTAATTTAATAACTTTGTACAACCAGCACATAATATATACTGTAAATGCTAACAAAATATGAAGCAAAATATATTTTTTATTAAATTTCCTTTAAACACTGTTTTCAATCCATTTGAAAAACGACTCATTTTAATGGAGATGTTTAGGAAGATTATGTACTCAAGATTAAAGAATTTCCACTTGGTTTTTTTTTTTTTGTTATTATAAAATCAAACACCTGATTACAACTTGGAAAGACGAAAGTGTGGCAACGTAACAAATATCAAGAATCATAAAAAATACTAAAAATCTTAAGATGTGATATTAAATTGTTGTCGGGTGCTGCTGCAACAGCTTCAACAGAAAATGTATGGGGAAGTACCTATTATCACGAATCTTTTATATATTCGTACGGGTTCTCTCCCTTATTCGAGTGTTTGATTGAAGTGCTATTGAAGTTGTTTTCAGCATTTTCACCATTTTCTTTACTTATCGCCACCTCTTCTTCCATTTTATTTACGGTATTTAAGGAAAATTTTAATTTGACTTTTATCAGTTTTATGAAATTAATGCGCGTTAAATCTTCGTCATCTACTCAAGCAAATAAGAGAAGCTTCAAAAACCTTAAAATTACTTTTTTATTACAACCATTTTAGTTAAGGGTAGAGGGTATATTAAGATTATTGTTACGTTTGCAACACACAGATGGAGCGGTGAGAGAAAAATCGGTTTGTGAATGACGGCCCCAAATCAACCACACACCACACATATTGGGCTATGAAGTTGAAATTTTTTAAACATATTTATAATGAGGAAGAAGTAGAGTTACACACACGCACAAAATTTTGTCTATGACACGGAAATTTTTTATATAAAATATATTAAGAATTATGTGCTAAAAATGGGAGTGGTCGCAAGACACACACACCCACAATTTACAAAAAACCATACTCGACATGCAACCTGATGCACAATACGTGCACACGTACAGGACGAAATCATATACTTTACGCGCCCACCGTTTGTACGTAGATGTGGAGGGTATTTAAAAATTGGTCTAAGTCAGTTTTAGGGTTTTTAGTTGTTTTATTTTTTTATTTTATATAAAAATGCCTAAAAAATATTTTTCTAAAACTATAAGCGACGAATCATTCATTGTCAAAAGTTTATCACATGGTTATAATCTAACAAAAACAAATTCCATCCAAACATTTATTTATTCACTTTCTCAACTATTTTCACATATGTATTGGACGTTTAATCTCACAATGAACTTTTTTTTGTTTTGTTTTGTTTTCGATTTAGTTTTAGATTTATATAAACGATTTGTTGTTAAGTTGGCTTCTTTCAGTTTTTCGAGAAAATGATGGACCATTATAGAAATTGACAATTTCATTAAAAGTTGGACGAATTTTCCGAGACAAAGAACTGATAAAGTGATACGCATACTTGCAAACTTGAACAAATAAATTCTACACCTACATACATTTGTATATAACATATATTTTTCAAGAAAATGTAGATTTTCATTTATTTAGAGGAAAAAGGAGAAAAAAGTATTTCTCAGCCAAGCAATTGAATCTTTGTTTGCGCACATTGCTCGGCTAGGCGCTGCTTTGCTTAACTTTACTTTATCCTAACAACTAACCAACTGAACGCATACCATGCACAGGCAATAGCAGAAACGAAAAACGAAAAACGAAAAACTTAAACCAAATAGACAAAATGGAAAAAGAATTTCAACTAATAAAAATCAGCCACTCAAGTGAAAAAATCGCGTTTACACACACAAACATTGAACAGAAGAAGAAAAAGGAAACCGAGAAAGTCGTTTATAAATGGAAGAATGTGCTTACAGCTTACAACAACAAGTACAACAACAGGAATCATAACAAAATACCACATAATCGACTTTACTCCAATACCAATACCCACCCGTTCCCATTTGCCTGATCCCCTTTCTCTTTCTTACATCATCTCTTTGTTTACTTATGTTGTCTTTGACTAAATAAATAGAACAATGATATGAATTGATATCCTAACCAAAGAAAAAGAGAGTGAACAATTTATATAATACGTTGTAGATAAATAAGAGAATGAAACAAAAAAAAATAAAAAAAATAAATAAAAATAATGCAAAAGTTTACTTTCTTTTCTCTCACCAGTGCCTGCTCTCTCTCGCTTCTTCACTTTATTATTTCATTGTTAAAAGCACTTAACAAAATTTACTGTATCAAATAAATGTAAGTGTATATGTGTACATTTTTATATATTTTTTTGGGAAACCCTTATAATTTTCTTGGCTACGCATTTGAAAAGTTAATCAAAGCATTTGTTGCATTTTATAAAGAAATTTATAATTTTAATTTGTCCGTCCTTCCGTTAACGAATTTCTTTGATTTTTAATTTTACGAATTTTAATTAAATTTAATTTAATTGTGAGTCTCGCTAAAGTGCTTTCAAAATTCATGTTTAACCGTCCTAAGTATTTTTTTGGTTTAATTTTGTGTTTTTATATCCTTTATGTAAGCTGGGTCGCATACAGAATTGATCATTTCGTTCGCAACACCTTATAGAAGGCATCAGAAAGCCCTTTAGTATCAAAATATGAATTGATTTAACTGTATCTACCTGCATGTTGTTGTTATTATTATTATTATTTATTGTTTTTAGTATTGTTGGAGTCCTTATGATTTAAAATTTGAGATATATCTGAACTAGTATGAAGTCATTTCTGGCGTGGACGATTAACACACACGCCTACAATTTACAAACACTTTTTATTTAGCGTAAAATTTGGTTTGATAGATAATATGAAAACAATTTCTGCCACGCCCACACAATTTGTATGTAAAAGTAGAGGGTGCTTAAGATTTAGCTTAAATCAAAATTAAATTTTTTTTAGATGTTTTGTTTGCGTACTTCTAAATTATTTGAGAATAATACCACACACTCTCCGCCTTTCACACTCAAAGTAGTTTATAAACTGCAGTCGTGCAATAAAAATCATTTCATTTTGTTGTATTGTAGAATGTAGAAGATAATAATCCAGAATATTTACTTGTGTTTATACAATATAGAAAACGATAATAAAGCACACACCAAATAGGATTTATTTATGTTATTGCGTAAGTATTTTCGATAGATGAAAATAACGATTAAGCGATTTTCTTTGAAGACATAAATTCTATTTTACAAGGACAAGAAATTTTAAATTTTTTTAAGGATATCAAACGAAATGAAAAGATATGTGAGTATTTTCTGTATTCGAAAATGTTCGATTTTGTTTTGATGACACATTCATAATTATAAATCTGTTGCATTTTTAAAAGTTCTCCTTTTAAATCCAATCCAAAAATAAACATATTTCCAACAACTCATTGAAAAGATAATCGTGTAATGGGAATGGACAAAATAATATGAACAACTCACATATACAAAATATTAGTTCTGTTGCCACTTTCGCCGCGGTAAGTTTATGTTGTCTGACCATAACTTTGAGTTTCGCCACCTTCGCTAATGATGTTTTACTATGTTTTGGAGGTAATTATATTTTCTAGAAGTTCATGTACAACTTACAAGTCGGAACCTGTGAAAAATGAGAATTTTTGTAAATTTTGCAAAATTTTGATTTTATTATCCAAATTTTGAGGCTGTAAAGTAGATTTTTAATGATTGTGGGCGTGGAAGTTTGCCAATTTTACTTAGTTATATATTTTGTGGAGCCTCCTTCTGGGGATTACGAAAGGAATGCCAAACTTGATATACCTGCTATGGAGGGTATAAACAGTTTATAAACATGACATTCAAATTTTAATTAATCGTCAAGATTATCGGATACAGATAACTAGGCAACAATAATATTGTTATTGTTTACTATAAACTTGGTTCCGTTTGCCAAGGCGGGGGAAGGGAACAAATTTAAACAAATTGTCTGTATTGTTGTAATGTTTTTTTCTCTGCTGTATCCAGCAGAAAGAACCAACAAATGCCTCAATCATGCACAAAAAGATCAGTGGTTAGCCATTCATAGGATTTTGATGATTTCGATTTCGGTTTTTTTTGGAGTTACTTGCTATATTTTTTTTTCTGTGTGTGTGTCAAATTTTATTGCTTTTTCTTTATCTCTCCTTCTCTCTCTCTCTTGTTGTTCTTTGTTGCTCCCGTTTAAATGATTGGATGGCAATTCATTTCGATTTATTTTCTTGTCTATGCAGGCTCGTCAATGTACGACAAATTGTTGTTAATGGATGAGTCTATGCCAGCATATGACAAGAAAAACAATAACAGCACAACAATTGTTTTTGTTATACAGATAGAAGCTGTTGATGTTGATGAACCTTTTACTGAAATTTTTTATGTTTCCTTCATTCCAATATGCGGTTTTTTTTCGTTAATCTGACAGCTATTATAATCCGTTGCTGTTGTGTGAATACACGTTTACTAAATAGGTTTGTGTTGAATAACTAATTTTTCTTATATAAACTTTCCCTTGAAATTTCCAACATCAATTATTTAATTACAATCGGCAAGTTTTTTATGCTCATCATCACGTAGGTTTGGTTTTAGGGAAGCGTTCCTATGTTACACAGAGAGTTGAGTCAAATACTGCAGAGGACTAGCATCACAAGTCCTCTTATTTTTTATGCGTTATTGTCACTAAATAAAAATACATATTCTTGGAGTATTTGGGGTAATTGCTTGAATGGACAAAATTGAATCATAACCACGCCGAAAGGTATAGAAAGTTCTGCTTTGTTTTGTTTTTAGAAATTGACATATTTAAACAATACCACAACGTTGTCATTTCATTGTTTATTTATTTCTAAGTAACATCAATAAAAATATGAAACATTACACAAAACCGTTCCTTCCACATTTTTTTAACTCCCAATTATTTGTTCTCATTAAATAAAACCACATTTCTATTAAATATAATAAAAAAATAAAATAAATCAAACGAAAAATCTAATGGCACGAAATTTCCAATGAATGAATTCATATCGAGACTATTAAAACTGAAAATAACCCATGGGCAGTAACAGCCCACAGTTGCAATTTTATTGTTTTTTTTTTTTTTTTTTTTGGTTTGACAACTACTGCCTGTTGTTATTTTTGCAGGAATAATACCCCTAGGTAAAATTCTGTAAACACGTTTATACAAGGCTCAAAACAATAGAAAAAAATTTTGTATGAAAAACGAAATAGAGAAAAGTCGAACGGAAATGTGACATCTCTTTATGGTCAATGTGAACTTTTATGATTCGATGAATTTTTTGGTACACACACGATAGAGTAGCGTACTAACAATAAAAGATGTAAAAAGTTAAATGTCGCATGGAACAAATTTTAAGGCTCCCTTCATGTATATATGTATATATAAACAGAGGGCGTGGCAGGTAACTAATTGCACCTTTAGGTGGTTCATGTAATACTTAACGACTTACTTGTTGGATTGTTTGGAAAAGAAGATTTTTGTTGGCGTGTCTCTCTTAAGACCACAACTATTTTTGCTGCATCATTAAAAATATTTTTACTTCTTACCTTAATTTTTGTGCGTTATAGATATATATTTTATGGTTTTGGGCGTGGCATTTAAAGGAACTCGTCCTTTTTCAATAACACAAATGCTTGTACAGAAATTTAAGCTCAAGATCTTAATTTATACGACAGTGAGAGTATTAACAATTAAGACGGACGGACAGGCTTATATAAGTTCAGATTTTGATGCCGATTTAAAGGTTTATATAAACTTAATTTTATTATTTAAATTTTTCATTACAAACGTTTCAACAAACTTAGTATACCCTAATTATTTACCACTAAGGTGAAGGGTATAATTATAACCATAAAAACGCAATAATTACCGCCACGCCACACACAACCACGGGTGAGCAAGGTGATTAAGTAACGTGTTGAAACTACAACATACGCCGCAGCAGCAGCCGGCATGTGCTGTTCTTTCTTCTTCATTTGACACAATGTCAACTTTTTAATAAGGTTTGCTAAGCTCTCAACTTGGGAAATGGTACAAAAATCATGGAGCAGTGAAGAAAATAAAAAATAAAAACAAAGACCTTTTGATGTTTACCACACAGCATTGTGGAAAGGACCAAATGAATATTTTAGACTAATATCAGCGGACGTGTTTATTTTGGTAGAATTTTTTTGTTTTAGGGTGAGCGTTGATAACAAATTTTGGTGATTTTAAGGGTTGATGGTGAAATGATTTTAATGTAATGAACCCTTATAGTTTAGTATGGTGTTTTTTATAACCACCACATAATTTGGGGGGTATACTAAGTTTGTCTTTCCATTTGCAACACCTAGAACGCCTCCAGTGATCCCACAAAGCTGGTGTGTCCGTGCATCCGTGGGTACGTACGTTCGTTTGTGTTGGCACTCTCACGGGCGAAAGTTTTGAGATTTTGAGCTGAAATTTTGTATTGACATTTTCCTTTTTGCACGCAGTTCGCTTTTTATAAAGCGGGCCAAATTGGTTAAGAACTACGCCCCTAATCGGCAAAAGTCTATTTTTCTTTTCCAAAAATTGATTTATGCACTTGTATACATGTGCTTAAATGTTTCACCCATCAATGTGAAAAAAATGGACGTGGTCGGATAACATACACGCCCACAAGTTGCAAAAAACCATACAACTCTATTTGAAAACTTATATGTATACACATACGTTATTAGAGGGTGTAATCATATACCTGCCATGCCCAAAAAATTTAAAATTTGATCTAAGCCAAATTTTGTTTTCCTACTTGTTTTTATTTGGATTTTTGTTGTAGAAGGCACTCTTTTCTAAGTGTACTAGTTTTATATAAAGAAAATTCGGATATAAAACATTAACACGCTCAATGTCGTGTAGGTATTAGTACAAAGCTATACGGTGCGTTCACTAGTTCGTCACAAACTATGGTTAAAGATTTTGTTACAAATTCAATTTTATGCTTCTAGTGGAATTGTACCTCACACCACTGGTCGCCGTTTCATATTGTTTTAGAATTGTATTGTTCATCGCATTTTACTTTCAAGGTTGCTTTTAACAATTATTTCCTTTTTTTATTTTTGGTTGTTTTTATTTCCTGATGCCTTTTGTTCGCGCGTATGTTTATTAGCTTGATTCTCATTACATAATGAAAACATTTGCACATACTTTGGGCATTAAAACGACATAAGGGAAGTTGCCCTCATGTGAGTACTTTTGATATAATTCATACATATGTAATAATCATATATGACAATCGCACCCTTCGTTTATTTGATGATGATTTTTTCCCATTATTTATAAATGAACAAGAAAACAAGAATGCTTAACGAGTGGAATATGTCAAATGCCATTGAGAAAGACGAAGTGGAAGTGGAAGTGGAAAGGAAAAAAAGGAACAGTAGGGGAATATTAAAAAGAAATATGATCTGTGTTATTGTAATTATTGTTAGTGTCTCATCCAGCAATTGTGTTAAAAGTCTCACCTAATTTCTTGCAAAATACACACCAAGCAGTTTATATCAAATGACTTATGGCAGACGGCATCTGTACTTGGTTCCAATGAGGTTTACGACATCACATTAGATTTTGTGTACGACCACTTAGCTTATAGCATTATATTTGACAAAACCTTTCCTTTGTACTCCATATCATATATATTGAAGAAAACTTGGTAATGGGTCATATTGTATAACATTGTTGGTTATGCGGAATTTTCCTGCGCTCATGAAAGCTCTCAAAATATCGAAGATGATGGTAATTAGGGTACAAAATCATCCAAAAATAATTCAATTCAAATTTATAACAAACAACAAAACAGGCATGGACTGAGTTACACAAAAAAATAATAAAAATATACAAATTAAACACAGAAAACAATTGTTTGATGACCAAGAAGATTTGGTCGAAATATTGAAAAAAAAAAAAAACTTAACAACAATAACAACAATTAGGAGTTTTATTTTTTAATAATAGATTGAACTCAATATTAAACGTAAAAATATATACACATACATACAGTCGAACTAATATTAATATTATATTAGAGATTTTTACCTCGATGTCATCTGTTGGTTGTCAAAATTAATTATATTTTTACTTTTTGCACTTCACTCATCGTCTTATTTGATATTTGTATCAGATAAGTTTTATAGAAATTGCAAATCTGTTATATGGCAGCCGCCTTCATTTTGGATTAAGTACAGGGTGTCCGCCGGGGAGGTATACTACTCGCAGTAATTCCATTGTAATCCTGGCTGTATGTTTTGTTGATACCACATGTTAATCAACCCCAAAGCATGCAGTTGTGGCAATAAAAAGTTTTCAATCATATCACGATATCGCTCCCCATTCACAGTTACCGTTACGCCGTTTTCATTTTCGAAGAAGTAAGGTCATGGGCGAGCTATAACATCCTATTGGCATATGTACGGCGGCGTAAATGGTCTTGTGGGAGAAGCTTTTGTGTCAACTGTATCTTATATGGAAACATATGCAAATCCTTGTGCAAAATTGTGGCCAAAGTTGTTCTTTGAAGAGCAAGCTCCTGAGCACGGCGTCTGATTGAGTTTGATGGATTGTTTTGAACACTATCTTGAGCAGCAGTTATGGTTTCAGCCGATCTTGTGGCCTATCACCTACGGACCCACTTTCTTCGAAATCATTCACTACACGATATATAGTGCGTTTTGTTGGCACGTTGTTTCTCCCAAAAATTTCACGTAACTTTCTCATTGTCACAGTAATCGATGATTAATTTTGATAAAAGGTTTGAAAAATTAAAACACGTCGGTTTATCGAATATTTTTCCATAATAAATTTTCCACGTGTCTACTTCACGGCTGCCAAATATGAACTGTCAAGACCAAAATGGCGACAAAACAAAGTAGTATACCTTCCCGGTGGACACCCTGTATAAAGACCTTATTTTAACTATCGTCAAATCCTCTCGGTTTATAACCGTATTGAATATTTTTAATATGATATTGAAGTATACTGAACTCAGGTTTTGAAAGAATACGCCCATGTGGAATTTTGCCTGATGCCACTTAGCTTAAAGCATAAAATTCTTGATATCATCAAGAGTTATGCCGTTTCGCCGTAATGCAGCATCCGCCACTTTGGATTAAGTTTATAATTAATATTTATTATATTCAACTCGATAATTTCTTTCATTTGAAACCCATATTGCATAACTTTTGAATGATAATAAGTAAAAATTTGGGAAGAAGTCCGCCATATTGGATTCATCTTATCTAAAAGCAATATTTTATTTCTTACTCTTATCATATAGACTGTAAAGAAATTAAAAATCGGCTTAATTTTGGCCGGCTGTCCCGTTGAATTTTGAAAATACTAGAAGATGTCTGCATCATATCCAGGAGTGTTCGAATATGTCAAACAAGAGTGTATTTATTAAATACCTTATTAAAGAGAAGTTTAAATTTCAAAATCTGCTACATCCTCAAAGATTTGTTAAAAATTTAATTTATAATCTAACAAAAAAAACTCATGATAGTTGTTTAAATTTTTGGTTATTGCTGGTGAGGACAAAAAAAGGTTTCAAATGATAATCATTTCAAACCAAGATGAAAAACACTTATGAGAATGAGTTGGGAACTGAATGCATAACATTTTTATACCCAACATCATAATGATTATGGGGCTATATTGGTTTTGGTCAAACGTTTGTAGGTACCAGCCACACGTACCACACGCCAAAACATTATAAATTTTTGATCAGCATCAATGGCCGAGCTAGCTCACTTAGCCTTTTATCCGTGTGTCCATAATTTTTCTTTAACACTCTCACGGCCGCAAATATAAGATATCGAGTTGAAGTTACAATTTAGTATTGTAAATGGGCTAAATTGGTCAATGGACGACCTATTTATTCAAATTGTTTATTTAAAAAGAAAATTTCAATTTTGAAAAATTTTAAAGTTGTTTTTTTTTTAAGCATCCAAACGATATATGAATGAAGAAAATTCGACCCCAACCATATTTTTAATAGAATAATTTCACAATGAACGATTAATAGGAGCAATGTACCCGTTACTCGTGCGTGTTTGCTTATGTCTAAATTTGGATAGGTATTTAAAAATTTCGGACTATACGTGAACTACTAAACCAAACCTTCTGAAATTTAGCAGAGCTGTTGATATCAGTCTTCTTTATACTTATAATTGTCTTTGGATCAATTTTTCTTCATAATAGATTCTTAAATTCTAATTGAAAGTTAATTTTGTTTTAAACATGAATCATAGGGCCTTTTGACCTGACATTTACTGCTTAGATAAGAATTATTTGCTTGGAAAAAAATATAAGTACTGCCTAAAAATGTATTATATCGTAAGTTTATTCAAATAAATTTAAAATTTTTCTTATTTGAAGAAGTAATGTAATGGGAATCTATTTTTTAAAAGGGTAATGATGGTGGGTATCCTAGATTTGGTTTTATATTACTTTAATGTCGGCTCTCATTAGCATAGACTCTAAAAAGTATTTATGTCAAATAAATACAGAAAATGCTTCCAATGATACCCAACCAAAGCAGCATTATGCTCCTTCGTATGCGTTTTGAAAGTTAAGATTATCCTCCCTGCCGTCTAAGCGGATATATGCGTGAAATATTTGAATTTTTAATAGAGACGACGCAAAAGTTTTTTTCGTTTTGCAAACTCCAAAAGCTAAATTTGAATGTCTAAATTGTAAAGCAACTTTCCCCCACAGGCCTGAACACCCAGTAATCGTCATTCACACAAATACTGCAGCATACAACATAAACATTGACCACATTAACGTGGAACAGAACCTAACAAAATCAGGCACCCGACAGTCAGCCAACAATACTTGGCCAATGTCAACACAAAAAACAAAATTTGAAAAGAATACGAAAAGAAAATGAGAGTCCTGAGCCAAAGGTAGGAGAGTAAAGTATGTATATGCCAGTGTTTATCTAATCGAATATGTGCGCGTTGGTTGTCGAGAAATGAAAAGCAAATTATTCAAATTCAATTCATTACATATGCCACCGTTTTATCCTCACTTTACGTGTAGAAGATGCTGAGAGAGTTGCGGAGGGATGGATGGCTTCTGCTCTTACTAACATTTCAATGCATCGCTTGGTGTTGATGTGTAATGCTATGTTGTCGTACCCACCTTTTAAATAAAAATATCAGCTAATCTTGGTTGGTTTTTCTTCCTCTTTTCCTTTCCTTTTTTCAATTTTTATTTTGAATTCTGTGAGTTAGGAACATTTTCCATCATTTGAATTTCGTTTAATTTTCCCAAAGATAGTCGAAAAGTTTATGGTGTTTACTTTTTTCGTTTATTTACAATATTTTTTTTTTTTGAATTTTCATTTTGGTTTTGGTAACTCCGACAGCTTGACTGACATTTATTTCTGCATATTGCATAAAATTAACAAAAGTAATTTTTGGCTAAATTATTCGCAATGATTATCGCTTTATATTCGGAAGGAAGCGAATGATTAAATAAGACGAGTAAACAAGCTACATGTGGCTTAAGCCAAATATTGGACACCTTACACCTTGTAAGTAGGTGAATTGTGGGCATGGCATGTGCGGAATGGACTTCCTATTTGAGAACCATTGAAGTATATAATACATTCTTACGCAGAGTAAAAGTGACAGCAGATCTCAACACTCACTTGAGTAATACTGTTTCGACAAAGCAGTACAGCTGCTGCCACAAAGCTAATATTCATGAAAAGGACGCAATTGCAATTGCGAAACCCTTTCCGTCAGGTGCTCATATTATTTTGTCCATACCCTGTTTATGAATTGATTCCGAATTTAGTCTGAAAATTATCCGAAAAATATTAATTATAATAAGCGCCACTGATTTCGAATATAGTGACCGGTGATTTTAGATCGACGGGTAATTCGGCAAAAGCAAAAACGTACATCGGATCTTATCTCTCCGAATAAACGAATTTGGCGACGAAGATGGAAATCATTCACACAGACACAATTTATTTTAAGGCTAAGACAAAAACAGAATTTTGCTTAAACTGTAAACTTGTTCCTCTAACGTCCTTAACCATCTATAATATTATTGTTGTGTGAACTAAAAATGTAATCACCAACAAATCTGAGTAAAATGCAACACGAAACGACAGAAGACTGAATGAATGAAGTGAAATCGCATTAGCATGCTACTTGAACAGATGTTGTACGTATTTGAAATTCACGAAAACACTCTCTAAAAGCATTTTCATATTGAAACGAAAATAAACACTCACACATACACACACACACAGACTGATATATTTAACAAAACACACAAAATCATACCACACAATCAGATAGAGATGATGACTCAAAGGAATCACACATACGACCAAACAAATAAACAAACAAAAAAAAAAAAAACTAAACGACATGGAGCGGGTCGCGCCACAGACATAAATAAGGTCTCAGTGACAATGAGGCAGTTGTCAGGCAGCCCTTGACATGTAAAATGAACTAAAAGATTAAACAATAGAAACGAATGCAGTAAAATGGAGTGTAATAGTAGTTGTTGTAGTAGTAGTGGTTACTTGTGAAAAGGAAGAGACTATTGGCGTAAAATAATGTATAAAAGCTTCCAGTTGATGTTCGAAAAACGAGTTCTGAAACATGACAAATGAATGAATTGGAGAAAAAGAAACAGAAGAGTTAAGTCCTCTACTTAACACCTGTCAAATTATCAGACCCCTCCTAACCAAAAGTTCCCTTTTATTCAAAAGATATTTAACATTTTTATTCACACACACCCACACATACACAGTTACACATATATGCTTAAGCTGCTAAATGAATAGACAACAATTCCATTTTTCTTCACCTTCACTGTAGGATATCAATTACAAATTTTATCACTGATAAGTTACTACAGATTGTTACGGTTACAATTTTTATATAACTGCTATACATTCCCGGGGGTATTACTATAACATACCATTCGTTGTTTTGTGGTGTGTTGTCACACACAGTGTGATTTGTAAGAATAAAACAAAAATAAATGAATCACTCAAGTAGTAACAAACATTTGGTTGGTTGCCGCAATTTATCATCATCGTTGCCAAATAATAAACAATCACAACACCAACAACAAATTGTATGGCAGCAAACAAGCGAGAGGTTTTTAAATCTTCCCAACTGTTACATATGTTCGTACGCGAATATATGTTGTGTTAGCAGTTATTTGCTACTTCCGCGGTTTTGCTCTGAGCACATGTTTTCATTTTCCTAAACACGTCAACACTACTTTCTCCCCTTCCTCACAACACGTTTCCGTGTTTACGTATATTACGTACACTGCAATATATCATTTTAGTGATTAGGGATTTGTGGCAATACCCTGACATTGTTACACAACAAAATCCAGTGATTGTTGTTGGGAAGCAGCGGTAGGTAAGTAATCGACACATATGAGAAGACTTGTGCAAGTGGTGTGTGTGAGTGTTTGAGATTTATCAAAGCATTGAAGCGTTAAAATCTTCGGTTTCAATTTTTAATCACACGCTCTCAGCAAATGTTTGAAATTTTTCATAAAATGTTATCAAGTTTTAAACTCCGCTGCACAACATATGTCATAAATTAAAAGTGAGAGGACTGTTATGATTAAGAAAAGCAATATGATTAAGTATAAAATTTTGATTTTCATAAACTAATGAAAGTTTGAGAAGGGTGGACAAAAATATTTTAATTAAAAGTAAGCAAAAACTGTACAATTTTCACAAATTTTAATTATTTAACTTCTTAGTTATAATATAATATTTATTACAAACTAATCCAATTACAGAATGGGAAAAGTTTATGTGCTAACTTTGAAACTAAAACATAAAAACATAGCTTAATAAATACAAAAGCAAGAGCAACAACGACAACAAAATAAAAGCAAAAGCAAAATAACCGTGACTAGCAAATAATAATATAAAAAATAAAGACAAATATATAAAAAAAATTTGATCAAAAAAATTGAATAATAATATTTTTCACATTTATATAGAAACTGTAGATATTGACAGATATCTGGTTAGGCCTTCTCATATATATATATCTTATCATATATGGGCGTGTCTATTATCAAAACCCACCCATTTTTTGGTGCAGCTTGTTTATAAATAATTTTTTTGGGCTGATATATAGATTTTTGTCAATTGTCTCTCCACTAATTTCACCTATTTTAAAGAACAGACAAAAACGTACATTTTTATATAAAATTTTAGCTTAATATTTGAAAATATTTGCCGTTCTTATTGCTCCAATAACAGATGGACGTACAAACACGCAGACGAAAATGTTTAAATCGATTCATTTATCATCTCATCCTTTGGCTATATTTATATTGTACCCATACGGGAACGCTTTTCAATATACATACGTACACAAGCTTGCACTTACAAAAACACGACAATTATTTTAACATCAATACACAGCTAATGAATCCTTTTTATAAACAATATTTAACACACAATATAAATAGATTTTCATATTACTATCATGCTATACTTATCCACCCTAATAACTAAAATGGATAATGAAAATCTAGAAGCAAAGAAGAAAAGTAAAAAATAATAAAAACTAGAATCAAATTATGCCAACATTGAGATTGATTTTTTATTCAATTTTGTCAGCTTACATCTCTCTACACATACATGTACATACTTGTAAATATAAAATTATGTGTATGTATGCATATTGCCATGTCAACAACATCGAATCACGATTACGTAGCTAAAGCTTATAGAAGAAGCCTTGGCTCTGCATTATTCATTACACTTCAACAGTTAAACCTCTGTAAGTATGTATTACTCTGGAGAGGATTATGCATGAAATATAAAGAGAGTGCAACAAGGCCGTCCCTATTATATATGCGTGGGTGGGTTCTATAGGTGTTAGGTGTAATAATTCATTGCTTATGAATATTCACCTGTAATGGCTTCCCAATCTTTTATCAAATGTTTTTTTTTTCTCTTCTTTTTTACATTCAGTTTTCAATCAGTTTTATATCCTTCTTTTTAGGTCATCGTGGTAATAATTTCCTAGAGGGGCTAAACAATTTTAAACCATTTATATAACACTGACCCAATATTCAAATTTTTGATTAGTAGTGATGGGTAGGAAAAAGCACTTCATGAAGCTATTTTAGGGAGAATATGTGTCGTAAAAATAGTAAAACAACAAAATTCAGTTTATATATGTACGTACAAATATGAGCGTGGTACAATTACCACTTCTTTTAACAGGTATTAAAATATTAAGTACAAGTTCCACAAGGTCGAGTTATGCAAAATAGTCCAGTTGTGACAAAGGTATATTTTTAACATCTAAGTGGCATTTTACTTCAATTACCAATCAATTCAGAATTAAAATTTGGTCTCATTTAACCATGTCCGTCTGTAAGTCCATATAAAGCTGTTCGTAAGCTCCAGGTCGCAATTTTAGAGATGTTTCAATGAAATTTAGTACAAGAACATAAATTGGTCTCAATAGAAACCCTTTTTGAAAATGAACCGCATTGGATCATTTTAATAACCTCTTTCCATATGAGGTCTTATTATAATGGAAGTTTTTTTATAGCAAAAAATCGTAATTCTTAATATTATTTGGGAAAATAGTTAATTAGCTTATTAATAATTCATGATAAATTTGAACCCGATCGGAATGTTTTTAGATACACTTTCCATATAACCTTTCTTATGGAAATGACGTATATGACAATTTACCGCTTTTACTGATTCAACTAATTAAAGATTAAATTTTGGAACATAGTGGTGTAGAGTATTGAAAAGTTTGAAAGAACCTCTTGTGATATTTTTACTCCTTTTTTAAATGAATTTTTCTCTTCCACATTACCCAGAAGGGTACTGCTTTATACAATTTGCCTTTACTTAAAAACCTACCACTCTGCAAATCAGATTTTTGCCAATGACAAGGTATCAGCATCAAAAACACCAATATATACTAAAGTACTTCATTTTGTATATATCGAAAAATACCACCTTAATTGCTTTATCTACAAGTGGAAAGTACTAAAGAGAGAAGAGAAAATCATTTTCAATTTCTCGTTTAGCAATTGATGGGACATTTTATTGTAATTAAAATGCTGGTGAAGATGCAACTTTAAACAATAAATAGATTTTCAATTCTGTCAATTGGTGTCGACTGGTGGTTTAAGAATATTTCATAAAAATTTAAACAACAGTCACAATATTTTTCCTTTGAAGACAATATTTTTATCAAAATATTATAATTTATGAAGCCATTTAACTAAACGGTATCATCCCTTGCGTTGTTATCGTTGTCATTAATTTCCTTTGTTAGACCTTTTTTTAAATAGCAACTTTACCATACCATACCCCCCAGATGAAATTTCCCAAAAGGAAAAGTTTCGTTTTTAGGCAGTAATCATTTGTCTTTTGATTCAATTGAGAAATTTAAATTTATTTCATTTTATTTCATAATACAAGCAAGCGCAACATTCGTTTTTAGATACTAACCCCTTGGAGTTTCTGTGAAAAGGCATACAATCCCTGGGGTCATAAATATGGCGCATAATGATTACGTTTTGTACACATTTTTCTTTTTTAAGCCTCAATTTTAGATTCTTAAATGGCTTTCGCCTCAATAAGCAGAATTGTCATGATTTGCCATTTCCGTTATCTGGCTGGTATTACGTATGTCCTTATGTACGTATGTACGTATGTATGTGTGTATGTATTGTATAATAAAAACTTTTAGGATATAAATCTAATGCTTGGTGTGTGTGCGTGTATGCATATGTAGGTAATTTATTTATTGATGGCTTTATTTCTTTCGATTTTTTTATTTTTGTAAACGGGAAAATTAAATTTTTTTATTGACGACTTTTCCGTTACACAGTAATAATAGTAATGGCTGTAATTTTTCAATATTTATGCTTTTCATAGAAAGGAAAAACAATCAGCTGATCGTTAGTGAAAGTTTGTTGGTGAAAAGAAAAATCCTATAAACTTGCTTTCGTTAATATAATCCGATCTTACCTTTCTTCTAAAAAATTCAATTGAAAACATTACTTAGTACGCACGTCTTGGGGTTTTTTTACCACCAGTTCTTCGAAGAAATGGTTATAGAAATAATTTAAAAATGTGAATGTACTTTCTGTATACAATATTATTCCACAAGTGAACTGTACACTTGAGGAACGATATATTGATGTTATTGTAAAAGTTATGTTTTGAACTTACGATACCTCTTATGAAAAGCGAGGGTGATAGACTAATGCGGGGTCCGGTTATTTTTATAGAATATTATGGCGATTTTTAGAATCGTTCAAGAGAAAAGTTTTCCGCAAGTTTTCACGATAAGTTCAAACTTGATCCCACTATCTCTCTTATTAGAGAGAGAGAGTTTTTTTAGAGCGTCTTACTCCGATTTTTAGAGAGTGTTCGAGAGAAAAGTTCTCTGCAAGGTTATAAACACGTTTGCGATACGTTATGACATGTAATAAATCTTAAGTTGTACAAGCTCTACTTCAACATTTTTCATTTCATTTTATAAGAATCTAATGCCTGCGATGTTTGGATCATATGCTTGAAAAAGCCTAAGCCAAGGTGATGTTTAAGTGAAAACCAGATGGAGCGCAATGGAGCGACCACGTTGATGTACAAATGTGTAGAAGGTGCCCAGTAAACGGAAATTATTTTGCAACACCTTACAGACTTTAACAGATTGTAACTGAACGCTTAAGACGAATAACTTTGTTACTAATATCCCTTAGGGAGTTTCGGTGCTTCGGTAGTGGACATTCCTATCCTTTTACTTTTTTTTAATTAACTAATTTATGTAAAATTTTTCCACATTTTTTCTATTGCCAAGATTGTCACATTGATTTGCACATATTGTCGCAAAATATTTAATTCAATTACATAAAACATTAGCATAAAAGACCGAGTATGAGTACGAGAGAAGAAAATAAATCATTATGCGAGCAAAAGCAAGTGTTGATAATTCACACCAAAAACATGCATAATTAATAACCAAAACGACAAGAATAATAATGATGACAATCATGGCAATGACAAGGAAAAACTCTAACTAGCAGAGTAAACCGCAAGGAAAGGAAAACTGAGAGGAAAATAACAACACAAAGGGTCTGTCAGCGAGCGATCCAGACATTACGAGAAGAAGAGAGACCGATTTATTTACAACTTCATTAAAATAGCTTCCGCAGCAACCACTTCTATTGCCACCCAATAAAGTTTCGTGCAAACATTTATCTAAACAATGCCGAAAACCCCTTTTTATACATATCTCTACAATGAGAAGAGTGTAGTAAATCGTTCATTTCATCAGAACAAAGTTGCGGAAATATCCGAAGACGGGTTACAACTCAATTTTGAATTGAAAAGAAATCTGAAATGTAATGCAGACATTCTTGGTTCATGTTTCATTTAAGATGCAGGATTATATATGTGACACGCCTTTTACATAAATAATTTTACAGTTCAAGGTATACAATATTCGTCTTTAGCTAAAGGTATAGTAAAGTTTACGCTTGTTATTGATGATTTTATGTAGAATTTTTAGTGTATGTGTGGCCACACCTCTGCATCAATAATAGCAGCAGCAGAAGCAGCAAAAGAACATTTCCATAATTCATGTGTGAAAATCAACAAAAGGCCCGACAAAATCCTTAAATCAAATTTGTGCAGTATGAGTAGAGAGAGGGGGTGACAATGATTGGAGAAAAGTATTTTTGTTTTTGTTTTTCGTTTCGTTACTGCTGCTCCTTACAAAGCAAATTTAATTGAAGCCGCATTTACATATTTATGGTTTAAGTGGCTGGAAATATATTGTATAAGTTATGGCAAAGGAGAATATAGAAAAGTGAGGAGGATAGAGGCACGTGTGTGCTCAGAGTTAAAAAGGGTCATAATATTTTCATAACGTTAGCTAATAAAACTGTTTAAGCAGGTGTAAAGAACAAATTTGTTAAATTATAAATTCTGCTTTTTTGCTTTTCTTTCCTGTTGTTGTAGGTAAATCACGTCACTTCTTGGTGAATGGTTTTAGCTCATCGTTTAACCCGCAAAACTCAAACGATACGCGCAGCAATATATATAATAATCCATATACACCAACAACAACCAACACAAATATGCAATCACAGCAACAACACCAATATCGCCAGCACCATCATTACAAAGCTAATCCACAACAATATGAGTACAATTCATCCAACAATACCCAGGAACAGCATCCACACCAGCAGCAGCAGCAACTAGCTTCATCATCTTTATTAGTTGGTGCCAGCACCACCAACACAGACTCGGATAACACTTATCTTAATCATAATTCAGGTAAGAATATTCCATAGAAATTTTTTTTCTACAGTTCTTCGCTAATCGAAAACCTGAAACGTTCCTGAACTTGAACTTAAGATGGGATAGTTAGGTAGACTCCCATCAAAGATATAATACTCGAGTTTCTTTCCCGGCATTTGAAAATTAAGAGATCAATTAAAAATTTAGTAAAAACAGCTTTTTAACAAATTCAGTGCAAAAACACGCCCACAATTAAATAAAAAGTTGAAAGGAGTGAATTTTCTTAGGTTTTCTAAGCGGGATTATACTATCTAGGATCTCGCTCGCAATTTATAATTATTGTCGAACAAAACATTTTTTGTATCCCTTAAGGCGGTGGGTATCCAAAACTTGGCCACATAATATATAATATTTTACTTCTTTAAACATTGTTAGCTTGTGATTTCTCTTTCCTTTAAGAAAACCTCTTATTGTACAATAAAAGTTTCTCTCCGTTCACCATAATAAAGCTGTTGTGTACAAGTTTTGCATTTGCATATTAATCAACACCAGCTGTTATTAAGGTGGACATACAGAGAATAAATTTGTTCAAGAGTCCAATATAACACTTCGAGGCATATAAATCTCTTGTACACACCTTTCGCTTATTACAATTAAATATGAAAAAGTAAAGATATCCGGTTCTCCTCAACCTTTCAATACCCTTTGCTATAATTAGTTGAGTATAAAAGTTACTTTGTAAAG
The DNA here is from genome assembly GCA_963978525.1 of Ornithomya fringillina. Taxonomy (NCBI): domain Eukaryota; kingdom Metazoa; phylum Arthropoda; class Insecta; order Diptera; family Hippoboscidae; genus Ornithomya; species Ornithomya fringillina. Next base: position 13,981,488 of record OZ021692.1, on the reverse strand, counting down.
AAGCATTATATGGAAAGGGGTTCTAAAAATGATTCAATAGGGCCGGAATTCAGTACAGTTTATTATTAAGCCACTTAACCAAATCCTCACCAAATTTCATTAAAATATCTTTAAATTTTTTTTTTAGTTATGGCGTTATATGAGGAGGGATTCAAAAAATCGATTATTGAAGTCCGTGTGTCTATGTGACAGTACAGTTAGCATAAATTTAGATATTAAGTTAAAATTTTTCTTTAAAATTCTTTGTTTCGCAGATACTTTGCTATTTAATGTGGACGTAATTGTCACGCCCACATTTGACTACAGATTTTGACTTTGCGCTACAGTAATTTAAGTACAAAATTTTAATGCCATATAAATTCTATCGGATGAGCGGGATTGAGTAACAGACACGCTTTCCAAAAAAAAAACAGATTTTCCATAGTATTCGACCTGCCACGCCTGCGTTGTACGGGACAAGATGGAACATAGATAAAATATAATTAGTTTACTACCCCGTTGCCAACAGGCATCACAAGCCCTTCAAAGAGAATTTTTGTACTTCTCACAAAAGATGGGGGTTTACATTGCTCAGCATCAAAAACTAAGTCGATCCAGACATGTGCGTCTGTGAGTCCGTCTGTCTTCTAATTCTCGCGGTCGTAAATTCTCCGAACTGAAATTTTGTGCAAACACTTTCCATGCAAATTTGTCTTAAGTTGGACAAAATCGGCCAAAAGCCGTTATGAACAGTACAGTTAGTACATATTTTTATAATTATCCTATTTATCGATGTACCAAAAATGGACATGTTTTGATAACAAACACAGTCACAATTTACACACTGATACATAGTACATTTTCTATTAGAAGGCGTAATCATGTGCCTGTCACACCCACTTTTTGTATGTAGATGTGGTCGGTATTTCAGGTTTGGTCTAAGCCAAGTTTAGGTTTTTAAATTTTAATTATTTTAGTTGTATGTCCAGAACAAGCGTACGTTGCCAATTTTTTATAGCAAGGATGTGATCATAAACCATGTGGAAGTATTTACTGTATACCTCGAGAAGAGCGATGATCATGATTTCCAACAAAATTTATTCTACAAAAGTAATTTCTTTTAATGAAACTAGCTTTGCAACACGCACGTTGAAAAAGTTTTCTAATATTTCATACGTGACGTTATACTTTTGAAAAGTACTGTACTGTACATAAAGTAAAAGACATTTAATTTGCAGCACATCGAACATGTCATGTTTAATGCAAAGCACAAAGAGGCTTAAGCAACTTATCCCCAAGGAAGAAATGCTTTCTATCAACTCTCACTTGCTCACCCGATCAGATTATGCTTGTAAATCGAATGCCTACTACCTTCTCTCCCCCCTTCTTCGTGTAGAAGAAATTGATTCTATTTGCCATGGGTCACCATTGATAAGCTCTCTTCATACAATTAAGTCTTTGAGATTTGTTTATTTGTCTATGTAACCATTTTACTTAACGTACAGAGAAAACAAACTAACAATTGGAAGCAAACAGAATTGATTTGATATATTGTTTAGAGAAGGATCTCAGATGTGGAAAAACTGTTGGTTTATGCTTATTATGGTTGTTGTGTTCAGTTTTAAGAACATTTGACTTTTCCTTTCGTGCTGTAGTTTTAACATTAATAAAGAACACTTTGGTGTTTTTGTATTTGTTGATTTCAATATTTGTCCATTCGTTCGAGGTAAATAAAACAATAATTGAAAGTCATGTTTGTATAAATATTTTTCCTATATTTATATGCTTAGATTATTGACAAATCTTTGCTGTTAATCTTTTGTTTTGGGGATGAATTATTTTATCAAAATTCTGTAGTAAAATGTTTTTGTTTGTTTTTAATCTGTTATTTATATAAGAAAGGTAACCCTTTCGTGATTGGCAACAGTATACACATATAATGCATATATTTTCATATCATCAAGTTTAAAGCATCATAGAACGAGTAAGTTATCTACGTTTTTTAGATGGTGGCTGTAAACATTTCCTGCATTACTGCAATGTTTTTATGCCAATGGAGAGTTAAGGGTCATTGATTTCTCCTTTGCCTTTATAACGTATAATTATAAATAAATATTTATTTATTGTATTTTCTTTAGGTTAGTGAGTGAACTTTGTCCAAATTTTGGTGATACAATATAAGAGCCTACTTAAAATTCCTGGCTAAAAACCACCCACGAATTTATTCTTATAATATTCAGCAGATAACCCAGTCTTAGTGGCGGCTGTTTTTTTCCCCTTTTTTAAATTCTTTTGCAAAAAAGACTATCTAAGCCTTTAAGCGTGATGCTTATGCATTGACAAGTGCATTACTTACTATAGTTAGATTTTGTTGTTATGGCTTTTATTGGCTGCCTGTGTTTGCCGTGATTATGATAATGAGTGCTAAACTTAAAGCCAAAGCGCCTAAAATCCTACTGTGATGGTTTTCAAAACATGTGCATTAGATTGTTATATATAATTTTTATAGAGATATGCTCCAATTGAAATATTTTTGTTTATCGATGGTAAAACACTTTAACAAAACATAAAGAAACTAAAGAAAACTGCATAAATAACCGTAGTTTGGAAAGCACTTCTTTACAAGATAACAACTAACGGTTTCAAAATTTGTTAAATATAAATTTTAATTTTTTTTAAATAATATTTTTATAATTTCTAAGTAATAAAAGCTGAATTTATTTAACCATGTCCGTCCGCCCATCCATGTAAGTATGTATTTCTTGTAATCAACCTATAGGTTGCAATTTTTGACGTTTTTTAATGAAATTTAATGTAGGGGAAAGTTTTAGACCCAGGTTATTCTCTATTAAATATGTATTTGATTGGTCCGTTTTTAGAATCCCTCTCCACTCATAATGCCATATTTTAAAAAAGTCTTCATATAGAGAGAAGTGTCATTTTTTTTAAATTCTTCACCAAAATTGAATGATATATGATTAAATTGTTTAATAATAATATATGTTAAATATTACTTTCTTTTCCCCTTTTACGGCGTGACTTTTGTAAGACAACTAAACTAATTATACCATAAATTATAAAACCAAGTAATGTAAAGTATTAAATGGTCGGCTGCAAGTGACCATATTATTTTCACTTTTAACTGTATAGTTTATTTATAACAGATTGTGGCTGATATTGTGTGTTCTGCTTAACTGCAATGTAAATTTCTATCATAACTACTATAAAAATTGAACAAACTATAACTAAATGTGCATAAAAATTATCATTAACAGTTGTCTAAAAGCTTTTATAACCAATAACATGCAATTTAATGCATTCAACGTAGGAGATTTTTCAACAACCTAAAGAGGAAACTTTTTGGCAAACTTTTCCAAAAATTTCAATTTTACTACATACCCAGATGACATGCATTCTTTACAATTACATCTATAGACAATATATTTGTTTTAAAATATTTAATATGGCTCTAGTATGCATTTGTTTTATTTGTTAGAACATTTAGAAGACTTTTTGTGTTAACTACGAATTATTTCTCTGTTACATTAAGCAACAAAATACAAGGATAAAAATCGTAATACGTGTTCATGTTATACATTTCCCCTCTATTTATCTGAACCGAAAAGCTTCGTTAAATTTCTCCTCAAATTCAAAGGGGTGGATGTGATGGTTTTTTGTACAGCAGGAGAGTAGACGGAACGTCAAACAAATGCTGCATTTGTGCAGACTTTTAGGTATATACCGTATGTGCAGGCAAATGTTTTTCTTTTACTATAATAACATATTGGGGAGCACTTAACATAAAGCTATAAAAAGGAATTTTAGATAAAGTTACTGTTAATAACAGATCAACTCTGCAAATATTAGTTTTACTTAAAAATTATGGAGAAAAATATTATTTAGAAACCAAAGTTTATAAAAAAGGTTGCATTACTTAACTAAGTAATAACAAGTTAGAGAAGTTCGGTTAAGACCGAAGCTTAAATACCCTCCACCTTTAATAGTCCTCTAAAAAATAAGCCATATTTATGTATTTCATGTACTTACGCAAATAGTGTTTTTTTTAATTATAGGCGTTTGCGTTATTCAATCACGCCCATTTTTAACACAGTGTTGAGTAACGGTACCACTTATATTTATACCAAATTTCAACTTGATAGGCATAGTATTGTGCGATATATAATTTTTTAAAGATACAATATTTTCGAGGTATGATGAGATTTTCGTTTATTGTGGGCGTGTCTCTTAACTGATTTTGCCCAATTTCAATACGGAACAGCGAAATTGAACTAAGAATACGTATGCAAAGTTTCAATTTGATATTTCAAAAATTACGAAAGTGAGAGTGAGAGGAGAACTTCAAAACTATTTATACTATCTGTGGTTTATTTTATTTGTAAACGATTATTTCAACAATTTCAGCGGTTTTGAAAAAGCTTTAAAACTTTAATAAATAGCTTTTAAAACTCAGCATAATAAAGAGCTTAAAGCTATAATAATGCCATAAAGCTTTTTAAAGCACGTTTATCTGTAAAATATAACTTTATGTAGCCCTAATTTTAACCTCAATAATATATTATGGCATCTACTTTTAGTCCTAAATAATACAAATTGAACTTTATTGAGGAGAAAGACGTTATTTTCCTGCAAAATTTCAAAAAAAGTTATTGCCTGAGAGCTTTCAATAGTAACTGTCAAACATTTTAACTGTACAAGAAGAGAAAATAAAAAAAGGACGAGAGAACACGAGAATGTGAGAAAAATTTACATTCTAATTTAAAGAGTGCAGTAAATATAAAATATATATATAAAATGGCCATAAAAGCGAAGCTCTTCAGACAAAGGGCATCGTTCTGCATCTACGTCTCTATGTATAAGAGATTTTTTTATGTATGTTAGTACCTTGACATGGTGTTGATATGTTTATGTAGCATTTCATTTTTCTCTTCTCCAATAATCTCAATTCACACCAGACTAGTGTAAGTTCGCTGTAGTTGTAAAATTTTATTTTACGAGCACACGTTTATGGAAAAGCTTAAGACTTTTCTCGTTAGTGACATACAGAGAAAGAGAGAAAATGAGCCAAAAAAATTTTATAATGTGAATAAATTTCCATTTACAAGAATAATTTTACATCCACAACAACAACAATAAAAATTTCAACTTGGTCTTAAGCTGCTAGTTATGAGCGGTGAGCAATATGTGAGTGGTCTGCACCGACTGTATTTGATAGTTACTCAAACGAATTTTCCAAATTTCAAAAACGCTTAATAGGCCCCTCGCTCTGTTTTGCGGCTGTGCTTGTTGTTTTCAAAAGGTTTCGGGTTTCTTCTTCTTCTTCTTGCTTGCTTGCTAGTTAAACTGTTAGTAGACTATTTTAAATGTAAACATGTATATATATATATATGTGTGTGTGTGGTATTTGGTTATGAGGTAGCTGATGTATGTCCTGTGGCCGTGACTCTGTTACTCTAAGGCTCAAGCTGTATATTGCTGCTGTTGCTTCTGCTGTTCGTCTGCACTTCACTGTACACTCTGTTGTCTCTTTTTCTACTTCTCTATTTTCTGTGCATGTGTATTCCTGTGTTTGCGTGTGTGTTTATGTATTTCTACCAGCTGGGTTATAAAATTGTATGCACGAATATTAAGTAACGAACGGTATATACATTAACGATTAGGTGTTTTAAGTAAAATGTTGTTTGCTGGCATCCTTTATGGCTTTTCAGGCTAACATAAAAATTTCAGTCTACCACCAGACGAGTTTATAGTGCGTCCGTTTGTTGATATTCTCCTCTCGGCTTCTACGTGAAAGCAAGCACACACCAATAGAGCGTAATTAAAAAAGCGTAAATATTTTACGAAAAAAAATAAAAGAAAATACTTTTGAAATTATGCCTTTGTTTGTTGTTGAACAGTTGTCATTCTTTCTTTTTGAATTTGTTATAAATATACAAAGTGTTAATAAACGGGCCTTAAGAATGATTCCAGCAGAAATGTGTTAAGTAGAGGAATTTATGAAAATTTCCTAAAAGAAATAGAATAAAAAAAATAAAACTCCCGCGTGTGTATCGACAATGTTAAATATATATATATCACATATATATATGATGTATCAATACTCGGGTCCAAGCTGTCGTTGTTGTTGTTGTTTATCATAAGTTACATATATTGATTTGTAGATTAACATTCAAAACAAAAACAAAACATTTGATTGCATGTTTTTACCAATGTCAGACAAATCATACACAACCACACACACATACACCTACACATGCTTACCTCCACGTTCTCATGCATCATTTTGATTTTGTGATTTTTCAGAATCTCTGGCAATCTGTGCGAGTTTATATATAAAATAATTTTTTACTGGAGTGGCTCATGTTACGCGAGTGCGTTGATTAATGATTTTGAAATTTTTTAAAATATATTAATATTTTTTTTGCATAAAATTCCACCAATTCTTCATTTAAATCATAGAGCTTATCCAAGAGGTTTGTCAAATTTTACAGACTTTGTCTGTACGTCCATTAAGTCCATTCCAGTCCAGATTATTAACTTTTTATTTAAAATATTATTAACAAAACTAAACATTAGAGAGTGTTAAATTGTTAGTTTTAATAGGCTGCAATACTTTTCCACCCTTTCTCAATATTTTTATAACTTTACCTGTTTCACCACAAGTTCTTTGGAATTCCATTATAAAATTGCTCACCCAATTATTATTGCATTGTACGTACTTGCACAAAATTCAACACTTGATTAACACTTCATTAGTCAAAATGTCTTATTGTATTGCTTCGCAAGTGGAAATTTCTAAATATTTGAATAATTTTTCAAACAAATTTTTGCTAAACGAAAAAATTTGATTTGATGGAGTTATCACCCTACCATAGTCAATTGAAGCCAGTTAGTACATAATAATAATTTCAATTGTTTTCAAACCCTATACGTTATATCCAAGGGTACTTGTCACTGTGTTTGTCTTAATTAAAAATTATACTTGGTTTTTCCTTCAATGAGAAGTACTGTTCTGTGACGATTAAAACAAGTGATCGGTGATATGTGTGATCTCCCACACTTTGAAAGAGGCAAATCGTTAGTGCTCGATTAGCGGGAGCATCTGTGAAGAAAACGATTTTATATTTATCGGTACAATAATAGAATTCGTTTTCATTTTATTATGATAAATTTTTTTAAATAACTGTTCTTTGTCATTTTCTGTGACATCATTAAAATCAATTACTCTCATATTTAAGTATAACCTATTCTTCTTCTTCTTCATATAAATTGACCGCATAATTGCATAAAGATATTTGATACTGTAACGATGTTTAGGAGCTACGCCGTAGAAGAAAGCGAATCGTTGCACAGCAACTCATTTAAAATGTAAATAAACGGAAGATTCTGCTAAGTACTCGTCTAATAATTTCATTTGCGTGTAATTATAGACATTTTCCATTGCATAGCAGTTATTCACTATCCAGAGGCAGGCGAAGTATGACTTTTTTACCTGCTTCCAATTGTTTCAGTTATAAATGTCTCTCCGCCAATCTTTGTCTTTCTGCCCATCTATTGTCTTTTGGTTTAACGTAAGCGATCACATTAACATAATGAAATTGTTCATTTTTTTTTTAACATTTTATACAATTACGGATAATTATCTAATAAAAAAGAAAAGTTGAAAAGAAAGCCCACAACGATCTCTTAATTATGTCTCAATTTACAATTGCTGCAGCAATGACATCAATTCTAGGCTATAAAATAAAAGGTGAACTGAAGAAGACGGATAAACAATTATCGTGATAAGCAAAGGATAATTTTATAACTTAATATTATATAATCTTAACGATTTGTAAAAGAGAAGAGGTAAATTCCAACAACAATTTGTTTCATTTACAGAGATTAAATAGAATGAGCAAAAAAACCAACATGAACAATATTAACCTTAACCATATCTAAAGCTGTAAATTGGTCAGCCTAATAGATTTTTTCATTAAGGTAGCCTGTATTTAATATAGGCGTGGCCTTGTAGTATTTTTTATATAAATTAAGATATTGAGCTGAAATATTTAAAATGGTCGAGATATTATTAAAATTATTGCTTTGCAAATGAAATTTTGCTGCACATAGGTATAATAGATTTATCCATCTGTTAAAAATGGGCGAAGTTCTATAACAGGAACGCCCCCAAAGGGACAGAATCTACCTATCAATCATAAAATTTTACCTACGCAGGTGAAATATGATGCATTTATGTACACTTGGCTCATCCATGCGCGAAAAGTGGGCGGGATGAGAGGAGACACACGACCAGCAAGAAATAGAACTTTTAAAGGTTGTTGGTGTTAGGATCCTTTGGGTGCGGACATATAAACATGTAATAACTTTTGTTAAATGTTTAACTTTCCGTTACACAGAACATACATTTATGAAAATTAAATGAAAGTAAATATTAAAATTTTAGCCCAAAAGAAGGCATGTGTGTGTGTGCGTGTTTCTGATTATAGTGCATTAAGAACTCATCTTACACCCTGACATTTGTAAATTGTTAAAATGGTTACTAATCGACCGGTAATGTATCAATCAATCCATTTGACAAAGCTCAACTGCTTAAATTTGGATAACAAAACAATAAAAAAAAATCAGTCAAATCATTTATGTCAACAACAAAAATAACGGGGTCATTACATGAATTCTTTAACGAAACCGCACAACAACGTGTTTTTGACTCTGTGAAATACCCAACGCCCAACGTGAGGACATCTTTGATGTTGTTGTTTTTTAATTGTAAAATGTTTATGTGTGAGTGTGTGTGCATGTGTGGAAAACCACATTTTGTACACGTTTGACGACGTGACAGTTCCGCCTAAGAAAAGGTGTATAAAGTGTGTGCTCATGTGTGCATGTGCATGTGTGCGTATAGGGATTTGCTTAACATTTGTACTTCATTAAGATATGGCATGAATGCGCGTGTAATTGAAAATTACAGCAATAACTACAAAATATAACAACAATAACAACAAAACAAATTGAACAAATTGAACAAATATTAGGAAGAGCTATCATTCAGTCATTTCGGTCCATCGGCCTAACAATTTAAACAAGAACACAAAATCTTCAACAACAACAACAACAACAACAGCCGCTGTTGTTAAGCATCATCAGCGTATTGGGAATTAGGCAACAAAATACGCTTTGACATTGGCACGTATGTACTACACACACAGCCCTACCACATACAAACACTTGTACAGATTGCTGCGTTGTGTTGTTATTTTGCTTATGCCACCAACACACCTCACACCTCAGGCCATCCTTGATAGTTAAATTGAATGGTTGAGACTTGGTTGCTTGGTTACTTACTACTACTGCTACTACTATTACTACCGGTTACTACTACAATACAACTCCTTTGGACCTTGTCAATAATTCTCAAATCATTAGCATTGCATTGGCCACAGTGTGTGGTGGGCATTGTTTGTATTGTGTGCACTGTGTACTCCAAGTGAAAACATGCCGAAGCTGCATTGTTCAGCTTATAACAAATAAAGACATTGCTGCTGTTGTTGTTGCAATTAATGTTTGTTACCTTCAACATCATTGTTTATGATCAAGTGGCAATTAGCGTTTAACTTGATGACTGTCTAAGTGTACAATGTAACTGAAGCAGCAGTAAGGTAAGTTGAAAAAAATAAAAAATATTTCATAAATTTCCTCTTAAATCCTCCATAAAACGCTCAGGTAATCATACGATTAGAGAAAGGAAATATATCTCAAATTTTTTCTTTCCATAAAAAAATCTAATAATAAATTTTTTCCTACAACTACCTACAACATCTAATAAATTATCAATTCCCAGCCACCAATCGTTTTGCCATCTTCATCATCATTATCATTATTGCCTATGATTGTCGGTTTTAAAGCAATTCTTATTGCATATGGATGAGCTTTGTGAAGTATGTGTGTATGTGCAGGTGTGTGGCAGCAAGTGATTGCAGCGCATACGAATGGAGATATCTTATGGAATATAAAAAATATGAGAATTTTTCAAATATTATTTCTTGTTTGAGCTTTTTTTGTTTTTGTTCTTTTTATACACATGTGAACATTTGTCTGTCACAAACTCTTGGCACTTGAGTTCAGGCAGTTTGAACCAGAGGTTGAGGTTTTCCAAACATATGTATGTAAAGTAAAAAGAGAAGAAGAAGAAAAGAGAAAAGAAAAAGTAGTCAACAATTGAATAAAATTTGAATAGAACACCAAATGAGATGTTAACTGAGACTCTAATGCCTACCTAGGTAGGTTCCACATACATACAAATATATTCATATTCATATATATGCATGCCTCTCTAATAATGAAAGCAAGATATTTTCTTATAAATCTGCATTTAAATCGTTTTATTGCTTAGGTTACGTTCAACTGCTGCAGTATATCTTCATACTACTAACCAACTTCTCACAAGAAAGTAGTAACTTGCAAAGGTATCATCATCCTTATGCATCATATTGTTATATAATGTATTATTTTTCAAGACAACACGCAGAAAATATGCAAATTTCTTTACCTGCTACTAAAGTTTAGACCGTCACAGATGACACAGACTTTACTTAGCAGCAAGATAAAAGTATAGCTAAGGTGTGTAACGAAACATTTCTCTGGGGTACCATTGTTCCGACACTGTGGAGTCTACGTTATTATCGTTCATACAACTTGATTTAACCTTAAAAAGTGTGAGTGTGCGTGTAAAGCCCTTTTAATGTAAATCGTAAAATCAAGACATTTAATTCACATAATTTTCTTCATATTTAATACCCGCGCCGTTCGTTGAGAGCTACGCCTACAATTGACCATAATATATATATTAAGCGAAAAAGTTTACTTACAAAGTTACAAATTTAAAATCTGGTTCTTCATAGATTTGTCAAAAGTTGGGGGAATCTGTTAATAGACAATTTTCGAACAAAATTGTTTGTCCAGAATGTGGCGTGGAAGTTAATATGTATTACATACTTAGATTTAAGGGCTTAATCAGGTAACTGCAACGCCCACTATATGTATAAGGGGGTGGAGGGTTTTTAAGATGTTACCTAAGACAAAATAATTTTTGAAGGATCCACACAAGTTTTTGTCATTCAAAAAGTAGTGTCAGAGACTTCACCTAAGCATAAAAAACTAAGTCAATCTAGATCTTTGTGTACACATGTCCATGTGTCTGTCTGTTGTTGGTATTCTGACGGGTAAATTTTGAGATATTGAGCTAAAATTTTGTACAGACAAACAAGCAAATTGCTATATAAAAAGGATTAAATCTATTAAGAGCCACGCTCACAATTGACAAAAATCTAGCTATCCACAAATATTGAGCTGTGAACTTGATATTTTAAATCTCTTACGACCAAGATTCAAGAATAATTTCTGTGCAGAATTTAATAAAATCCTAATTTTATAATCATTTAAAAAACACAATTGTGCACTTGCCATGCCCACATATAACCTAAAAAAAATAAAGGTTATTCCCGTTTTACCACTCTTTACGTGTTTATTTACGAATATATCCTTCACGTCCACTTACATATAATAGTAAAACGATAATTGCTTCTCCTTAGAATAGCTTACAATAACTAAATCTACAAAATCTAATACAGATACATAGTCTTATAGAAAATGTACGTATATGATGTGAAGATCATGAAAATTTTAATGGTCTTTTGCCATTGACTTAAACAGTTATTAAAATGAATAAAGGGGACGAGATACTATAATACCAATAACAATAACACTTTAGCTGTAAGGAATATAAAATCTTCCATAAAAATGAAATAAAAAAATTAAAAAAAAATGAAAATACTAGTAGATTATTAATATGCAAGACCATACGCCGACCGTGTATTACAAAAGGTCAGCTGGTCTTTCTTATGTGTCTTGTTTATTTTTTTTTTTTCTGGAAATCATATTTTTTTTGGTTTTTACGTTTTTTACCCTCAAAGAAGAAGACATCACGTACAAATAACCATAGCTGTACTAAATAATTGGGTGGTCATATGATACCTACTTGATGTTTTAAGGTATTGGAAAAAAGTTGTAAGGTTAGAAAAATATGTTTCGTGTTTATGAAAAGTTATATATTTTTGCACGTATAACTAATGAAGGCATTCTAAGAGCATTATTTAGTTTGTTATATTCCAGATACTCTTTTAAAAGCTATAAAACTATTCAGCGAAAACATTATTATAAAATTTTTAATTCTTTAATCACGCTTTCAACCAAGCACTACAAAGGCACTTGAAAAGAACAGACACAAAATTTTACACTTTCAAGTACGCAAAAAAATTAAATCAGACACAGGGCAAATGCCCATATCTATATACAATAAGGGGGTGCGGCTTATATCTAATGACGTGTATGATCATAAGATGGACAAAATAATGTAAACACCTGACATAATGAGTTTCGCAATTGCACCGATCGCTTGTTCTAACCGCCGTAGAACAAAGCTTATAATTCACTGAAACATAACCTACAAGACTCCCCACTTGCAATACATATGCAGCGTATTATTTACATGGACGCAGTGTTGCCAACGTTTAACAAGATGTACTACAATGCATGGTGTTCATATAATTTTGTCCATCCCCTGTATTATAAATTGACTCACAAGTGAAGTACAACGTTAAAAAGGTTTTTTTTGTAAAATATAGGTGTGTCTAATAAAAAAATTTCCTATTGCCAATGAAAAATCTGATCCTTGAATTTAACGTACTGTCATTCCAAGTAAACGAAGAGAGTTTTTAGATTTACCCATGTGATCAATTTTATGCTGTGGAACCATATAGCGTATAACTCTAAACAGTGGCAACCATTCTGGTATAAATTTCTTAAACATTTTCCTTCTTTTCTCTGTCACTTAATAAAACATTAAGTACAAAATAATTTTTACATATGATGTAAAACCAAAAAGTAAAAACAACAATATGCCATAAACAGTTTCTTTGGCATCACATTACGCTCAATGAATTTTATGGGTTTTATATGTAACGCATCCTGACTGTTGATTTCGGTCTTTTACGACACCGAGACACAAAGTAACTTTATAAAAATACATAATTGGTAAAAAAGACTATCACAAGGAGAGAATATAATGGGAGAAAAATTGTGATGAATAATATACTTTACAGACTTTAAGGAATGCATGAAAATCAGGAACAAATAACAGTACAAATAACGATTAAAAGTATAAATCATGCATAAATATTATGTTGGATTTAAAAAGGTTTTACATCCAATACTAATATTACTAAACATTACTAATATTTTTTTTTCCAGCTCAATATTTTACTTATTGAATCATCCTTCTAGGATATAAGAATAATTAGTAAAATCTTAATCTAAGGGGATAAAATATACTGGCTTTGGACCAACGCCCATCGCCAGTTTGTGTGAACGATGCTTAGTTACTCCAGAACCTAGCGAGTCAAATGCGTTGTAACTTTCTTTTTTAGTCGATTATGATGTTCAATAGTGGGTATCACGCTTGAAAGAGGGTTAGGGTGACTCCGAATTTTATAGATATATTTAGTGCTGTATTCTATAAATACTTCTTCGACAGTGGCTATTTCTAGCTCTTTGTGTAAGCGATTATTGCTAACATACCAGGATGCGCTTGTAATATATCGAAGAATTTTAGACTGTCTTCTCTGTAACTTGGCTATGTTTCAGGCACATGCTGTTCCCCACAATTGGATACCGTAAGTCCAAATTAGTTTTATAATGGAAGTGTACAGGAGAAGTTTATTATCTAGACATAGATTTGAATATCTGTTTAGGAGCCAATTCATTTCACTCGTCTTTAGCTTGATTTGCAATATTTTTGTTTGAATGTGATGAGTCCATGTTAGGCGACGATCCAAATGGATGCCGAGGTATTTAGCATGAGATTCTTGTGAAATCGTAGCATTGTGAATTTGAATAGGACGGCATGTGTTCCTCCTTAATGTGAACGTTACGTGAACACATTTGGAGGGATTAACTTTAATTCTCCATTTATCTAACCACCTTTCGAGATCCTCTAGGTGATTCTGGATAAATCTTGAGGCCACATTTGGGTTTTCGTTAGAGGCTACAATGGCAGTATCGTCCGCAAATGTGTGTATTTGTGTACTTGCGTGTGTTGGCATATCAGCTGTAAACAATAGGTATAGAATTGGCCCTAAAATGCTTCCTTGGGGAACTCCTGATGTTATATTTCTTGTAGTAGACACTGTATTATTAATTCGTATTGAAAATGTACGGTTGGATAAGTAGGATTTAAACAGAGTATGTGTGTTGTATGGCAAATATTGATTAATTTTTTGTAAAAGTCCTTCATGTCAAACTTTATCAAAGGCTTGCGCTATATTTATAAAGACGGCGGAACAATACTCTTTGGATTTGAAAGACTTTCTTATAAAGGTTACAATGGGGTGTATTTGCTCTACTGTACCATGCGATTGCCTAAATCCAAATTGGTGGTTAGGTATAATATTGTGCCTACTTAAATGTGGGGTAATCTCCAGAAGAAGTACTTTTTCGAATAATTTAGATAGTACTGTTAAGAGGCTTATGGGCCTATAGGACGCTGCCTGGGTTAGATCTTTACCTGGCTTGGGTATCATTTTTATAACAGCATTTTTCCAACATTTTGGATAATGACCAATGCGAAAGATGGCATTAAAAATTATTAAAATTGTTCTTATGGCACTCTTTGGTAGTTCCCTTATCATCATCGGGGCTATTTTATCTTGAACTGGGGATTTATTTGGTTTAAGATTATTAATTTGACTTTTAAGTTGTGGGAGAGTGATGCAAATATCGTTATTGTTTTGGGGCAATATATCACTCTCAGTATCACGAATGCTTTGGGTCAAATTATGCTGGTATTGAGGTATATTTGGACGGAATACATTTTCAAGGTGGTCTGCAAAGACCTCGCATTTCTTATGGTGACTTCTTGCCCATGCACCATTTACTTTTCTTATGGGATGATCCAGATGATTTGGTGGCTTAAGATTTTTGGATTCCTTTCATAGGTTGCATCTTCCCTGGACATTAGGGCTTAAGTTTTCTAGGGCCGCCTGTAATTCAATTGTTTTGCTCTCCGCTAATGCCGTGCGCAGCTGTCTTGTACAACGAGCCAAAGCTTGTTTTAAATGCGGAGATCTATATCGCTGCCACTGTCTTTTTATAGTCCGTTTTTCTTGCATTAATTTTTGGATATAAGGATGGCATGTTAAATTTGTTTTAGTCTTGCAATATATAGGTGTGGCTAATCTGCTGCAGTTTGAAGAATGTTTGTAAATGTTTCCACTGCGGTGTTTACATCCTGGGCATTTCTTAAGGGAATATCGCTCGGAATATGGGAACTTATATATTTTTTATATTTAAGCCAGTTTGTAGTTTTGTTTGGTATCCTTATTGCAATTTCACGTATAATTGAAAAGGATAAGTGTACTTCTAATAATATAGGTAAATCACATAGCCCTGTACTTTTTACTTGATCTCTTCTAAAGCCTTTTAATATTGCAATATCAATTAATTCAGGGATTTTATTTAAATCTGAAGGCCAATAGGTTGGGGTTCCACAAGATGAGATATCTAAATGGCTTTCGTTTATTTCGGCGTACAGCTGTCTTCCTCTAGGATCCCCAGTACGTACGTTTGGCATTAAAATCACCGCGGAAATAAATTTAGCGCCTAGAGAACTAAAATATTCATGAAAGTCTTGTTTTTGTAATGAGAAACGGGGAGGACAATATACCGAAGAGATAATTATTTTCGGGACCAAATCATGTAAGCAAATAGAGGTTGCATGTAAAAGATCTTTAGCATAATTCTCAATAGGAAAATGATTGATATTTTTTCTTATAATTACCGCAGAGCCACCGCAAGCTCTACCATTAGGATTCTTAGTGTCATATACAATGTAATCCTTTAAGTTGAAGCCGTTTTTGTTCGTGAAGTGGGTTTCCGAGATAAGCATAATATCTATATCTCTTGATCTTAGGAAGTGCTCTACTTCATGTTGGCTGAGTCCGTTAGCATTCCACTGGCAAATTCTTAATTCAGCCATGGAGTTTATTTTTTGCTTATGAAGGTTTGAATTAAGAGATTTTGATTTTTGTACATCTCCTGAATCATGCTCCACTACTAATGCATTACTAATATCGCAAAATTATTTAAAAATATACACAAAATAAGGTTATTGAACTCCAAGTAATGTAATAAACTGTGAAATCAAAACTTGTAATTTAAATAGCGACTAGTTTCTCTATTAGCAAATTATCAAAAAAAAATTTAAGTTTTAAAACTCATTTAATTTAATTTACATTTTAAAACTTAACACAAAAACATTCCACATACACCGCACAGGGAAACTCCTAAAAAAGATCATCTTCTATATACGTACATACACCACTCAGTCAATTTCTAAAGCTTTTCTATTCTATTCTATTATGGTAAAAATAAAGGAAAAAGTATATAAGAGTCTATTATGAGTTGAAATGAGAGAGATATAGTTTATATTATACTAAGGATAAATTTGAAAATTAAGTGTGAGAAAGTTTGTATTCCAAGTTAATGCCAGTTTTGGAAAGCTTTAAATAAGATAAACTCACTTATGCACATCATTACCAATTCATAAGTGTGCCACCACAATAATCATTTTTCAGTATTTGAAAATTTCAAATTGCGTTTGTTTAATACAGTGTTTTAAGGAGTTTTTTAGTAAAAATTTATGCAAGAACAAGACGTTGGATTGATTTATGAAAATTTAAACAATAATGTAAAATGCAGGAAAATAATTAATTAATTATTTGTGAATAGTAAACTCTTAAGCTAAACCAAGAATACCATTCAAAAAATTGATAGCGTGACCCGGCACCTTTATGATGCTGTTCCATTTGCAACATCAAGAAGGAGGCATCACATAACCTACAAGGTATATATATTTTTGATCAGCATCAAGAGCGAGTCTATCTAGACATGTATGTCCGTGTGTCAGCCTGTTGTTGGCACGGGTGCGATTTTGAGATATTGAGCTGAAATTTTGTACAAACACTTTTAGATCCTTTTTAAAATGGGCAAAAACCCTCAAGAGCTACGCCTGCAATCAACTAAAATCTAAATATCTGCCACAAAAATTAAGCTATTTAGTTAAAATTTGGTACATAAATATATAATCCATACATCAACGTGCCGAGAATGGGCGTGATCGAAAAGCAGACGGGCCCACTATTTTCCACGTAAAACTTCACTTGCAAGCTGATACGTAATACAAACATTATTAAAGTGTGTAATCATATACCTGCCACGCCCACTACTGCAGATGTAACTAAGATAAGGGCCTAAGTTAAATTTAGTTTTTTAAGTTGCTTTTTAAACCTTCCACGTAACATAGGGGGTTTACTATAACTTTTGCAACACCGAGAAAAAGTAAGAAAAGTATATATATTTTTTATAAAAGCATTCAAATATAAGTCAATCTACTTATGTCTGTCGGTGTGTCTGTCTATTGATGAAGCGGTTGAGATATTGAGCAGAGATTAAGTACAAATATTTCTAGTAGAAGGTTTTTATTGAAATTAAGTGAAATCAGTCGTATGCCACGCCCACAATCGACAAAAGTCTCTCCCATCCATAATATAAATAGGATCCACATATTTTTTAATTAGTGTATAAATCAATGCATCAATGTATAATAATATATATAAAATATAATTTACCAAAAAGCTTATTTGAAAAAGACAATTCGACTGCTTAATTGATACGTAATACAAAAAGTTTAGAGGGGGAAATCAGGAACATGCCACGCGGAGGAATATTCGACCCAAGACAAATTTAGTGTTTTTACTTGTTTAGCTTCGCTTGCACTATTGAAATTAAATGAAAGAAATTTTTTGTCAACTTTTAAATGAAAGCTTAATACTTTTAAGGGCTCTTACCGAACGATTGTTATCATAATATTAAAAGAAAAAAAAAAATTAAGGCTTTTTAAAGGCGATCTACGAAAAGAGAGTACAAAGCGCAAGTAACTGTGGAGTAAATGTTATTACAGTGAAAAAGAAAGCAACATTAAAGATGCATTATTAAGCCGAATTGGGTGCCTTTTCGAAGAGAGATAACTTCACATATAATTATAAAAGCAAGAGCACCTCTCTATAATTTTTATACACAGTATGGACAAGTAAAAAGGATTTTAAAGTTGCTGCAAAAAGAGTAAAATAAAATTATATATGTGCATGCATATGTGTGTGTAAGTGTGTGTCCATATTGGTGTGTTGGCAGATGAAAGCAAGATAGGCAATAAGTACCAAATAAAGTATGAGTGGAGTTGTTGCTTACTCCCCACAAGTATGTATGTAGTGTGTAGAGCGTGTGTATGTAAGTTTTTTATTTCTTCCTTTAGTTAAATTAAATTAAAATTGTGCAACCCAGACTGTAATGGTAGAGATAGCAATACAAACACACATACACTTGTACGAAAATTAAAGCATCATTTAAAAAAAAAAGATTACCCACAAAAACTTTTGTATACGAGTACATATATGTGTGCAAACAAACCTCTATACCGTATGCACACACTCTCATTGTGTATAGAAGAATGAACAACAATGTAGAGAAGAGATGGTAACTAAAATCTACTTACAAACATACACACTTTTGGTTAAGTACACACGTATGTGCATAGTGTTGCGTATATTACTCTCATGATGAACACTATGATGATGATGTTGTTGTTTGGTGTTGGAATGTACAGCAAGCACAACCCAAACGAAATTCAGTTTATAATAACGAACAAGTACAAATGATTTAATTGATTCAAGTCAAACCTAGGATGCCCTCCATATTTAAACGATGGGGGTGGTATGCGCCTACTTTCAATGACTTTTAATTTATTCGTCATTCTTTACCTAGAAGCGTCAATTTTTTGTACTAAAAATGCTGCAGTGTGATAATGGGCGTGTCCATTATATCAAAATTTTTTTATATGTTATCCGAGTGGCCGGACATGAGTAAATCAATTCAAATTGTAATAATGATCGAAAATACTTTATAACGTGTCTGACGTGTTCTTTCGATGTTGCAAACGGAATGACAAACCTATCTTAACCCCATTGTAATGTGCAGGGTTCAAAAAGAGAAACAGTGAACAGTAAAAACAGCAACAACAACAAACTGTTGGCAGTCACTGATAACACAAACAAATTGGGTTTAAAATATATATTACACACACATACCCACACATTTTGTACCCATGAATTATACATAGACAGCTATGTAGCAGTACGCGCATATGTGTGTCGACGTGTTGGTCCCCTTTTAAAGCCTACACAAACTACTTTCTTTCTTCCTTTCATTCTTCGAAATTCTTATTCTTTTATTAAAATGTATATAAAACAAAAATTAATTAAATAAACTCAAAGAAAAATAAAGGTTTCGTAGAAAAAATAAAATACACAAGTATGGAAAATTTCGACAATCAGTGCCAAATAACTTATACCAAGCGCCCATCGTGTACACATATAATATCGCAAATTTTCAACTTTAAGTTGAGAATACAAAATTCATTTCTTTCAGAAAAAATTAGACAGAATTTAGGCTAGTTTTGGGTAGTTTAACATATATTCGTCTGTACGTCCATCTAAATGTGAATGCGTAAAAAAAACTCTGAAAATCATAGGAGGCATTCAAGGTCACAAATTCTTTGCAATTTAATACAGTTTCGCAGTGTATAGAGGACTGAATTGAAACTGACAGTTAGCATGAATTCGTGATATAAAAAATTCAAAATTGTTTATACCCTCCACACTTATAAATAAAGCGTGGGTATGGATTATACTTAGTTACGCCCCCTTTCAACCAATCAAGTATGCGCTATATTTTACCTCAGCTGTAATATTCTGCACTTAATAAGGTGTTTTTTTTTTTGTACATTTTGGGCGTATCTGTTATCCAAACCTATTCATTTTTTATGCCCTAGTTATAAATGCCAATTATTTAGTATATAGGTTTTAAACCTTGGACTAGGGGGCGTGGCACTTGCTCGATTCTGCTCAATTTAAGTAGGAAACCAGAAATGTTTATAAAATTCAGCATGATATGTGAATTGTGCAATTGTGTAAATGCCAACAACAGACGTACGGACATGCTCTGGTCGATTCAGAATTTGTTCTTGACCAAGAGTGTACTTAGTTTCTTTACTGTTTATTTGATCTCTGACGCCTACTTTTGTGTTTTATAGTCGTAAACGCAACCTTCCATGTGTAGGATATAAAAATGTTATCCATTGAAAGTGACATAGCAATCATTTTGTACAACAATAATAATAACAGCACATTCAAAAGAGTTACACATATTTGAATATGAAATGTTTCTCAATAATACTGCATTCCTATATAACCAAATATATGCAATATTTATTCCATATATATAAAAGAAAAAATTTAAAAAATCACATGTTCGTGATATGCGCATAAATCATTTATGTAAGAGAGAGTGTGTGCGTTTGCATGCTATTATGTGTTTTTTGCTTTCTTTATATTGTTCATTTATTCATTTTGCTTGTTTACATATTAATGCGGACTTTGCAGCAACGCCACCACCACCACCACTGCCAAACATCCCTATTCTATATTTTACTCTCTTGTTATCCCTAACTGATGTGGATACCTATTATACATAATTAACCGTTTATGTAAACGTTTAAACATATGTGTATGACAACAGAAACAACAACCACAAGCAAAATATATAAAGCTGTCTGGTGTCCTTCTAACTCTCTGTACATGAGACAGCAAAGAAAAACAAAATATGTCATACAAGGAAAAAATAAAATAAAAAAAAAGTACAGAAACTTATGCATGATGGACAGTTGCTGCTGTTCATTAACTGTCTTTGTGTAATTCATATACATATATGTAAAAAAAATATTGAAACCAAAAAAAAGCTTTTTATAAACATTAAGCAATTTATATTATTTAGTACTCATACGCCTTTATTACGACTTACAACAGATGTCTCCAAGAGGCATTCTTCTCTGAGAGAAAAATTTCGATAGAATTGATTTGTATTCTTAAAAAATAAGAGAAGGCTTTGGACAAATCCTAATTTCCTACACATCTTCATACAAAGAGTGGGCGTGGCCTAAGATTATATACTAAATTTTCATTTTTATTTTGGACGTTTCTCTTACAGATTAGAGCCCATTTTTGATACATACTAGGGATGAACAAAATAATATGAATCTTGGTGCATCTTGGCAACACTGCTTCCGTGTGAATAATGCACAGTTTACGTGCCAAGTCTTGAAGGTTATTATATATTTTGCTCTACGACGGTTAAAATAAGCGGTCGGTGAAATGTGTCATACTTTAAAAAGGGTCAATCGTTGGTGCTCGGTTAGCGGGAGAGCCTGCTACGAAAACAGCTGAATTGTTCAAAATTTCACAAACGACTATATCCACGGTAAAGAAAACATGGGAAAACATCATCGGTGAAGAGGAATAATGGTCGAAACTCAAAGTTAACTTACAAAAACCGACGAATATTAAAAAGGATTGTGGCCAGATGACATAAAACTACCGCGGAAAAGAGATAGCCGAACGCAACATTCACTTGAATAAAATTTTTTCGAAAAAACAGTACGGCGGGAGCTCCACAAAGCTAAAATTGACGGAAGAACTGCACTTCTTTATATCAGGTGTTCATATTATTTTGTTCATACCCTGTATGTGTTCCCAAATTTAACTTCGTTGTTCAACATATGTACCAGATAAATGAATTTTTGTTGATTGTGGGTGTGGCTCTTAAAAAGTTTTGATCTTATTAAATAGCAACCCACATTTAACAACTAGAGCAACTAATATGTGCAACATTTTAGTTCGATATTTGAAAATTTTACAACAGTGACCTATCTAACAAAAGACAATTATGCGGACGGACGTAATAAGATGCAGTCAAATCAATAATATAAATGCATTGTAGGGTGTCTGGCATCTGGTTGCAAACGTATGAACAATCTCACCTTAGATGGAGGGTATAAAAAAATTTTTCATAAGAGCATGATTTACAATTATTTATGATATTGGAGCAATTTTTTCTAATATTTACACTCCACACACTCTTTTATGTATTTTGTTTATTTGGTACTCTTTACCTTCCTTGCTTTCTTTATTTCTTTCTCTCACTGTGGCTGTTTAATAAATCACAAATTTAATCAATTTTCTAATCTATATGTGCCAACTCATAAACGTAAATTATGTGTAAATTGTGTGTATGGCTGTGTACTGTTTTACATAGTGTTAAATAACAAACATCAACAACAAAAACAATAGCAACAATCACAATGCTGCAATAATAATAATAATGAAACAAAATACAAAGCGCAGGAAAAAACATATATTAGTCATTATTATTCATTGCCGCAAATAAAGTGGAAAATGTCAACACCAGAATAATGCCAAACCCATCCACGCCAATTTCTCCCTTTCCCGCTACATATTTCCCTAACTAAACTTTCTCCTGCATACATACAAACCGCACTCTAGAAAAAGTCTTAGTATACTGTTAAAGAGGTGCAATAAACAGAAACCAAAGAAAATATTATTTATTTTCATACCCTCCCTCTCTCTCACTCTCTATTTCTATATATATATGGCATAGCATGATATGAAAGGTATTCTGCTACCATCTTAACGAGCCATAATGTAAATGAAGCAGAAAGACAAGGCGCGCTTGTATATACACCCACAAACACAATAAAATGGCACATAAAGTACAAAAGAAATTGCAACAATAGTGGTAGTGGTACTGCTACTAGTAGCTATGTTGATTGTGCTGGTATGGTAATAATAAAGTGAACATAAATTAATGTAACAGTTTGCCATTTTAGTGGTAGTTGTACTTAAACTTTAGGTACCTAGTGTGTATGTGTGTTATAAAGTACGGTCATAGACTGAGTGTTCAGGTGTTTAACTTTAACAGCTAGAATCAGTATAGTACAAAAAAAAAAAAATAATGTAAAAAATAATATGAAATTTCCAAGAAAAAGCAAAAATAAATTGTAATCGCAAAATATAATCTACAATATCACTGTTAAAGAAAAATTAAGCGAATGCACTGAAATTGAAAAGTTTTCTTACCAACGAATCTCCTAAAATAAGCATGATTTGTAATAAATGAATTACACTGATCAGCGTAAAAAGAAATTTATACTTAAAATTATATAAAAAATAGATTCATCCGATGGTACATTTAGTTTCAGAATTTTCGATTTATTTCGAACAATTGTCTATCCGTCCGTCCTAATTTAAAGAATATATTTCAATTCTCAACTGAATTCAATTTCAGCCTTTACTAAAAAAATTTTTTAAATTATCATCATAACTCATATATCTACTTAAAAAATTTCATAATTCCAATGTCAAGACAACAAAAAGCGGACGTACGGACACTTATTTAATCAATGTAACATTTAATAAACGAAATGTATCCCCAGTACGTTAATTACAGTCAGGCGAGTAACTGGCTAATAAAATTTGGATGGAACAAAATTGAAATGTTCAAATATCTTAGAAAGACTCTCCTTCGATTTTCTTCAGTTTTCTTTTTCGTTTCATTAACCCATTATAAGTGTAAGAAATGTTTCGGTCAGTGTATTGAATTTTCAATAGGGAGCAAAAATATTTTATCGGAATAAAAAAGAAATTTTTTTGTTCATTCATGAATAAATTTATTCACACTCTAACACGCGCTAGCGGTGCATGGCCTAAAAACAAAACTTCAACTTTGACGGTTAGATGGACGTATAAAGATGTAAAACTCATTCCACACCGTGAGTTATGAGACTTTTTTCCTGTTTAAATCTATTCAAATTGTTGTTGTTGTTGTTGTTATAAATAATGGTAATGGCAGTTTCTTGCAAAGTTTCTACACCCAATACATTTGTTAGTTGGCAATAGTTTAAGTGCAAAATTTTACGCTTTATCGAATTACCTGAGGCTTCACACGGAACTATGCCACTAATACCTCTAGCTGCCCTCCCTCCTCTAACCATTTCAATCTATAGATTAAAACTTTTTCTTATAGGAATTTTATGCATTTAGTTGTAGAAGCAATAAGAAAAACGTTATTGTTGTTTGTGTTCGCTAGCTGGCATAACAGTAAAGAGCTAAAGTACAAATATTTTCAATTCTTTTGTTTATAAAAAAAAAACACAGTAAGTAAGTGTGCATGGTATATGGGGGGGGAGGTTCAACTCCATTTGACGCTAAATTATGACGTCTTCCTGTTTGTCGTTGTTTCTTGTTCTTGTTCTCGTTCTCGTATTACAAATCGCACAATAACAATAACAAAGCAGTAACAACGACAGCATTTATAACCATCGCGTTGCGCTCCGTGACTGTTGCTATTAAAGATATTTTATAATTTTAGCGATAAAAATCTCGGCCTCTCCGGCCGCACCCTTGCTGTTAAGTTATCAACTGCTTAAATTGTGTTCTTTCCCCTCCCCCTACCCCTCATTACTCCTTCACAATTCTATTGTACTGTTATAGTATAGTTTTGAAGTGAAATGACATGAAAACTTAATTGAAACTTTTGATAAAGTAGATTCGTTTGGTTTGGTTTTACATTTTTCTCGTTGTTGTTGTTCGCTTATAATGGAAATTTTCACTAAATTTACCACTTGATATTAGTTGCAAATTGAATTTTTGTGATTTTTTCTTTTATTATTATTTTTGTTTGTACTTGTATTTGTACTTATTCGCATAATCGTTCCCATAAACTCAATGATGTAAAAAGTAAAGATTAATTCTTAATAAAATTGCGTAAAAGTTGCATTAGACGAGAAAGGGAATGAATGTGTGTCATAACACTAAAAATAAACTCTTGTATAAAAAATCTAATATTTTAGAAAACACTCTTAAAATAGTTGATTCACTAAAGTACCACACGACGTATGAGCGAAATTTTTTTATTGTTGGGTTGTCCTTTGTGTTCGCGTCATCAGACTGCGTCGATTGTGGGCTCATTTATGAATGCTCCAATTACAATTGTGATAACCAAATTTCAACTTGATAGCTGAATTTTTGGAGCTAGTTAATAGATTTTTGTCATTCACTTGATCGATTTTATTCAGTTTAAAAAGAAACCTGCCGAAACTAATAAGGTATGTCCAAAATTTTACTCAACTTTATAGTGTCAACATCTGACGAACACACGGACGAACTTGGTTAGACCGATGTAGATTTTAACGCTGACCAAGAATACAAATACTTTGCAAAATTTCTATCGCCACCTTCTAGCTGATGGTGCACACGGAATGACAAATTTAGTATAATCCCCATCTGAGATTATTTGGTTGTTATAATCATCCTGCCGTCATATTTATTCCATTCTTATTTCATTTTTATTATTTTATGTACTTTTTTTTACTTTTTAAGTTACAACCAACATTAGTCGATGACCACTGTGACACTTGAAACCTTTCACTATTGTCCTTGTTGTACAAATGCAAACATACATCCATCAGCACACACCCACCCACCCACCTACATGTAGTGTTATATATAACGAGTGCAGACAATTGGTATTATATTTCTCACTCATATTAAGTGAGAAAGTGACTGAAATCAATGACATGTTTTCTTTTCTGCATATCTAGTATCAGCAACAGCTACAACAATAACAAAAATCTCTGCATATGAGATATGGTAAATTGAAAATTGTTAGTTGTTACATTGTGTGTAATATTGTATAAACACTTTTAAGTATACATATATATGTACGTATGGGGTACAAGTAAGGACTATGTAGCGTCTGTCAACATACGGGTAGACAGACGTAGATGAGCAAACATTTGAAATTTGCCAGAAAAAGAAAAATATTAAACAACTACAAACATATGAGATAAAAGTCTATATGATGCGTTTGAGTGTTTATGTTTATTTTTATTTTTGTTGTTATTGTTGGTGATGTTATTCCTCCAAGTCTGATAATGGTCATATGTTTTTACTAAATATTTAATGTGTGTGTGTGTGCTTGATTGTCAGTCACTGTTATTAAATTGTAAAATGATTTATTTGGGTCAGTAGGGAATACTTTCCCTCTTTATCTCTCTTTCTTTCTCCTTCACTCTTCTACTTAAGATAAGTTTGTCATTCTATTTGCAACACCCAGAAGAAGAAGTCAGATACTCTACAAAGTAGTCGAGTCGATCCTGACATAATCTAGACGGATATCCGTCTGTTGTTGACATTCTCATATTCTAAAATATTGAGCTGATGTTATGTACAGGCACGCATATCTATAGGGATAATATAGAAGATGATAGGGACAAAATCAGTCAAGAGCCACGCCCACCATTTCCATTCATGTTTTTAGTCGCAAATTGAGTGACTCAAAGCTCCTGCTCCCTGCTTATGTAATGGGTGTAAAAAGGATAACTTTTGTTGATCAGTGTTATCTCTGCTTATGCAGCTTCCGTAAACTTTTATAAACTGATTGTGGATCCTTGTTTCATTTGTGCATGAGTATTTGCCAAATTAACATGTAAATAATATAGAAAATCATCTTAAAAGATTTGTTGTTCTTACTATTATTGTGGTTGATTATTATTGGTTTTTCGACTTTAGGTTTGAGAAAAGAACTTTATAATCTTGAACGAGGATTATAGGCAATCTGATGCTCTATTTATTTTGTATCTATTGCTTTATAAATTTAAACAAATAATGATATTTATGTAATTATTACATTATATATACATACATATATAGTATGGCATACAATCATTATTTGCTAACACTGGGTTTCATTTGTTTAATAGTTATACCCTGCACCACTTGTGGCAAAGGGTACATAAAGTTTGTTCGGATGTTTGTAATTTCTAAACGGCAAATGCCACATCCACCTTCAATTATACCCATTCATTTAAAATCAAATTATGATTTAACCATGTCCGTCCGTCCGCTTTTTTTGTAAATATATATATGTGCACGCTATTGGACGCATTTTTCGAGAAATTTTGATGAAATTTGATACAAGGACATGTTTTGAGTCAGAAAAGTGCTCTGTCGAAAAGGGACCGGACCTGACCATATTTAGAATCCCTCCCCGTATAAGGGCTTATTATAATGGAAGTCTTTATATGGCAAAAGATCGCAATTCTTAATATTTTTTGATAAAATTTGGTGAAGAATAGTTTATTGGTTTCGTGTTCAGCTGTGCCAAATTTGGACGCAATCGAACTATTTTTAAGCATCCCCTCCCACATAAATATATTTCAGAATGTAGGTTATATGGCAGTACGTAGATACAACTAAAATAATATTAGCTAATTTAAGGAGCTAAGTGGTGTGGGGTATTAAATGGTCGCGCTTGACCGACTACATCATTTTTACTTGTTTTTAATTATATTTATATACGTGTTTCTCTATTTGTATTAAATTAAAATAGAAATCTTTTACCACTGACAACAATGTAAACACATCCACCCCACAAACACTCCAACAAGTACAAATGTTCTTAAAAACAAATTCACCTTACGGGAATGTTCGTCAACATATGTAGTTATTCAAAATTAGGGAGCAGGATAAGAATGACCAGCAGTAATTTAGTTAACAACAATAACTCAACACACACATACATGGGTTGGTACCTAGAAAACGTACAAAGTGTTAATCAATAATATCCGTATTGATTTGTATGCATATATAAAACCGACACATGTAGATGCTGCATGCTAAACACAAGAACTGAACAATACACACTCGATCTATAATATTTGTGTTAGCATTGAAATTTGTATTCATCGTACGGAGAGAGAATGATGAGAATGAAAGCATAAGGGAAATTTCTATAGTTATTTGTACAAATGTATGAGTGCGTGTATACCATATATGAATCGAATTGACTTTTGTTTATGGTAAACTATTTTGAAATTGATCCATTTAATCGTATTAAAATGCAAATTGAAATTACCTTATGTGACAATTTCATTGATTGTTGTATGCGTGAGTGTGTGCTTCTGTGGTACATACTCGTTATACAATATTAAATATGTTAACTGATGGAAGGACGTGTTTACATATATTCAACATAAATATTTCGTTTTTATGTTTCTTCCTTTGCCATTAACATGTTGGCACAACTTTTCTCTATTTGCATATATAATAAAGCAAAAAGTTAGCTGTTTCTAAATTAGATCAAATGTGAGATAGTATGCATACATATATATATAAATTATGGGCATGGCATATATACAATTATGCCCAATAATCCTTAATAAGGTTGTACACTGAACAAAACTGAAACAAACTATAAACTGTTATATTGTTATAAAACTGTTATTCGATAAGCTATACAAATTTCTATAATGAGCTTTGTAACATTGATAAATTTATAATAAATTTAATATATTTTTCCACCCTTACAATGCGTAGAGAAAAAATTAAAAATAAACAATATGTAATTAAGAAAATTAATTATATGCGAAAATGTTCAACAAATGTTTGTAAAGAAGTCTAGTAGGCTGGGGTATCCTCAGAGAGCCAAAGGTTTTCATACAGTATCGATTTTGTTTTAACCCCGCGGTACCAGACTTAGTCTCTGGTTGAACTGTCGATCATAAGATCTTCTAACTTCGAACAGCTTATTGCCCATGGATTGGTATGCCATTTATGTTATATTTGCTAAAAGGTAGTTAGTGATCCCTGGAATTATCCAGGGGATCTTAATATAAATTGCTTTTCGCATAATAATTTTGCCCCGTGATCCCTGGACGAAGCACCTATGCTGGTACTCCGTTTCAGGGCGGGACCCAAGGTCTACACCTTATTAACTGCTCTAGCCACTCGCCAAGTAAGTGTCGTAATTTGTGTATCAGTGTTGATCGTAGCAAAGATCGAGCGGCGGCAAAGGTTGCGTTTTAGGACTACACAAGTAAACATTTGTAATTCTGGTAAGAATGGTCGTAGCGAGGTTTTAACTTGTTAATTTTTCGTTTCGGATAACACTCGTTAACTTTCTCGTTGTGCGCGCTTCTTTTATAGGCGAGTTTTACAATGTGAAGCTTTAAGCTCTCAGCTGTTTTACAAATATCTTTTCAGTTTTGTGGTTTAGCTTTCAATACAATTCTTATTACGTTTAATTAGCAACTACGTAAATATATTCTTTTAAGTGATTTTCCTTATATGAATAATTCCTATTTAATTCTACTAGATAAGACATCTTGCCTTAGTCTGTTTGAAAATATAAAAAAAGGGAACGAAAAAGTGTTATATACTGCAGCGACTGTTATAAAAATATTATTTATACATTTCTTCAGTTTAAAAACATTTATTATTTTAATTTTATTTTATTTTATCAACTGTTATACAAATTGTGTTGTATTAAATTTTTATAAATATTTAATAAGCCGTTAGACAATTTGTCAAAAAGCATTTTTCCTAAATGAATTTTTCTCATACAAAATATTTCATAAATTTTTTAAAACAAATATTTAAAATTTCTGTAAGCAACGCACGTATAACACGTATAATTTTCAGTAATAATTCAAATTAATTGAGTAATATATTATATACATAACAACAACAAAAAACACGTAATTTTTTTATGTCAACACAAAATGCATGCAAATGAATTTCATACAAACAATAAATCCATCTAAGCACAGCCCCAACCAAACGGTCAGTTATTTAGTTAGCTAGTTGGTTGGTTGGTTGGTTAGGCAAAAACAGTGTCGACCAGCAGTAGAAAGTCCTTGTTACAAATCTATAGTTGGTCAACCTTTTGCATGTTAAACAATCTAACGTTTATCATGTTTTTAGTGTTAAATGCATTGGCATGCATTGAGGCTAAGCTTTATTCACTTATTGTTGTTCTTGTTCTTGTTTATGTTCTTTTTTATGTGTGTATGTGTGTGTATGTATGAGTTGACAACAGTTAGAACAAAAGAGCATTTAAATTGACTGGTCTCGTTTATGCTTTAAACAAATTGCAATAGAAACCACAGAATAGAAGAGTTGCGGTTGAAACTTAACCACAACATCGAAAATTCCCTCTGCCCCTCATATCATTCTGCAGCAAGTGCTTTGCCTTCAATGGATGGACGTTCATTCAGAATCATTTACATTCATTCAATGTGTCGTGTTTTGTGGCATTTTATATAAATACCTGTAATGAATTTTTTTAAATCTGTTGCATTAGAGAAATATTTTGAAACAATTATTCATAATCAACTTGTACTGTACGTACCTTTGTGTAGCAAAAACTATTATTATTATTATTTTTATTATATGTTATTGTAGATTAGAGTATTATACAGAATATAGTGCCTGTGTAACGCCTTTTATATTGAATAAGTAGGTCGTTCAGGTTTTTTTCATTATTTCTTTCCTTTACTCTTAATCATTGATGTAAGTGTTTCCAGTTAT
Source organism: Ornithomya fringillina (assembly GCA_963978525.1). Taxonomy (NCBI): domain Eukaryota; kingdom Metazoa; phylum Arthropoda; class Insecta; order Diptera; family Hippoboscidae; genus Ornithomya; species Ornithomya fringillina. The sequence goes on along the minus strand of OZ021692.1, from coordinate 13,951,042 downwards.
ATTTCTTCTTGCCTTTTGTTTTGTCGTTTTATACTAAATTTTAGGTTTTTTCTTCAAATGAAATCACAAGAATCCAAATGAAATATTAGTTTCCGGTATAACCAACTACAAGATATCTACTGTCAAATTGACATATGAAATATATGGTAGCTGCAGTTTAATTTTTTGTTTTTTTATTGCAAGTACATATAACTCTATTTTAAAGCAGCGGTCGGCAAGGTGTTCTTTCGGAGCTATAAGTGGTTCTTATTTACTTTTTAATGGCTCATACTTTACTTTACAGGTTTATTTAACTTGCTAGGTTGTGTGTCAAAGTAAATTTCTTCCTAACACATTTGATATGGGTATCAAATGAAAGGATTTGACAAGTAAAACGTTTTAACTTAATTGGACGTTTTAACTTAATCCACTCAAGGATATTACTTGTAATTTTTATAGTCAACGCCTACCGATAAGATTTTTTTTAAGGGTTTCCGGCGCCCCCCGTAACTCCATTAGAAGTTAGGTAGATTTCAACTACTAAAATACAATGAATAGGCTGATTTATCTTCTCCTTGGTCAAGGGTGTTCCATACTCTCCAACTACTACTACAACCCCCGCGGATTCCGTGGACGAAGTACCTATTCCGGTACTCCGTTTCAGGGCGGGGCCCATACTCAAGGATATTAAAATATTTTCCACAATATATTTAAAATGGATATTAAACGAAAGGGCTTACTGAATAGAATACAATAAGCTTATCAAAATAAGGGCCACCACAATTTCGGAGATAACCCATTTCACCACATTCTATTTAATAGGAATATCAAATAAAAAAGCGTGATGAGTAAATTGCAATCAAATAAATTTCCATATTAAAAAAATTGTGATAAGAACTGCAAAATTGAAGATAATCCATACCCCTACATTATATTTCATATGGGTACGAAATGAAAGAGCTTGAAGAGTAGTATAATAATCACTATGTCTAGTTATTTTAAATAAGATATAGAGGAAGTTATTATAGAAAAGGTTGTTAATTAATATTATTATGAAAAATAAAATATATATTTTTTATCAAATACTGGTTTATTATTAAATGAAAATGCTGTTGAGATTCTTATTTTTATAAATATTTTTTACTAATTTTTAATACCAAATAAAAACAAGATAGAGAAGTTCGGTTAAGACCGAAGCTTAAATACCCTCCACCTTTTATAATTCTCTAAAAAATAAGTTCTTATTGCCATATTCATGTCTACGACTATTTCATGTACTTACGCAAATAGTGTTTTTTTTTAAATTATGGGCATTTGCATTAATCAATCACGCCCATTTTTAGCACAGTGTTGAGTAACGGTACCACTTATATTTATACCAAATTTCAACTTGATAGGCATAGTATTGTGCGATATATAATTTTTTAAATATACAATTTTTTCGAGGTATGATGAGATTTTCGTTTATTGTGGGCGTGTCTCTTAACCGATTTTGCCCAATTTCAATAAGGAACAGCGAAATTGAACTAAGAATACGTATGCAAAGTTTCAATTTGATATCTCAAAAATTACGACCGTGAAAGTGCCAACAACAGACGGACACACGGACACACGGACACACGGACGGACATGTCTCAAACGATTTCTCTTTTCATGCTGATTAAGAATATATATGGTTTGTGGGGTCTCCGACGCTTCCTTCGATGTGTTGTAAACGGATGATCAAAGTGAATATACCCTCTTCCCTAAGATGGAGGGTATAATAAATTTTTCTTAAAAGCACTGAAACAATGAGAAATGTATGTATTAAAAATTTCATTCTTTGTGTAGAAAAAAAAAGTATATCAAAATTTGGCTTCTTCCTGGAAAAAGAATGCCGACCACTGCTTCATGTGAAAAACGTCTACAGTTGTAACAACAGCCATAGAGTGCCAAAGGAGTGATATGTGAACATAAAACAAAAATAAAAAGATTGTGTTTCTTTTATCGTTTGACATATGAAGTTTTAATTTATGAAGTCATCGCCAAACAAATCTTGCCGAAGTTGCAAAAAATTTATAGATGAAGATATGTATGTTGTTTAATGCAGGTCCATGTAGCTAAGCCAAAATATTTCCTGCAAGAAGTGTTACTTACTGGTAGCCTACATTTTAATACTTGACATAATCAATTGTGACGTTTTTTTATCATTTTTGTGTACAACTGCAGTAAATGTTTTTTGAGTTTTGCGCGTTTCCTAGACTCCAACACGAAAGTAAACCTATGGTCTGCTGTCGGGCTATTTGGCAATTTTTGGTTTTACTATATGCCCCCAAAATTTCCAGAGTGACCTAAATCACAATTTCTACAATCATAACAAATTTTGAAATTTATAAAGAAAAATCAATGTGTGTTTAAAAAAATCAACTTACTTCAAAATCCACTTAAATAATCGTCTGCCTTACCTTCACTTAATACAGTGGACTTTTAACTCTTCCTTGCACAACAATAAATTATAAATTGTGTATCAGCAATATGCTTAGAAAATGTGAAAGAACCTTATACCCGATTTTATAAAAAGTGAAGAGAGAGAGAAAAAAGAAGAAAGGCGGTTTGATTAATGTTAGCTTCCGATTTGCATAAATCTTGCTTTAACTGTGAAATGCCAAGTAGATTTTTTTAGCCGTATTTTTTTCTTCATACTGCGCCATACACATGTATACACATGCATACAAATAATAACTTTGTTTTCTTGAAACTTTTTGACCAGTGCATACCAGGCACCTATTTACGTACCTACCTAGCAACGGGGTCTTTGGCAAGCAAACTAAGGTTGTATACAGTTAGCACGTAAACATCCACACAACTACACGAAACAACTTTTAAGGCTATTTTTCATATTATATTGTAGTCTTTTATGGGAAGGGGTTCAATACAATTTATACTGTTGCACTCCACTACACACACTCCACGTATTTTTTATTTATTTACATCTTGTGTACTGGTCACTGGTAATTCATTTCTTACCTTTATTTAAAGTCGTAAAATTGTAAATTTCAAATATCGTTTTTTGTTGCTGTTGTGCAAAAAATTGTTTACCCATTTAGAATATTTTAACTGTTTATAGGTTATGTTTCTTACTTATAACACAATTGATAGGGTAGCAAGATAAAAACAAGTTCTTTAGTTTACTAATACAAAAATAAGGTTACACTATGTTTTGGCTTAGGAAAAGGTTAACAAACTTCACATGTATCTCAAATGAGTTAAATTCAAAATAATTAAAGTATTAAAGTATTAAAGTAAGCGGCTTTTGGTTATTTAAGGTGACTATGGAGAACAGCATGCAGGCACAATTATTGTTTACTTGAGGTTTTTATACATTCTCAACATATAATGGGGCGCGTCTTAAGTTTTTTAACCCAAACATGACAAAGTAAGGGATTTCTCAATAAAAACAAAACAATTTTGTATTTTAATACACACGCACACCTGAACGTTTTGTATGATCTGTATGATGTGTCAAAACGTTAAATAAGGTTAACGTTTTCATCACGGTAGAGGTAAATTATTAAAAATTATTACCGCAATTCTTATTGGGTGATAATCCTGAATTTGATCGAAAACATAATCTTCATTAATGAAGCTCATTTTTGGCTCAGTGGTTTTGTTAAAAAGCAAATCATTTAATTGCCGCGCCCACAATTAATAGCTTCTACCATAGATCAAAAGCTACGTGTTTGTAATTTAGCAAAAAATTAATAAATTTCTTCCTCCATTTTGTACATATCTAACAATGATCAACGTAGGTTGAGAGCCACGCATTTAACAAAAAATTCTATCAATCCTCTTTAAAAACCGATGCAAAATTCAAAAGTCATTTATTATCCCATTCATAGGTGTACCAAATGGGGGCGGGGTGTACTAGCAGACTCTCATCATTTAATTAAAGAATTATTTGGCGCGAATTGTAAATTAATTTCTAATACATACAAATTTACTTGCCACGCCCAATTTAAGCCATACAACCTTAAGGTGATATGTCTGCACGATTTGACCTTAACCAAATATAACCTTTAGTAAGTACTTCATTTTCTCAACACTCACTCACACACACACACACACTTATCCGCTTAACATAAGTTGCATATTACATTCATTCATAAATCGTTCATATGTACAAATGTTTATCAACACGATCTTGAGATTTTATAAAGTTTGAAAATTGAAAGAAGGAAAGATAGAAAGGAAAAAAGATTACCTCATTTCTTTGTAAAGTTTTTAAAGTATATTTTTTATTCATAAAACTTGCTATGCAGTATTCATGCATACATCCACACATACATACATGAACACATGGACATTTAATAATGTTGTCCAACTTATCATATACATACATTTTCAACTATGTACGTACGTCCGACTGGGTTATATATGTATAAAGCATATGTCGTCATATGTTTAAGATTTAAAAAAAGAAAAAGTTGGAATCAAAAAGAAAACTCTTACAATTGCTGACGAGTAAGAGAGAACGACCGCTAGAGACAAACAGATGCTGGAGTATAGAAAGTTATGACTTTTCAAAAAATTTTGGTTATTTGTTAAGTTTTGAATGCTTGTGATAACTTTAGTGTGTTTGTTGGGGATAAAATGGCGCGAGGGAGGATAACGAGTATTAACCGTATGTTACATGAAGGTGAACAAACGTTTCAAACAACAACAAAAAAGTTATGTGCAGAAATTTTTTTCTCTTTTCAATTACTATCAACTACTATCATATTTATTAAGTTTTTTTGGTACGAATGCTCATTATTACAAAGTACACACAGTTGTTTATATCATACCTTCTCCCTCTTTCTCTCTCTCTCTTTCTCAAATATATCAGCCGTAAAAACTTAAGTATAAAAATGCCTGCAAGGTACCATGTAAATGTCACATTATAGTCTTATAGCAAAAGTAAAAAATGTTGTTGTTGTTGTTAATGTTTTTTGAAATTGTATCGTTATTTTTCTTCTTATAATCATCATCATGATTTCTGTATATTACTGAACAAGCAAAAAATCATAATTCCTTTACTTTGTTCAAGTCTAAAGTACATCATACATCCAATTATTATTACCAGTTAGTAAGAAAGATAAAACTGACCCTTCAGACTGCAATACCTGTCGCATTGGTCAGCATAAATAAAATGTAAAAGAAATGCTGTTGCAAACAAAAACAAAACAAGATAGAAAAGTTCGGTTAAGACCGAAGCTTAAATACCCTCCACCTTTTGTAATTCTCTAAAAAATAAGCTCCTATTGTCATATTTATGTATTTCATGTACTTACGCAAATAGTGTTTTTTTAAATTATAGGCGTTTGCGTTATTCAATCACGCCCATTTTTGGCCCAGTATTGGATAACGGTACCCTTTATATATATACCAAATTTCAACTTGATAGGCATAGTATTGTGCGATATATAATTGTTTAAAGATACAATTTTTTCGAGGTATGATGAGATTTTCGTTTATTGTGGGCGTGTCTCTTTACCGATTTTGCCCAATTTCAATACGGAACAGCGAAATTGAACTAAGAATACGTATGCAAAGTTTCAATTTGATATCTCAAAAATTAAGACCGTGAGAGTGCCAACAACAGACGGACACACGGACACACGGACGGACATGTCTCAAACGATTTCTCTTTTCATGCTGATTAAGAATATATATGGTTCCTTCGATGTGTTGTAAACGGATGATCAAAGTGAATATACCCTCTTCCCTAAGGTGGAGGGTATAAAAAAAAAAACGAACAAAATCTTTGAGTAATGATGCTGAAAGGATAAATTCAATAATATAGTTAACGAATATATTAAAAAGAAGACCTTTCCATATATCTAAATGGCATTAAGAGCGCAAAGAAAAATCAAACTTCCTTTCATACCCATAATGATATCATAATATACCTTTATGCCCGGTTACGAGTTGCAATCATCTTAAGGTTATCTTAGTCAGATACGTTCTTATGTAAAAGAAAAGTTTTATCTCCATAAGTAAATGCGTTTATGTAAAAGATTTTCGCTTTCTTTTTTTTTAAATTTGATGCGATATTAGTATATTTTCTTTTACGCATTTATTTTGTTTTATCTGAAATATTCTTTTTAATCATTGTTCGAAGAAGTACATTGTAAGTGGATGATATACAAAAACTACTAACAGAACTGCAAAGAGGTCAGCCACTCCCACAATTGACAAGAATTTAAAGAAATAAAATAACAATGTGAAACTCCTCTAAGTGGCCCACCCATTAATATATAAAAGCAGGCACAATTAAATAAGTGACACGCCTACAATCTACAATCACTTTCTTCCTCTTTGATGTTGAATTCATTGTGTTAAATATAAAATATTTTCCTCCGTTTTCGTTTTCGTCCTTTCATCTTCCCTATGTCAGGTTTTTTTTTGTTTTTTGTTTTTTGTTTTTTTTTTTTTTTTTGGTATTTATGTAATACCTTTGCAATGCTAAGAATTATTCATTAAAATTCCACTTCTTTGCCCAAAATTGTAAATTAAACAGCTTAACAGAGAGCCTTCATACATACATACCAACACACACATAAACCGACACACACAAACGTAAGCATATGTAATGTATATAAAAGTATGTGAAAATTTTCGTTATTATCATAAAATTTTTATTTTTGTACTCTGACCTTCTTTTACAACTCTGTCTGCACTGCTCTGTTCTCGTTATGAAATATTATTTGTAAGCAGTCATGTGATAGCTTTATCGTATCTTAAGATAATATTCTACATGTTAAGTACATGTAAGGTTTTATAATGTTTTCATTAAATTTGAACAACACATTATCAGCACAAGTGTATGTATGTGTACGTGCACATACACAGATATGTGAATAAAAAGTAGATTTAATTTCCTGCCTTTCTCTCACACCTACCATGTATATTATGTATATGCAAATATATGTGTGTATGTATATAGCAGGTGGTTACATATGTTTGCAGTTAACTGTTGAAATTGTTTATATTTGTTCACTCACCCGCTCTGCGTAATGAGTACATTATATCGTTCACCCACACACATGCACTATGTACGCATTTGTTCAACATGGTGTACACATGGCAGAGCATCTTCTTCTTCTTACATATGCACACATATACAATACATATAAACGATAGAATTTAATCTGTACTAGTCTTCCTATAAAGTATGTGTTGATGTAGTTTGCACACACAAACACCTTTATACAGTTCTTCAGACTTCGTTGTAATTAATTGAATTTGATAATTGATGTTATGCAACCTACACACATACACGCACACATAAGTGTTGAAAAATGTTGTTACTTTCCTTATTAATTAATTTGTTTACATATTTGTCACAAAACATTTAATATTAATATTAAGAAACAAAAACGCTTTTTGTTCTTCTTCTTCACTCCATACACGTGCAATATATACGGATATGTATTGTTTATATATAATAAAAAAAGAAAAAATCTTAGAAATTTTAATCCCAAATATAGTTATTTTTGTTCTTTGAGAACATCTTCTCTGCCGACTTGGCTTTCATTCAAAGAGCCGAGAAACGACAGAGTTTGAAAACTTTATTTACCTCATTAAAAGTTATTTTCCCTTCAGTTTTATAATGGACCTGGCAACAACAACAACAACAAACAACAACAACTCCTTATATACACACATAACCATACATGTAAATATAAACTTATAAATTTTTCCAACTCTAAAGTACTTTAAGTACCTAAAGTAATTTCTAACACACACAAAAAAGAAGGAAAATAGAAAGAATTATTCTTAAAGAACATAGAGAGGGAGGGAGAAAGACAAAAGAAAAAAAACATTATTTTAGTAAGAGGGTCAAATGGTATGGAAATGAGGGAATTTTGATTCATGCACATCCCCTCAGTAGATGAAGATGTCCTTGAAAGTTTTAACTCAGTTTTCATATTTTCCCTTTTTTTTACTCAAATTGTTGTTTATGATTTTTAAATGAGTTAATAAGTAATAAGTAGTAACCAATCTTAAGGCTTAAGGGGGTTACATGAAAGGTGGTCACTTTAACAAAACATTTCTAAACACTTCGAATTCTCAGAGATGTTAAAAAATATAAATATTTTTGAAGAGGATCAATTTTTAAATTTAAGTTAGTTATATTTGTCTGTCCGTTGAGGTACCGATTTTCCCGATTATAAAAATAGTGAACTTTGAACTTGGAATTGGATTGAAATTGGACAAACTTGATCGTTGGACAAGTGGCCATTATTAACGAAAAACTTGGAAACACCCCATTTCTAAAGATTTTTCGGAATTATCGCTTCAAAAATTACATTAAGACCCCTCCCACCTGGCGTTTGGTTGCTGCACATGCCTACAGTCAAACATAAAAATTAGAAACGGTTAATTCATAGAGTTTTTATAGATTCATTCAAAAATTGGGTTAAGACCGCGCCCACAATGCATATAGGCCACATTCGCTACGCCCACAGTTAAACAAGAACTGAAAAAGTAAATTTTTTAGATTTTTCACTTAAAATTTTTCTTAAATAAAACCGCGCCTACTCTTTGAATGTCCTAAGGCGGTGGTGTTCCTCACTTGTTTCATTGATAAATTCTGGCTTTTTTTGTTTGAGTAAAAATTATTCTCTTAGTTGCACTTCACAAGTGTTCGGGCTATAATCCGGCAAGAGCTAAAAAACGGGATTACTTTGTAACACTTCGAAAAACCATCTCTTTTGATGAAAATGGTTTATCGAAGTATTACAGTAATCAGAAGTAACACAGGATCACTTGTTTTCAATATTGTTTTGGGCAGCCCATATATCGCCCCCAGTAATGAATCACTACCAAAATGGATCATTTTGGAAAACAAATCCTAGACATCAATGCAAGGCATCAATATTATTTCGGTAAGGACACTTTCAACTCATTAGGTGATATTTTGTGTGATCCCGAATGTGAATCTCTGCGGAAACGAACGTAATTCTGGACAATTCAATATTATGTTAACATAAACCCAACTTCTTCTTGGAGCAAATGTAAATTCTTTCCAACCAAATATAGGCATGGCAGCTTTTCTTAATATCCATCACAGCTCTTCATCATCAGAAATTTTCGTTATATTCTTAAAAAAGTATTCTCTAAAAATTTAGCCACAACATGCAATTTATTTATTTAAAATCTTGAAAAACGTCCTGTGCTATCTGCTGCCACGTGAGTATGATGTATTAATCCTCATGGCAGACATTTCGATTATCCTTAACATTGGCGGTCAGACTCATATATCTTTCTCAAGTAATTATCATTAATTTTCTTTCTTTTTTTTTTTTTTTTTTGTTGCCAGTCCTCTGATAATACCTGCTAGCTGTATACATAGTGTATATATAGTCTTTAACACATTTTTGCATACAACCCGCTCAGTTCTTCAATGCCACAATAATAATGACAACAACAATAACAACAACAACGTTCGTAATAAACAATATAGAAAAGAGCGAAAGGTGGTAAAATTGCATAATATGAAAAACACGAAATATTGCATAAATGGCATGAATATGAATATAAGTTTGTACGTGTGAAGGGTGTCGTTATGTACATTGTGCAAGTGGAAGTATTGTAATATTGGAATAAAGTCATTTTCATTTTCCATTTTGAGCCCTGTTAAGACCCCCTCCAGCTAACTCATACACATGTGCCAACTACTGCAGACAGATAACCGGCTAAACTACATGCAAACAGCATGTTTGTAAATTGCTCTTAAACATAAACTTTTCACAACATTATATAACAACGTATAACCATGTGTTTGTGTACGTGTGTGTGTGTATATGTGGTTGTAGAACGTTTGCAAATTGCTTTTAATTCATTTAAAATATTTTATGCAACAATTTGATTCCTTTATGAATTTTTCACATTTATTGTTTATACTTCAAGTAATAATTGCATCATAAACTAATTCTTCTGAATAATTTATTTATTTATTTATTTTTAATATGAAAATTCCTTTCTTTTTTTCACATTCATAAATTAAATTGTAATTAATGCCATTTTCTTTGTTAGCACATCGTGGCATTTTTAAACCAACAACAAGCGCAAATATTATAGTCGGTCCAGCCCGACCACACCACTTAGCTCCGTAAATGATGCTACAGTTAATTTAGTTGGTATCAGTACGTCTGAGACACTCGTACAATATCATTATATAGAAAAGGGTTCTAAAAATGGTACGATCGAGTCCAAATTGTAGCACAGCATTCTTTAAGTAATTTTATAAAAAATGATTAGGAATTGCAATCTCTCTTTGATATGTAAGGCTTAAATGGCTACAAATAAATCTACATTTTATTTTCGATTTAAAATCAAGATGTGAATCGATTTAACGATGTCCGTCTGTACGTTGTGTGTCACATGTGAATGTAAATTTGAGCGCAAGGTTTTGGCAACGCTTTGTAAGATATTTCGATGAAATTTGGTATAAGGGTTCGTCTTGCCCCAAAGGTCTTCACTATTTACAATGCCTTAAATTAAACCATTTTTAGAATCCCCCTCACAAGGAAAATTCCCAATTCCTAATATTTTTTGACAAAACTTATTGAAAATGTGTTTTGTTGTGTAAAAATGGTCTGTCATAAATGAAAATGTGCCAAATTTGAAACAGATCAGACGAATTTTTCACATAATATCTTGTTCGTAACACTCCACTGCTACAACTTAACTAATTATAGCATAATTTGTAGAACGAAGTGGTGTAGGGTATTTAATGGTCGGGCTTGAATATTCTCACTGTTTCTTTTATTGACTTCTCATTTTATTGATTTATTTTTATTCATTATGAATCTTATGACCCAGTTTTCGTATTGGTTTCAGTGCGCAAAACTTTGTGACGTTTCCTCATTAATAAATTCTAGTCTTTTCTCTTTCAGTTTGTCGTTATCTTTCTCCCTTTTTACATATCCGTGGAATTCTCATCAAATTATACATAATTGCCAACTTTTGTTCTCCGAAATGTCATAACATTGACTATGTGTGCGCGTGTGAATTAATATTTGTTGTTCCCCAAGGAAAATTTGGACATTTTCACTCTCTAAATGAAATGATTATAAATCATTTATATAAATTGGGCCACAAATATTTATGGACAACAGCCCTCTGTTGCATTTCATTGCATTAAAAGAATCAAAATTGCAATGAACTAAACAATGGTTTATAAAATTGACATAACAAAGGGTTGTCAAGTAATTTTTTTTTATTCTTTCAACTTTTAGTTGTTGTTTTTTAGTATTATCCTTTATATTAGGATTAAGTAGTTTTTGATGGCACAGTTTCCATATGCTTACTATGGAAAATTTTATATAGTAGAGAGTAAAAGCATTATTATAAAAATTTTACAGTAGAAGAAATTAGTTTATTGTGGTACCGTTGCAAAACGGAGAGGCTCGCCAGTGTAATACAGTAATTTCAGCAGTCCACTGTGCAAAACTACCTTTGAAAATGGGCAAAAGTACTGAAGAGCCAAGCCTACAATCTATCATTTTTTTAGCATTAGAAAGTAGTCTATGATGGCACATTTTCATATATTCACAAAATGTGAGATATTGAATTGAAATATTTTATATAAACCTTTTTTTTTTGTCCATTGTTATTGAATAAAATTTTGTACAATTGCAAATCAACTGTTTTTTTTTCTTTTTTTCCCCCTTCTATACTGACCATATATACTATTTTCATTTTTTGTTAACTTCCTTTATCGAAAGAGAAACGCTTAATTTTTAAACCTTTACGAAAACGTAACCAACAGTACAGCATTGACGATATGTCTGAATGCTGTCGCTACTGCCGTATGCTTCACTCAGCTACTACTACCCCGGAAGTTATTGTTACAATTATTGTTGTTGGTATATATATAATGTAAAGGTGTGAGAGAGTGGGAGAGAGAGAAAGAGAGAAGACAAATCGTGAACAACAGGAATTTTTAGTGAAATGCAATATACACCACTTCCGCATCCGATTGCATAGAATCGGATTTGCTAAAAAACTCCTTCTTTCAACCTTTTCTTGCAAAACTTTTCATATGTGCAAACATAGGCATGCATTGCCACCTCGTTCGTTACGCTTGAAACCCAGATTCTTGAAAAATATCTAATTTTGTTCACGGACAATTTGGGTTATATATCATTTTTTAAAACATTTGACAGACTCACAAATATGTAAATTGTAAAGCAGTGTGGAGTGCCTAAATAATCTCCTTGTGTATATCTGTCCATCTATGTAGGAAAATCATTCTGCCAATGGCGGAAGTTAAGTTCTCGATTCCGTACTTTACGGAATTGTTCATAGATTCTAATATTGAAATTATGGGGCTAAAGGATATGCCCACACGTTTACAAAAAACTCTTATATATGAATTATTTTTAAAGATATTTTTTTTACTCCAAAATTCTAGTCTACTCCCGCTATTTACAAATTTTAATTTAAAGCTTCTAGGTGGCTAAGATGCGTATTTAAGATTTTGCCTAAGACAACTATTTTGCTGGCTTTTTTTTCAAGATTTCTACATTGTGTTTGTATTTCGTTATTGTGTTTGAGCCTGCGTTGGCGTACTCAAGAAAATCTCAAGGTTTTCGAAACAATACCAGCAGTCTCAGCAACAGTACCGGTAGCAACACATTTAGTGGTAGCTGGCTTTATGTTGTATTTTTTGGGTGTTTGTGCTGGTATTTTGTATATCTTCAGATCCTGTATATATATATCCATCCACATATATGTATGTGTATGTTTGTGAGTGTGCTGTCATGTTGGCTTGGAGATTACAGATTTTTGTCAATGAAGGTAATTTGCGGAAGATTTTGTCTAGAATTTCAATTAGATTGACTTTTTCATTTTCTCCGCTTTCTCGGCATGTTGTTGCGTATAGGTGTGTGCGTGTATATGTATATGACTTTGTAAAATGTCTTTCGATACCGTGGTGGTTGTTGTTGCACTGTTGCGTTCTTATCATTTTAAACATTCTGTTAGTGAGTCGTTGCCAATTATTTGGTTAATTTTATCGGTTGTTTAAAACTTGCTGCCGATGATTTCCTTTCCATCTTATAAGTATTTTCAGTTGACACTCTGTAAAATAAATCTACACTAATGAAAGTGTATTAAATTTTGAAATATCGTTGAAATCCTTAAATATATTTTAATTCATATTAATCCTTCGTAGTCTTCTTACAGAAATTTTACTTGGATTAACCAAAACTTACAATTTTCAAAACATAGTTTTTTCGTTCTAAATAAATAAGATTGTTAGTGTAGGCAATTATATATTTTACTCCATAACTCTTAATGTTCACAAAGTGTAAGCTCCTCTATGATATTGAGTACTAGCATTTATTTGTCACCATCACCGTTTACTTAGAAATATATATTTTACTTTTTGGTATTGTGTGTGTGTGTGTGTGTGTGTGTGTGTGTGTGTGTGTGTGTGTGTGTGTTGGCATTGTCTTACAGCGCTTTAATGAATTTAGCGACTTTTCTTGTTATTTTCTTTCAAAACTTTTTTTGGTACTTTTTTCCAATTCATGTCAACACTAACGAATTGCTTGTAATAGGAAAAGCGGACTAAAAGCAAAGGGTCGACGTGGTTATCTTTGGTTGCAATTGTAACCCTTCACAATGTTGACAATGTTTCAATTGCAGCAATTTTTTTAATTTATTTATAAAATGTTAAAAAGTTAATTATTTTGTATAGAAAATTGATTTCCTTGTGCAAAAGTAATCTTTGCGACCTTAGATTTTCGTTGTTTTTAATCCACAAATAATCGGCAACTCAGGTAAAGTATTCTGTGAGGTGCCTATTAAATTCTGATAGATTGTAGACCCAATTTAATACTAATTGTGGTTTGGTCATGGGGTACAAGGAGTAGTTCGTTGTTGTGGTACTCACTTCGCGGCTACCAGGGCTTACTCCCATTACAGTATTAACTCTATCCAGACATCTAATTAATTAGTCATCCTGTGTTAATAAATTGCTTTAAGTGAGATCTTTTATCTTTAAATTAGTACTTGTAGATCTTTAGAAATATTGACTTCAATGAATTGGAATAGTGGAAGCGCTCCGCAAGAATTTCTACGGCAGCAAATATGGATTTTTTTAAACATTTTTAAAAAATTGTTCTATTGTCCTTCTCTTCTTCGTTGGTTTAATTTCCAGTGTTTCTAGTCTCACAACTAGATAATAAGGACCAACGCGACATCGGCCGATTTATAAGTTCATTAAATACATAAAACCCTTATGTTTAGTGTCATACTATGGCCTGATCGTCTGAGTTAGCTATCTCAATCCTCAATAGCATGGAATATCCCGGAACCGCGTGTGCGAAGTGACCACAACTAGACAATGAGCCTAAGTTTCGCCCCTACTGTACACATAAATTATAATCTCTGAACGTAGAATTTCCTCCTTACTGATCACTTATGCATTTTCATTGTTAGCTAATGCTTCAGCTTGGAATTTGGTAGCGGAGACGACCCTTTACCGCGAGTTTTTCCGAAAAAATCCCCAGTCACGGGTTGTTGATATTTTCGTTTTAATTGAAGTTTTTATTCCTTTTTTAATTTATCAAAAAAGATATTACCACTTGCTTTCCCATTCCACCACTCTTTCCCCTAATGCTTTTCCAAGTTCCCTGTGATGCTTTTCATACAAAGAAACATTTTTCATTTAATAAATGCATTTTTTCAGTATTTGGTATCTGGTTTTTGTTGTTACTGTACATGTGTGCGTGGTGTATACGTGGTATACACACATATGAATATTGTGTTGCTTAGTATTGTGCGGTTTTTCCTATTAATCTGAAAGCATACATTTCGTAAAAACTTTGTCTGCTTGTCTATGACTCTGCGTAGAACGAGTCAGTGATATAGTAATAAAGATAGTTAAAGTCAATGTAGAGGAAGAAGAGGAGAGATCTCAAGAGAGTGAGAGTGAGTGACTCATACATATGTGAGAAGGACAAACGAAACGAATGCTACAGAATGCGGTGATATACGGTTACCGTTATATTACACGTTGTATGCGCAGTTCTGTTCTGTAAACGCACACAAGCACACTCACGTATATAGACGTACGAGCTCATGTCGCGTGTGTCACCCACATTTTTCTTCTCCTTTATTGCACCAAATCTTTACAAAGTTGTATTTCTGTATAGAATAGAAAACATCTTAAGAACTTAACAAATCATATAAACACATACAAACGTACATATATACGTGCATTTATAAACAATATTTTTTGGATGCATTTAATATATATGTATATACATTTGTGTGTATAAGTGTAGATTATATTGCAATATAACAAAGGCGAAGTTGAGTTTTTTCTCAAATTTAATCAACTGAAAAAAATGTATTTGCAGCAAAGCTACTCACCGCACCGCTAGCTAGCGTTGTCGTTGACAAGTGAACGAAACGCCACATTTCAATTCTTAGTGATGAGGTTGAGAATACCCTACACACCCAGAAGGCTGCCTGCAAGTCTTTACAAAGGATATATATTCCTGATCAGTATCAAGAACTGAGTTGATTTAGAAATGTCCATCAGTCCGTGTCTGTTATTGCAAATCTCACAATTTTAAATTTTGAGATATTTAAATAAAATTTGGAAATTTGGAAATTGGGTAAAATAAGACAAATGCCACGCCCACAAGCGACAAAAATCTATTACAGACACAAAAAAGTATAATGAAGTTAGTCCACATATTTCTAATTGAGGCAACAATCAATACAAAAAATGGGCGTGGTCGGATAACAGATACACCCAAAATTTACAAAGAACCTCATTTATATCAGAATTCGACCTATTTGTTGAAATGTAATACATGCACTATTAAAGGGCGTAATGAAATAGAAGCCACGTCCATTAATTGAATGTGGAGGTTGAGGGTATATAAGATTTGGTTTAAGCCAAAATTTGGTTATTTTACTTCTTTCATTTATGTTTCTTCAAGCATACGTATGCAATGCTGCTTCTGTTTTATTCTGCCAAAGGAAAAAGTTTCGTAGAAGTGATTTTTGTGAAGTGCTCAGTTCTTTTTTTTACGTTTTCCAATTCTACAGGTATTATTGCGGTTTATTTATATGTATTGTACAAACACATTTATTGTTACATTCCTAAGCTGAACATGCAAACATTTATAAAGTACTAACATAAGAAAGTTGCTCACATATGAGGTGAGCAATGCAGTGCACACGAACGTAATTTTGTGAAATGAAATCTCTTGCCAGGGATGTTGTAATAAAATATTAATTGCATCCAAGATTGATTTCCTGACATAAGGCAATACGAAAGAAAACGATTCCGGGGTAGAAGGCGTAGTATAAAAAAAATAAAATTTGAATTCATTTTCAAGATTATTTCAAAACATTTAATTATCCTGTGAATATTTCCCGTCCTTGTATGACTGTCAGCAATTATGACAAACTTTTTAAGAGTCTCCTCTCTTCCCCAAAGGAATACAACATAAGAGCTCTTAAGTGTGACCACTTTAGAATTATGTACAAACGTCTTTGCTCTTAACATCAAATTTTATAATTGTCATGTGGGTGTAGTGTAGGTACATGCATTCCTAATAAATATTCCCTTACACACAAACACACTACAAGTGTTTGTCCACCCCTTAAAGTACCATTTTGATTAAATGTATGGAGATAAGGAAAATTGAAGATTATCATTAAAATATATTTAGCACTCAAGTATTGGCCATATTTTGTGCTTGTGCAATCCACAACATATAGTACAGTTGGTAAACTTTATAAGCGTCACTTGAAATGTATCAATATGTTAATTGTTAAAAAAGAAGGATGAAACCAGCAAAACAGAAAAGAAAGGTTTCTCAAGAAGGGCTCCAATTATATACGAATGTTAAATTCCAAATATTTCTAAGAAATGTTCGTATAATTTTTATTCAGTACTCATTATTCATTTTAAGTATATTAAAATGATAGCGATAAAATTTTGAAGATGAAAGAAAACATTTCCATCCATAATTTAGACATCTGCTGGTGGTTGGTTCATTGAGGTGTTTTTCATAAAATTATTTTAATTCGCAATAAATAATTTTTTATACCCTCCACATAAGATAGGGGTATACTAAGTTTTTCATACTGTAGGCAGAATCCAGAAAGAGGCGTCAGAGACCCCACAAAGTATCTACAATCTTGATCTGCATAAAAAATTGAAGTCGATCTTATGTGTGTCCGTATGTCCATCTTTTGGCGTTCCCACGGTCGCAAATTTAGAGTTATTGTACATTTTGTACAAATAGTTTAAGTTTTTGCTCGCAGGTTTTTATTTAAAATGGGAAAAATCGGTCAAGATCCACGCCTATAATCGACAAAAACCTATTTATCTGCCACAAATTGGAGCTACAAAGTTAAAATTTGAAACACATTTATAATTATACCTTACATCGATCTACAAAAAAAGGGCACCGTCGAATAATAGACGCGCCCAAAATTTACAAAATACAATAATCAGCGTAAAACTCAACTTCCATGCTGACACGTAATAAATAAAATAAAACTATTAGAGGGTGTGATTACACATATGCCACGCTTACCGTTTTTACGTAAATGTGGAGGTTATTTAAGACTTGTACTAAGACAAATTTAGTTTTCATACTTGTTTTTATTTCTTGTTAAGTTCGGGATGGCTTTCCGAATGCGTTGTCATGGTTTTCTCGGGTAGCACAATGGACCTACTTATTGGCCTTAGTGAATTGTCATTTTCTTTGGCGCATTAACATAACCTAACCTAAGTTCTTTTCAGTTTTATTTGAGTATTTGAGTATTTTTATTTTCGATTGTGTTATTTGCATTTCCAATTGAGATTTTTTTACTTGATTTACGTTTTTATTGCTTTAATTTCTAGGTGGTTTTATTTGGGACATTATCATATCCTATTGAGCTTTTCACGCTGAATTGACTATTTTTCGATTTCATTTACATTATTTCTATTTTAAATTAATTTTACTTAATTATAAGTTCTTTTCATATCCAATTTTGTTATTTGTATTTATAATTTTTTATTATACCCTACTTTTTCTATACCTACTTGTATTATGAAAAATTTAAAAATTATGCATGTCAGAAAATTTTTTTAAATTTTTTGCTTATGAAATTAAAAAAAATTATATGGAGAGGGGTTATAAAAACGGTCCGATCCTATCCATTTTCAATAGGGTTTGTTTTTGGGCCAATACATGTCCTTGTATCAAATTTTATCCAAATATCTCAAAAAACGCGACCTGTAGCTTGAGCGCATATTTACATGGACAGACGGATATGGTTAAATCGGCTCAGATGTTGATTATGAATCGATGGGTATAATTGAAGGTGGATTACAAACATCCGCACAAACTTAATATACCCTTTACCACAAGTGGTGCAGGGTATTTGATGGTCGGCCTTGACCGACTATAATATTTTTATTTGTTTTGTTTAATTGAATTGTTTTGTTATAATTTCCATTTTATTTGCATATTCTTATTGAGTTTATTATATTGTGTTTTTTATTACCATTTCGGTTCCACTTGAGTGGATTTTAATTTTAATTGAATTATTAACAATTATGTTTCATCTGCAAGGGAGTTCTTTTCTACTCTTTTTGGCTAACTTACATTTCTTTTTATTTTTTAGTCCTTTTTATTTCCTCAATTGAGTGACTTCCACTTCCAATAGCACTCATTTTATTTCAATGCGATTCCATTTGAATTTATGTCAAATCTATTCGTTTCTTCCATTGAACGTTTTTAAAAAGTTTTTTCTACTCTCATTTCTATTTCCATTCTTTATGATGCCATTGCCATTTGAGTTCTCATCATTTCCATTTTCATTTCAATTGTATTAATTATTTTTATCATCATTTCAATTGTGATATATATTATGATTGCACTCGTTATATGGAGACAGAAAGAAATTTCAAATTAAATGTAAAATTTATGCAGAGCGTACGAATATAAATTGTATGGCCTCAAGAGATGAAATTAATGTCAAATTAGGCTTAACGCGTGTAAAATACATATTTCATGTGCTTGGTTACAAAGGAAACAACCATTCACAGCAATCAACAGATATATGTGGAAAGAAATTCTAGAGACAATCAACGAATCCGGAATACGCTGCTTTCCAACGAAAGAACGGAATTTACAAAACGAAGGGAACAAAAATATATTGGATCTCAATGTTATAAATTGCATTTATTGTTATACGAACTTTTGATAGTTTTGATACACAATTTATTGTCGATTACTTTAACTAAAGTCTCTAAACATCATGTTTTTAAAAATGTCTACAGTGAGTTTATGTTACCTGAAGTTCTAAAGGAGCAAAAAACCAATAAAGACAATAAAAGAGAGAGTCGTTTAAGTAAATTTTGTTTCCGAAAACCTAACGTACGTGTATTGCGCGAAAGTGTGCAACGGCTTACACAGACTACGTTTAGCCTGGAGGGCGTCATTTCAAATTTTACGTTCATACACATTTGTGGCAGGCTTCCGCATAAAAATAACAATGACAACAACAACAACAATATCATCATAATCATGCACGTCATTGTTACGATCATCATATCCCCCCAACCGAACAAGTGTTCTACCTTTAGCATATTTATGATACCAATGGCAAATTCGTAAAGATGTATTGGCGTGTGTGGGAGTGTGAAATTCCATGGCACTCTGCGTGTTTTCTTATTACATCAAATCCCTTGGGTAATAACAGTTGAACGGTGATAGGCTTTCCATATTCCCATTCACAGGTATAAAGTGGATTTAGTTTTAAGATTGTGTTAAGCTAGTAGTTACGCAATTGGTAAATTAAGTTGCTGTGATATTCTCTTTAAATGTTATAAAATAATTGCTTCGTGTACCTGAAGTATTGTATGTGACACGTAATAGAGTTTGCGATTCTAAATGTAAAGGACTTGGTAGTGGGTAGAATGTATGTCTGGACGTACTAACATTTAAAATTATGCTAAATATAAGCATTTATGCACACGTCAATGCATGAATATTGTGGGTGCGAATTTTGTCAATATGATGGAGAATACTAAAATATACAAATGATTAGTTAAGACACGTTTAAACGTGTGTGTTTACATATATTAACTTATAGCCATATAACATACAATATGTATTAGATAAATATTCTTAAGTGAGATTATTTAGTAACAAGTAATAAGAAGACTTTACTCTTGACTACTCATTGTGCACATTCCGTAGGCAAGTGCGAATGTTTGTAACACGTAAATGGCAAACGCCAGTCCCTATTAAAAACTAATGATGAATCAATTCTTACCACTGCTTCTGCTTTACTTTACTTAATTTAATTTAATTTTATTTTAATTTTTTTTTTTTTGCTCCAAAAACTAAAGTCAATGCGTATAAGTCAAAATTAACAATAACAGCAACACCATTAACATGAAGTACAATGAAAGTAGAACATTACATACAAAATACAAAATAGTTTATGGAAATCATCAAGTGCAGTGCTTGTTATTACATACAATACAATACACACACACTCTCCATTTCTCTTTTTCTCTTGCTATCACTGTATGAGAACGTTCATATATTTACGTGGGTACATGTGTGTATTAAGCCCTATTATCCTTATTTAAACAATAGTTTAATAATAGTTTGCGCCTATCGCATCTGCATTCTATGCACCAAAACATAAACATAAACATGAACATAAACATAAGTGCTTACTTGTATACACACGCACAAATAAACAAACTCAAGTACATGCACGCCTACAAATATTAATTCATAAACTGTACGTTTGTATGTGTTTTGTTAATATAGCCTGTATGTGCATGCACTATTTAGTTTATTATATGTACACATACAACGCTAAAATGGAAAGCTGAAGTAATTGTGTGCGTAGCTAGCAGCAGGTCCTCAATTTTGCAGCGTCTCTACAATACTGGGCCCCAGTTTATACATAATTACGTTAGACACAATTAACATGAGAATCGCTTCTATAAACTCGTTATGATGTCAACGCTATTTTACATCCGCCACATATAGATTAGACTGGAGTAGAGTAGGGCTGAGGCCGAGTTAACTTTGATATCAGTTTAAGAGATCACATGGTTTTTGTTGACCCCTCCCTTTGAAGGGGACGAGTCTTTTCAGCTTTTATATTCTTACAACTCGCTCACTACATGTAGATACGCACACACACTACAAAATATAACTGCTGGCTTACAGATAAGCCACGTTATGCTTCAAGTAGTTTAATGTGCATGTTTTGTTTATGTCATGTCACACACGACAAGAGACTCACTTAGAGAGGAGGAGAAGCGCTTGTGTTTAATCCAAGGCAACTGCAACTTATGTTATGACAGCTTCACACATAAATTTTAATTACAAATTTCTTCATTAATTGTAAATTATTCAAATGATTCGTAATTAGGAAAAATTTTAAAATTGTGCATTATGTTATAGGAATGAAAATCCGAATACAGTCACTTACAAAAGCGCACCACAAATTAAACACATTCCAAAAAGAATTAAGAGATTATTATTATTATTATTATTTATTATATAACAAATCCCAAAGCTAAAATACAGCTAACAACACTAAATATAATACAAAATTCAATTCAATTCAAATAAAGATATTATGTGTAATACTATATAACTTAAATCTATGTGATATACTTAAAGAAACCCGTAAAGACATGGTGACAAAACTCAAGTAGATTGGTAGAAGTAGATCTACCTCGGCAAAAACCATGTTGAAACTCTGAAATAATTGACCTAATGGAAGGCGTCAGTCTTTTAGTTACTAAGTATTCAAATAATTTAGGTAACACAATAAGCTTAGCAATACCTCTATAATTAGATATAGAGTTTCTTGGACCATTTCCATAAAGAAGGAAAGTAACCTACTTTTAAGCAAATGTTAAAAATTTTTGTTAACGGACCACAGAGTAAATCCGCACAGCTACGAAAACTAGCAGACGGAATACCATCAGGCCCTGGACTATACGACAATTTAAGACCTGAAAGCGCAGAAAAGACTTCCTCTTCTGAAAAAGATACGGACGGAAAAATGTCATAAGTATTAATAGAAAAAGGATAGTGGTCCAAGTTGCAATCAAATGTTGAATATGATTTTTCAAAATGGTTGGCGAACAGGTCAGCTATTTCTGATATATTCGCCGATTCCGAATCCTCATAACACATAATCGAAGGAAATCCAACAACTTTCCTTTTAGAGTTCACAAATTTAAAAAAGAGTTTAGGGTTTAAATTTATTTTATGCCTCATTGACATAACGTATTTGGCATAACAATAATTCTTTAAAGAGTTATACTCACGATTACAATTAGAATACATAATGTAATCATTTAGTAAGCCACTACGTTTGAAACGTTTGAAGAGTCTAGTCTTCTTATTACGTATTAATCTTAAGTGTCTGTTAAACCAAATAGGGCAGGAAGTAATAGATGAATTAGTTTTAAGTGGAACAGAAAAATTAATAGCTGAATAAAGGTAATCATAAATAGTGTTCAACGTTCCATCAACCTCAGAATAATTTAAGTTCCAATTATTATTCGATAGAAGGTTACGAAATGTAGTAAAGTCAGTTTTACGAAACAGTCGTATATTACTACAATCATTGCCAAATTGTGCAACGTCACGCAACAGGCCATGCATAACAAGCAACAACGATGGATGATGAGAGTCTTCCGGTAATGAGAAAGGATCAGCTCTACTAATGGATACATTGGTATCATTATAGAAAACTAAATCCAAAAGCCTATTATTGAGATTGTAGACATAATTAAGTTGTAACAGACCCAGGTCCAATATGAAGTCAAAAATATCACGAAATAACGTTGGGATGAACGATGGCAAATAAGATCCAGATTCTTCATTAAAATACCAAGTAACACACGGTATGTTAAAATCACCCAGAACCAACAGTTTGTCTAATGGATTTAAACGATTCAAAACATTCCTTATAAGGAGAAAATGTTCCATATAAACTGAAATATCGCTATCTGGTGGAACGTAAGAACAAGTAATGTACAAAGAGAACGACTGACACTTTTGACACAAATAAACTCTACTATAATAGTATTGACAGGTTCAACTAAAATGGAAGAAAGAGATTTATTAACGGCAATTAATACGCCACCACCAATTTTGTGAATTCTGTCATTTCTAAAAACCTGAAAATCAGAACAAAAAATTTCCGTATCCTCAATCCATGGCTTAAGCCATGTTTCAGTAAACACTACAACATGATAATCACAATTCATTGAATTTAGGAAAATATTATTTAATTTAGACATTCTGATAAAACAAAGTAAAGACGTTATTTAGTTTTTTGAGCCGGAAGGAATATCAAGGTTAATCGGACGGTTAAATCTATTACGCGGAATAAACTCTTTAACCAAAGTACCATCAGGCCAGAAATTCTTATTTAAGACACGATCAAATAAGGAATTAGGTAACAGAATCTTAAACGACGAAATTTCTCTTTCTCGCAATGGAGTAATTTTAAAAATAGAAAGTTTAGAAGTATCTATGTCAGGTGACTTACGCTTAATATACGACTCAACTGTATGGGTTGTAGTGTTAGATGCAAAACGGGACACAAAAATCACTTTACGAGCCAGGATAACAATTAATTCATCAATTTCAGAAACTGCCTTTGAGGATGTAGTAGGCACATCAATAATGGGTGGTCTTGAGTGTAATGATTGGGTTATATCAGGCACCACAGGAGGACCAGAAGGTACTGATGCCATAGGATGCATAACTATAGTAGGGTTTGGCGTTAATTCAGCTGGAGGCTGTACAATGACTGTAGGAATAACTTTAGTCATATTCTCAGCAAGTTCAACAGACTGAAAGTTATTGTCGCCACCAGTACCCGATTCTATAGATGGGCAAAATACGGACAACGTCGAGGAATTTAAATTAGATAGAGTTGGCGAGATTGGCGGTGCAGTAAGGTTAGGATCGGAAACCATACGCCTATCAGTACTAAGAACCAGGTCAGCCCGATCCAATAATTTGCAATTATTGAATAACTCCTGATATTTTGCAAACTTATCAGTTAATTTCTTGAGATCTTTAAGTAGCTCTAAGAAGCCACTTTGAGTCTGCTTAAACAGTTTATGAACATCCCCATCAATTTTTCTGCAATTGCGACTCGCCCAACGTAATCCCTTACTCCTGTTGGATAAATAATCAAAATCACGGCCATTAAATCCAGCGCAATTGAGATGAGCGGGACGATCACACAACCAACATATTAAAAACCGATCAAGTTCCGTTTCTTTACAGTTAGGATAACAACATTTGTCCATGACCGAAAGATTGATTAAAAATGCAATTAATAGAAATTATAAAATGGAGTTTATAAAATGAAGATTACGAAAAAGAAAAGAATGAAAAAAAGAATGAATCACTTAAAGATATGTAGATACCATTAAATTAAAGGCCCAAACCTATGCAATACTTCACAGACTTGCAATAGTGAAAAAGCACTTAATAACACTTAACAGCAAGAGCTAAAAATGCAAAAATAATAATAATAAAGAAAATAGGCAAAAAAAAAAATGAAATAAGAAAATGAAAAAAAATTGATGAGTTGGAATATACAAACCAAACAATAAAGTGAATAAGTATGATTTCTATATTCGCACAAAATATGAGGAATCCAATTAAAATTCTTATCTCACTAAGATCCAAGAATCAAAACAAAAAATTACTGATCAATACTTTTAAAAATATTTAACTATTTACTCAATTATTTTAATCAATTTTAAGAGCGCAGCTAAAACACGACCGAAAGGTAGTAGAGTTGCCAAACTATCAAGATAAACAAATTCCGACATTTTCTTTAGCATCAAAACAAAAATCGAGTGAAGCAAGAGCATCACCAAATTATGTGCAAAGAAAAAAAAACATTTAACTTCACATTTACATTTGTTGTTATTATAAAATTGACTTAAATTCACCTAAAATAAGCGGTAAGTCTTCATACGCAATTAAAATTAAAATTAATTTTGTCATTGCTCTACACGATGCGATGACAATGATCATGATGGCGATGGCGATGGTGATGGTGATGTTGATGGTGACTTTTTAACCCAACGATGAGTGTTCACGCAACTCGTTCATAACTATCATCACTTATCTTCTTCACTTGTCTTATCCTACTCTGACATCAGCTGTAAACGTTTTGTATAATATGTACAAGAGAGGATTTACTTCTGATTTCACCCCCCTCCCCCATTCTCACCACTTTCTGTTTATCGTTTGCCCCGGGTGTTTTCGTTGTCATTGTTTGTAAATGGTTGATTTTCTCTTAACCATAACAATAATGCTTGTCATCAAGGATTTTCTTTGGCTGCTTCTCTTGTATACAATACGCAAAGAATTTTCTTGAAAGCATTGCAAGCATCCTGCGTTATGGTGGTGGTAGTGGTAGTGGGGTTGAATTGGTCGTAAAGGAA
Source organism: Ornithomya fringillina (assembly GCA_963978525.1). Taxonomy (NCBI): domain Eukaryota; kingdom Metazoa; phylum Arthropoda; class Insecta; order Diptera; family Hippoboscidae; genus Ornithomya; species Ornithomya fringillina. Next base: position 13,925,541 of record OZ021692.1, on the reverse strand, counting down.
AGAGATGGGATATTATGTAAGATGGGCAACAACAATGTATTATATTATTTTGTATATGCACACAATCATGTGTAACACACGCGCACGCACGTATAAATATAGTTGTATTTACGCTTGATTATATTTGTTTACAGGATATCAAGCGTTATCGCACGTGTAGTGAAATTTAAACAAATTCGAAGTTAACAAGCAATGCTGCATAGTGTACACAGTACCTTAAATTATGTAAATATATACAAAATTACAATAAATGAATTTTATACCTATAAAAATTTTATGGAAAATTTAAATTATTCATTCACATTTCAACGATACATAGGTATTGTTTTGTATACAGAGTACATAAAATCTACAAGGACTAAGAAGCGAAAAACATTTTATACATTTTATTATTTGGAAGCCCTTTTTTTTAACTGTGCGGAAGTATATTACATATAATCGCATCATTTATCAAAGCCCAACGAAAATCGCTTAATTGACGCCTTATAACTTTAAGATTATAATTTTAGAGCTCTCAGATGAATATTTTGTCTCCTAGCCCCAATTTTTAAATAATAAACGTACGGGCATTATATGTTACCTAACGAAGTATCCTTTTTTTTATACATTCATTATGTGAAAAATTAATGAAAGAAGTCATAATATGGAACTAAATTAAAAACACGCCTGCAATTGTAAAATATATTCATTTTTAATGGAAACGTGTTCTATATTCTGTTTACGAAAATATATTAAACAAGAATAATCAGCCTTATTATTCGTCGTCGCTTCATTTAATACTCGGTAAGAAAAATGCGGTGTATACTAGGTGTACGATACGCGAATTTCGGTGATAGTTAAAGTTAACGAAGGTGACTATATATTAAAAAATAATTGATAAATACTTTTTATTACATTTCATCTACTTATTAAAAACCGAGTTCCTTTTTTCTTGCCGCGATTCAATATTAAACTTTTGCACAAACACTTACCATTATAATAAAATTCAATAGATTCAATAGATAACATGGGCTGAAATTAAAAATTTAACCTTTAATTTCATTTAAGTAAAAAATTCTTATGAAAGCACACTTACTGGCTTTCTTACTTTATAATAAGACTGCTAAAGAGAAAAAAAACTCAATCACTATATTGCACTTTGTAACCCACCATTTAATCAATTTAATTTTTTAAAAATTTTATAAAACTATTAAATTTTTTCACTAGAACGAAAAAAAAATCGTTTTATTCTCACTTAAAACGATCGTTTAATATTTTATATGTACGAATATATTAACACAGAGTTGCTCTAATCATACACATATGTCAAACTAAAGCCTATAAAATAAAATACTTTCACATCTTTCGCTAAAACCTTATGAAAACATATGAACGCAATGTGCAGTTTCTTCCAAACGTGTCGCTATGTTTGTGTATGTGCCTAAGAACGAAAGCGCTGCTGTGGTGATCTTAAAAAGCGAATTTTTTCCTTGAATAAAATTTACTAGCAGAAAAAGTAAAATTTAACGAAATGTAAAATAGGGTGTGTAAGTGTAAATTTATAACACAAAATCGGGGAAGTTGTTTATGTTTTTATAAAATTGTATTTTATTAATAATATTACATTAATAAAACTTTTATATTCATAAGACATTTACTATCAAATTAGTAGTAAAATTAATCGATAACTTAATGTCTCCGGTTTTCATTTCCATTTCATTTTATTTATTTATTTAATTAAGCAGAAACATGCGTTTGTGAGAGTGTGTGGTGGTGGTTATAAAATGAGTAGAAAAGCCAACCAAGGGTAGAATGTAAAAGGTAGTTATGGAATAAGTATCACCCGTGACACAGTTTATATGTCATGCATAGGTTTTATTGCATCGCATGGAATCGAATGACTTTTGTTTTCCACATAACAGTAAAAGCTATTAAATTGCTTTTTTTCGTGTTTTTAAACTATTTACATATTTATAAAAGAAATTAGAAAGTAAGAGCAATATATTACTCGATAACAATTCAATACTACATTTGCTCTGAGGCACTCTTTGTTTAGGAAATAACGAAATTAATAAACTCAGTCTAGTGTAGGGCCCAACACAATAAAGCAAACAAAACAACCCACTTAAAAATCGTCAGATATATTTTGAAAATTATAAAAAAAGGAAAACATTTCTTTATATATATTCTTAAAAATATTAAAAATTTAAAATATTTGTAAAAAGTATTTAAAAATATATACTTTATTTGTTTAAAAATAAATAAAAATAAAATCGTGAAAAAAAATTTGTGAAAAATTATTAACTTTGTGTGAAGTCATGAATCCCAATACTGAATGTGATGCTTGTGCCTGCAATAGCTGTCCTACGGTAGTACCACCACAACAACAACAATGTTCCATGAATGTATGCCCGTGCCGTTGTCCACCACCACAAAAAGCCATGTTGTGCGGCGGGTAACTGATTTATATTCTACAAGAATGACTAGATCTTCAAAAGAAATTTTTGGTCTTTCTAGACAAAAACTTGAACCTTTAAATAGAAAGCAGGATGAATGTAGTCCGGCTCTTTGTGCAATATTCGGTAGACATGATACGGACCCATATCCGGAAATACCCTGCGCTACTAAAAGTAAGTAATTGAACTTAACAAGCTTGTCTTAAATGAGAAAACAAAATAATGAATATTTCAGCAAAAAGGGAAAAAAATGATAACTTCAATTCTCTCGGTTCACCTATTGGTTTGATTACTTCGAATGTGAATTTTAAAACGGAAGGCCGAGGACCGGACATAAGTCAGGCCCGCTTTGCCACTTATTTAATAGGTTTTGCTCGTGTCCACATACATCCCGAAAATATGTGGAATTCACTCTTTATTGATGAAATCATGAAAGAGGGCTTGCATTTGTATGCAGCATCTGAGAAGAAGCCAAACGATTTGCCATCACCGCCGGAAATTTATTCACCCTCCGAAACCCGTATACTGAGACAATTCGATCTATTAGAAAGCAGTTTTCATGTAGAATTAATGGCCAAACACATTTTGCCAAAACCGGAAGGAAATGTGGCGGAGAATGCGGAAGAGGGTGCTGGGGATAGTAATCCACCCGATTTACCTTTATTAGTGCAAATTAAACTGGCCTTGAAGACTTTCTTTCAAACACAGAAATACTGTCTACTAAATATTGGCCCATTCTACGCTATGATCTGGCAAGCGAATGGCGTCTTTTTCATATTAGATGTTTGTGGTCGTAATATAAGTGATTTCAAATCTGAGGCTGAAAAAGGTGTCGCTATGATGATCTGCTTGAAGACCTTAGACAATATAAGACATTTGTTGTTAAATTTGAGTGGCCTGAACGAAAATGACTTGTGTACCATACGCGAAATGAAATTAGTGAAATTAGTTACGCCAATGGGTCACACACTACAACGCGAGTACGGAGTGCGGCAACATGACTATGAGATAATAAACGATGATTATGCCTATGTAAAGGCCAAGTTGCACTTATCGTTGAACCGTGCTGAATTGTTACGCAATCGTAGTGCTTTGCCTGCAGGTGTGACGGCTCTTTTAGTTTCCAAAATTGATCATCCGGCTACATGGAGTACGAAAATGGTCGACAAGATCTTATGCTTTGGAGTGAACTTCTGTCAGGCTTGTTGGGCTAACTGTACCAGCAGCGACCCCATCGATGTGGATGAGTTTCCCACCTTTTTTAACATTGGACAATTCCGTGCTAACATAGATTTATTTCCTCGCAAATATGAAGGCATTTGGCGCTGCGTACCGGGTTACAAGTATAATGATTTGGCGCAGACTTTGGAGAGAGCCTTTGAGAATGGTGACACTCGTCTTTTATTGCAAATCAACTTTCAAATGTACGCCATATGGAAGCAAAATAATTTCATATATTTATTTGATCCATTCCGTCATCGTATACTTGGAATGCCGGGTCAACCGGAAAACGTAGAGGACATGGAGAAATCTGCGACAGTAAGGATGTTCCGATCATTCGATGTTTTCATGACTGCCCTCAATGCCATCCTACTTGATTCGAATAGATCAAGTCCATTTTACTTGCACGTCGTAAAGATACGCAATATTCAACTGAAAAGCAGGAAGGATGGCACACCTGCTGCAGACGAAGAGCCACAACTGGGCGATGACGGTGAAGTTAAATCGCTTAATGAAATTATTTGCTTCGAGGAATCTGAAGATATATGCCAGAAGATGTTGGGCGAAATAAGCGATTATGAGGATGAAGATTTGTTCTCGGCAGTATATGAACTTGAACTGAAGACATCTTCTAGCGAAGCTGAAGCTGCAGAAGAGGAAGAAGGCGGTGCTGGTGGAATGGAAGAAATGGAAGGCCTTGAGTCATCATCCAGTGGTGATGGACATGGTCACCGAGGAAAGAAAGGTAAAGGAGGCAAAGGTGGAAAAGGTGGTAAAGGCGGTAAAGGTAGCAAAGGTGGTAAAGGTGGCAAAGGTGGTAAAGGTGGTGGTAAGGGTGGTAAGGGAGGTAAGGGTAAAGGAGGTGGAAGCCAAGGAAAACATGGTACTGAGAGTGAGGACGACGAGGCTGATGAAGTTAGAGGCAGTAAAGCGAAAGGTGGTAAAGGTGGCAAAGGTGGTGACAAGGATGGCAAAGGCGGGGATAAGGATGGCAAAGATGGCGGCAAAGGTGGTTTGGACTTAACTTTGGATGATTCTGAGAAATATAAAATAAAGTCGGGCATTGATGGCAAAAAGCTGGATGAAACAAAAGAAGGAGGAGCACGCCTAACGCATAGTGAAAGACCTAGCGAAGTGGACGATAAAGTTCAAAGTGCTAAAGATAAAGACCGCCTGAATAAAGATGGTAAAGGTGGTAAGGATGATAAAGACGGTCTAGGTAAAGACGGTCTGGGTACATATGATAAAGATGGTAAAGACAAAGGCGATAAGAAAAGGAAAAAACCCAAACATTGCGAACGTAGAGGTGAGGATGGCGTTGATGCTGATGATGAATGTGAAGACTTCTTCAAAGACACTAAACGTTTCTGCACCGCCCCTAATCCAAACCGTTACCCTGGATACTACAAATGTCCCGTTGATATGGCTGTCGTTGGCTCCGAAAACGGCAGTTACGAGAGTCTTTGCAAACTGTTATGTGCTGGTTTCCGTGTGGCCGATCGTACCCTATGTATGACACCTTGGGGCAATTACATAGTATTTCGATGCACAAATAATTTGGTCAATAATTATTTTCTATTCGATGGATGCACTTGCAACATTAACCGTTTCCGCCATTTAGATTTAAGTGTGGGCACTGCTGGTCTGCTATGTTTCCACGATTTAACCGATATCATCCAGTACATGAGGCGTGTACGAAAACAATGCAATAGCCGACCACAATACACAACGCAGAGCGCTTACGATATATGTCGCGAGTATTGCATTTAACGTTAATTTCCTTAAAAATCTGTTAGACTAAGTGTGCGTGTGCAGGTCTAGATTTATATTTATATACATTCTAATTACAACAACCGTTGTGTCGTAATTGATGAACTCTTTCTTTGCAAAGTTCGACTCAAGTATCAATAAATGTCTTGAAAAATCGTTTTACACCTATGTGTATGTTGCAAGTGTCTGGTTGTTTAAAACCCGCCCATCATCGAAAATGGGAATTCATTCTCTCTTGCATTATTATGGGTGAGCCCCAGCCACTAAGCATCTTAGGCAGGCAGCTTAACTGGGGTACCAAGTGAAGTTTGTACATCAGTTTAAGTGAGCGCTGGTTCTGCACTCCGCCTGGCACACTCACCCTCATACCTCCTATTCTGTCACCATCATTTAGTAATAAAATAATTTTCTGTATCCAGCTGCTTACTTCTCCTGTATTGCAGGCAACTCAATGGCTTTATAAGGTATCTCTCCTCTCCAGCCACTTAAATGTAACTTTTCAACAGCTATACGAAAAAAGAAAGCTTGTGTTACTGTTTCATGTTTTAAGCTTACGCATTAATAAATAGGAAGACACACCCTGGGAATAACAGTTGGCAAGTGGAAGAAGATTTTAAGCCAACAGTCAACCCATGGCACTAAAATATATTTTCAGACCATATGCTGGCCTCAGCCACAGTTATCTTGTGGTTGTAATATGACACAATGTATATATGAGAGTGTGTGTAGAGGCATTCATTGTATTATTTGGCATTGAATTTTATGTTAATCTGTCCTGCAGCAATTTTAAATTGGGAGCATGTTCTTAATTTTCAACAATTGCAACAGTCTTGCCACAAGCACACCCAGCAAATACTTAAACATAAGCAGAGCAATTCACATTCATATAAATGAATGGAGGAATGGCTTTGCCCCCCATACACCATCACTCTCGATTTTACATACAGCTTAGCAAAGTAGGATATAAAATTATTGTGGAAATATTTGCAGAAAGTGTTGCTTGTCACGTACGTGTGTGTATGTGTATGTTTGTGCATACATTTGTACGTTGCGCATATATTCATGCCATAATTGTTTAGTTGTGACATTATGTTTATTACAAAATTGTGGCAGTAAAACTTTTTTGCTTATTCCCTCACCATTCAACAAGCACATACACACTCACATCTAAGTCAAACATGAAGAATAGAATGGCTGACTATTCACACGCACACTTGCTCATACAATTTGGTTAAATATGTACATATAGGTTGATATTTCTCTCTCTCTCTTTTTGTATATATGTATATATTTGTGGCCGGAAATGATCCTTAAATAATCAACATTTCTATGCATTTATATGGGTGTGTGTGCTTGAACAAACAAAATGTTATTTAAATTTCAACTTTACTGCAGAAGAACTTATGAATCGTAAGCATTTATTACACAAACACAATTGCACATACACACGTACATATCACATATAATAGAAAGGATAATACAAAATTGTAAAACTTTTCGTGCGACTACGTTGGGTTTCCAATACAACTGTTTGGTTTTTTGCTTCCCTTTTGCCTCGTTGGTATTAAAAATCTCTCCCTTTCCAATTCTACAAACGACCATAAATGTCTCTGCATGTTCTCGCTTCAAAACATTTAGCATATGTTTGATTTTTTATCATTTGACAATCATTGTAATGCAGAGGATGTTGTTTAAAGTTGAGCACAGACTGACACCACAAAATAAAGCAAACACAGTTAAAGTCAAATTAATGGATATTATCGATGGAGTAGAATAAATAACTGTTGTTGTAATTAGATGTAATTAAATAAAATATATTTAACAATTAATTCTATGAAGCATAATTACTTGTTTATAAATTATAATTAATGCATTTGTATGCAAGCAAAGTATTCTGTAGGCATTGGTCTAATAACGTTTTTAAACAAGCGGTATCAACCCTGATTTAATGCTATTATTTACACTGACTCACATGAATGTACGAAAAGTCTAAGGAAGGTACCTTCCACCAGACTAAACTAAAAGTTGAAACATTTTAACCAAAAGTTTACCGCCACTTGTCAACGTGTCAACGATATTATTTTGATGCATATTTTTTTTGCTTTGGAGTAGGCACTAATTAAGAAAGATATTTTTTTAATTACACTATATTAACTTGGAGACATAGAGAGAGTTCTCACATATTCTCTCACAGAGCACAAGATTCCTTTTTCACTTGCCATTTCACATGCATCTCTTTTCACAGTTTATTAATATTATTATTATAATTATATTAATATTTTTTTGAAGAACACAGACTGAAATTCAACAATGTAACCCTTAATTTCATTGCAATATTAAATTTTAATGAAGAGCAGACTTACTCACTACCCCACATTGCACTTAATAACGCACACTTTAAACAATATATTTTTCTTTTATTTTTGTGATAATCTCATTAAACTCTCATTAAAAGTTTCATTTCATCTTCACTTAAAGCGATGATCGTGTTATGTAATTTTTAGTAAAATATTGAGAGTTGCTCTAATCACTTATCAAACTCAATACTATTAATAAAGTACTTTCGCAGCTTCCGTTTAAACCTTATTTTGTTATTGAAGTTTCCTTTAAAGATGTCGCTCAAAGTAGAGAGTGCAATCATATTTTTATAGCGTATTTCAGCTTATTCACCTTTTTTATAATGTTTTAAATTATATTTTATTAATTTTATCATAATGTAATAAAATTTTGATACTTTGTAGATAAATTAATGAATTCATAAATAAAACATTATTAGAAAAGGATTACCCTGTATAGCATAATAACTGTAACTGCATTAAGTGCAGGCGAGATTGTCAAATAATTGTCAATAAAATTAGCGCAATTTTCAACATTTTTTCACATCTGTGGCGAACATTAGACCAAAAGTCATAAAATTTCGTGAACATTTTTTTTAAATAATAGAAATATGCAAAAGTGTAAAATTGTATAATGTTAAACAATAATTGTTTAAATGTGTATAAGGAAAGAGTGCATGTGTGAAAAAATTATAGTTAAAATTTGTTTTAGGCCGTTGCAATTACGAATGCGGCACGTATACAAATAGGTAGGTACACAATATAAGCCTTCTTTGTAATAAAAATAATTCATTTAATATTGATTATTTTTTTTGCGATACTTTTCAGCTTACTAAGTTATATATAGTAAACAAAAATTTCGCGTAAAGTAGTGTAGATGGCGTAGGCCGTTAGTTCATTGCTATAATGAAGGGTAGGGTCGGTTTTTAAATGTTAATATAATTATACAGTACATAAGAAAAATGATAATGAATTGATTTGGAAGACCGAGCTTGTGGTACCCTTTACAGGGAATGTCGCCGGCTTCCGGTGTTTTGAATATAAAATTTATAAACTGAACCAATATGAAGCGATCATTAATGCACTTGTAGCTAAATATTTTACTCTCCTTATAAGCATATACAGTGCATTATATTGACAGGTAATATAATATTTACTTGTAACGAAATTTTCTTGGCCCGGGTTGAAGCCGTCGGTTTTCAGGGTGACTCGCACATTTATTTATAATGGGGAACGCTCGCTTTGCAATTTTCTTTCCGTGATTTATTTCTTCGATAAATTCCTAACCCTAGCTTAGTTACTAAGTTGGTGCATCGACTATATTTTATCCAGCCCTCCACTCCTCACTGGCCTTGTCACCATCGAATATAATATAGATAACCAGCTCTTGTCGAGGATTGTCACCGTCGACCGCAAGGAACGCGTAGTTCATCAAAGGATGCAACAACTTAAGCAGCTCTTTGTCGAGGTTTGTCCCCATTGACCGTATGGAACATTGTTGTTTGACAAAGTGTATACTAGTTTATCCAGCTCCTGTCGAGGACTGTCACCATCGACTCTCGGATAGTTTAACCTGGGGCTAGAATAAAGTCTGATAGGTACTTATCACCATATCAGTGTTGTTTCCTTTGCTAGCTAAAAGCTGGATGTTCACGCTTGCACAGCTCACCGTCAAAAGAGAATCGATCTTTATCGATGTCCACACTTTCGTAGCTCACAGTCAACTCAGGATCGATGTTCACGCTTGTATATCTCACCGACAAAAGAGAACGAGCGTCTTTGTCGATTAGACAAGAAGGCATTTTGCCACGTAGATATTGGAATCGGTAGTTGTCGTATATTGACCCGAGTATGATGACGTGGACATTGAGTGGAGTGGCCAGATTAAATAACTTAACAACTAATACAATTCTATCAATACACGTTTATAGCATGCGAGAAAATTGTATAATATACCTATATGTAACCAAGTATCAACTATTTATGTACTATAATACCAGTAGGATTTGTGTGAGAGGAAAATGAGTGTAGCGATTTTCCTCCGTCACATACTTATGAAATTATAAAATTTTATATTTTTGTGGGGTGTCTCACGCTGGTGGGTTTAGGACACCTTTCAATTGGTGAACTGATTGGCAATGGGGCAATAGATTAAATTTAAATTATTTAGTTAATAAACCATAATTTCAAGAATCACTTAAAAATAAACACAGTCCGCCCACATGCATAAGTGTTGATTACTTTGAAGATAAGATAACAAATGGGATTTGTTAACAGTTGGCGTGTCACAGTGTTTTGCCAAAGCCAACAAACACACGCCCTCAGTCATTTATATTGAATTTTCTAATCTTGTTCTCTCATAAGCAACTAATTGGTAAATAATCTACGATAACAATATTCATATATACTTATTATATGTTCAGCTACATGTTACCATATGGAGCCTTTTTGTCAGCACTTCAGCACATGCAAACTCTAAATATTTAATTATTTAATATAATTACAGCGAACGTTATAAATATTTAAGCAAATTAGCGAGCAAAGCAAGGCAGAATATTTTAATGCCTTCATAAAAAAAAAAAAAAAAAAAAAAAAACCAAGAGCCTGCTTGATCGCTTGTTTGCAGGCTGGTGTTAAAAGTGTTTTGTTGTTGTTGTTGTCATTTGCGCTAAACTATTTTTAATTGGACATATTGTAAGTGTTATATTATTTTTATATTGTTGTTGTTTTTGGTGTTTGCTTGGTGGCGTGTTTTTTTACAACAAACGATAAAAACCTTACGTTTCGGTTCTAATGACATATCCTCTATCACTCCCACTGATAAGTAAAGGCAGTTGTGCTTAAAGTTTTCAGTTAGTAACACAATAAGGAGATAATTTATAATAAACCGTTACATAGAAAACATAATTTAATAAAACGATAATAAAGTCGAGTAATTAGGTACGGTTTGCACTAAATTTATATAAAATGACATATAATTTGCAAAAGTACACACATTCGCACCTCATTGCTTCAAAGGAAAAAAAAAAGGAAAAAATTAAAAGTGAAGAAAAAAGAAAAGCAGAAGAAAGAAAAAACCAAATTGAGTAATTTTAAATCTTTGCTAATTACTCTCTGCGAGAAGAGACAAATTACGAAAAATTATACCTAAGTGGATAACTTCAAGATTGCTCTCCAACATTCTCAATCTCAAACACACTTAATCGTTCAAACACGCACACAAACATTCGATAATTACTACAGGTGGCTTCAATACTCACATTGACGTAAAGTTCGTATGTATGTGTTTGTATATAAGTGAAGAATGATGATGACGATACTCTCTTACCTTCCATTCACCCATGATATCAGGTTCTCGAAAGCACACATTAGTGGTTGAGTAAGTGAACACTTTCTCACATCACACAAAAGAAAGCGGAACGAGAAAAAAAAACGAAGAAGATTTGTAAATGAAATTGAATTTCATATGTACACATAGTTAGAGAGGAAAGAGAAGAGAGAAGAAGGATACGTAACTATATGTAAGAAGCAGGAGTAAGAGTATAAGGAGCCTTGTGTCATTTGCAAGATGTTTGTCTGCCGCTTCTTTTTCATTCATGCTCAGGGTTCAAGGTGCGGTCTGTTACTATGTAGAAAGGTTTCCTTTTCCCGCATTTTCTTAATATCCTTCTTTGAGTGTACTTTTTACACAAGATGTACGGTGTCCTAAGTTCGTTATTTCTTGGGAACAATTAAAACAAGAAAAATTACATATAAATTTTGGATCAATGCTAAAATCCAAGGCAATCTAGATTGCTCCATCCATTTATCACAGTGTAATTGAATTTGAAAAAGGAGCAAATTTTCCCATTTTAAGTGGCAATCTAATAGAAGGAACTTATGATTGCTTGTATCAAATATTAGCTAAATTTTTGTGACAAGAGTGATCATAGAGTGATTTAGTGATCATATACACACAGACACAGGAGATAAAGATCGACTAAATACATTACTAAAGAAAATAATTATGTACTTGCCACGCCCACTTTTTCTACATGGAAGTAAACGGTATATAAGATTCTCTGTATTTTATATTTAATTTTTCCTCTTCCTCTCTTAGATAAATTTTACCGTTTTTCTTTACAAGAAAAAAACATTTCCATTTACTCAGCAGTCATTAGGTATAATTTTCTAGGCGTTCTATGCTTCAAGGACTGAACACCGTAAACACAACATACCATATATACCTGCACAGGTGTTATAAGGCATTAGGGGTGTTGGTAGTACGGCAACCAAGTGCTTTAATTCATATCCAAACTGACAATGAAATAGTTAAACGCAATTATCAAGGCGACAAATGAATGCATTAAATATTAATTCTAAGACTTTTAAGTTTTTCTTTTTTAAGTAGCCGTCTCTCTTTCTTCTTTTTTATTTGTTGTCGTTTTCTCTTTGTACCTGGTTGCTGTTTAATTGCATTTTATGAGTATAATCATGTGTATGAGTAGAAGAAGAGACGATAATTAGTAGTCTTAAAGTGTGTTAAGTAGCATCATTTACATTAAGCTAAAAATGAAATTTGTTGGTTGTTAAGCTGTTTGGTAATGAAGTGACAAGTGAAGGAATAAACGTCAGTAGTAAACTAGAGGATTTATTTCAAGATAATAAGGCAAAAACTATGACTATTTCGGATAAATACGGATAAATAATCAAGTAAAATAATAGCTCCTTTAAGTCCGACTTGTTGCGTTTCTAAACCAAACCACAAATATTAGTGGTGTTTGTTTAAAAACTCCGTTCCAGCCTCTCAGTAATAAACACACACGCACACACAAAGCCTCTCGTTACAATCTTCTCTTTTCTGCTTTTGCCAAAAGTTTTGCTTTGAAAAAATTAACTACAAAAGAGGTTATAAGTGCCAAAACAAATATTTATCAAATGCTAGGAAATGAATTAAAACAACACGTGCCATCTGCAATTTGTATTACGACTACTTATTCCCCCATTTTAGTTTCTTCTTCTTTTTATTTTGCTTTGACCTTATCCCCCACATAACTGGTGGCATAAACTAGAGCGTGCAGTACAAGTGCATAAAAGTGTCCTTTGGATGGTGATTTTCACTCCCTAGGGTGAGTATAAAAACAAAGAAAGTTACAAACATACATACACACACTCACACACACATACTTTTATACTATTTTTCCTAATAATGGTATAATACGTGCTAAAATTACGTAAAAAGATTTCAATTGCACTCGAGGCGGTCTTTGTCACAGTCTTCGCATTACATGGTATACATAATATTAGGTATGTGTAAGACTATGTGCACATTTCCCTAATAGTCCTTTTTTTAGTGGAAGCTTTCGCCAAACTTACCGTTTGCCATATTTTCTAACCATCTGTTGGAAAATACAAAACTATTGTTTTTAATTCACTGCCTTTAGGAGTAAAATACAGTAGTGAAGAAAATGTATATGTATGTGTATATATGTATGTGTGTGGACAAAAAAAAAAAGTTAAGAAGCGAGATTTTTTTTATTTATTTTTATTAAATAATGCACACTGTACCCAGCCGGAGTTAGGGGAAGAGAAAGTCTTCGAAAGAAAATAATAGAAAAAAAAAAACAAATAAATCGAAAATAATGAACTTTTTTGTTTTTTTTTTTCTTCTTTATAACGAAAACAATAAATTTATTGCTGCGACAAGAATTTTTTCATTTAGTACATGATGATAATCTTTACATAGCCTCTCCTTTCCCTCCTTTCGTCCTTTGCTACTTTTTTTATTATGGTAGAGTTCTCTAATGTAGTGTTTAGTTCAGCATTTTAAGTTTATATGAAAAATGAAAAAAAATAAATAAAGTAAAACAAAACGTGACAGAGATAGAAGGAGCGGAGAAACTGCTGTATAATAAAAGCTAAACAAATATTTTCTATTTATATAACTCCAGCAGCATCCAATAAACTCTTCCGGGAGACCTCCTGGTTTTTGGCTAATAAATTTATTTTATATTCGATTTTTGTCTTCTTCATTTTTTTGTAGCTAAAGTAAATGAGAAACGCTTTGGTTTGATGTATTTGCTTTTGATTAAAAACAAAAATAAGAATAAAAAATGTTCAAGATGAGAAAAAAAACTAAAAGAGTTGTAAAATGTATTGAAGAAATTATATTAAACAAGATAGAAAAGTTCGGTTAAGACCGAAGCTTAAATACCCTCCACCTTTTGTAATTCTCTAATAATTAAGCTCCTATTGCCATATGTATGTATATGACTATTTCATGTGTTTTTTTATATTATAGGCGTTTGCGTTACTCAATCACGCCCATTTTTGGCCCAGTGTTGGATAACGGTACCCTTTATATATGTACCAAATTTCTACTTGATAGGCATAGTATTGTGCGATATATAATTGTTTAAAGATACAATTTTTTCGAGGTATGATGAGATTTTCGTTTATTGTGGGCGTGTCTCTTAACCGATTTTGCCCAATTTCAATACGAAATTGAACTAAGAATACGTATGCAAAATTTCAATTTGATATCTCAAAATTTACGTCCGTGAGAGTGCCAACAACAGACGGACACACGGACACACGGACGGACATGTCTCAAACGATTTCTCTTTTCATGCTGATTAAGAATATATATGGTTTGTGGGGTCTCCGACGCTTCCTTCGATGTGTTGTAAACGGATGATCAAAATGAATATACCCTCTTCCCTAAGGTGGAGGGTATAAAAAGTAACCAAGTGCTCACAGGAAGTTAAACCCTTTACACTAGTAATAGGTTTTTATTCCATTTGCAATATGCAGAAGCCAGTCTCGGAGAATCTACAAAATTTATATATTCTTGATGAGTATAAAAATCTGTGTCCATGCGTCTCTTTGTTTTTTGGCATTGTTATGGTGACAATAGTTGAAAAAACTGAAGTTTACTATAAATATTTTAAACGTATATTTCTATTCAAATTGGGAATAAAGTACCCCGCCCAAAAACATTTTCGACTAAAATTTCTCTAAAACTTTAAAAAAAATATCCATAAAATTGTCATTAAATTCGTACATTTATAATTCGGTCATTCATCGATTTTACTTAATGGTCGCGGTCGCATAAAATATATGCTCACAGTGTACGAAAACCTTTTTTGTGCAGAATCCAGAGTAAAAGCTGATACACATCAAATACGCTTAAAGTCCTGACCTGCCAACATTCAACATGTTAGGTTGAAATGTTTTGTAGTTTCTATCTTTTTTCTAACCCTGTATATATGCGTACGATGCCCGACTTGTGGCAAAGTTTGTGTTGACATTTGTATCGTCTAAGCGGCAAATGCCACACCCATCTCCAATTATACCGATCAATTCAGAATCAAAATCTGAAACTGATTTTGAATCCGTTGTACCAAATTTGGTCAGTATCGTACCATTTTTAGGGCCGATTTCCTTAGGCTGCCTTATTATAATAAAATCGTTTATATGACCATAAAAGGTCAAAATTAAAATACTTTCAATAAAGTTCATCTTTGGCTTATAACAGATTCTTGAAGGTGAGTTTTAAACTGTGAGACTGTAATACGCCTTTTAATGGACGGGCAGACAGAGAGGCACAACCGCAGAAACTTAAAATATCATAAATATTATATATTCATTTAGGTTCCAATATCCAATATTCCAATTCCCTTTCACAATCTCTTTCTCTGTCTCTCTCTCCGTCTTTCAATTTTAATTATGTACATACTTTTATGCATTTCTCATTATATCTATGATTTACAGATTAAGTGTAGAGGAAAATTATCCATTTTGAAGTACTGCACGATTAAAAATGTGAAGCACTAATAAAAACTGATAATAAAGCAGAAAAAACAAAATAAATAAATTTCTCCCCATTTTACATTTCAATAACATAGCATTAAAATGAATTTATACATTCTGCCGGCGTCCTATTTAAGAGGAGCGTTTCGTATGTATGTATGTATGTATGTATGTATATAGTAACGATAATCTCTGTGCAAGTGTGCAAGGGTTGAGTGGGTGAGGACTGCTTAAAATTCAAATTATTTGCCACGGCATAAAGAAAAAATATATATGTGTATGTATATAGTATAAACTAACAAGTTGTTAAGTAAGCTTAATACCTTTTTATGCATCTCTGTGCAACAACAGCAGCAACAGTAGCGGCGAACAATATGAATTTGAACAACTACGCAATGGTTTATTTGCTAAACTAGGGTCTATTTAACCAGTGTTCAGCTCAGCTCAGCTAAACTCAGCCTCTCCAACCAACTAACCAACCAACCAACACTCGAACCATTACGATGAGTAAAGCTGCCCCATCATACAAATGAAAGCAATAAAATTATTAATGTATGTGGGCATTGTAGGCGTAGTTGTTCTTGTTCGTACCTAACATAGCTTGTTGTTGATTCAGTTTGAGCTCTTTGCTGAATTTATTAGCTGACAGTAGTCAGTAGTAGTGGTGGTGGATAGTGGGTAGTGCTGCAAGTAGATTGGCTGCTTTTTTTAACTTTCAACTTGATGATGGGGTAGCAATTGCAGTTGCCTAGAAGACACTTGAAAAATCTTTAGATATGTTTGTTTTGGTTTGTGATTTTCTCATACACTCTAAATACAAGGTTCTGTTAAAACATTAAAGGTGACAAAAAAATTTTGAGAATTTTATAAAGATTTTATTAAGAAGGATTTGAACACAGGGTATAAAAAAATAACAACAACTATTAAAAAAAATCAATACAAGAGCATAGTACATATACAAAGAAAAGAGCGATTGTATTAGGATATCCAATAATTTTATTCTTTAGTTTCGTTTGTTACTTTTGATAAAAAATAATAATAATATATTAAAACTTGCATTATGTTCTGCTCACCAAGCTGTTTCATTTGATAATCATATTGCATAGATTGTGAATGAATGATAATTTACATCTTCAATTATTATAAAAACTCGGTATTCAAGCTTCTTCGGCAGCTCGCCATGGTGAATTTTTTATTTTGAATCCAGAAGCAAATCTTTGACAAAAATTCAAATTGCCTTGGATAAATGAAAGGATTTGAAATATCGATACAATTCGACATCTGCTAACAGTCTCCAAATTTGATTCATTATAAATCAATTTTTACCATTCAAATCGTAACGCTCCTATATTTGATACCCATATAGAACATATTGTGAAAAATATGTAACACCTTCGATCAAGCGCCATGTTATATTTAGTATGTCGTTACTTACTTTATAACATTCTACTTGTAAAGCTCTTTCATTTGAAACCCATATTTTTAACGAAACTTAACTTAACTATTGTACCCATGAAAACCTTTCATTAGATACCCATTATGAAGAGATTTTCAAAGATGATATTATAAAATGTTTTGGGCGGCTGTCATATTGTATATAGTACGATGTCTTATACCATTCTACTCGTTAAGCCCTTTTATGTGATGCCCATGCTTTATATGTTATATTAATAAGCAATTCTTAAACAATTTTTTGAGTCTTTTCAAAGCAATTTTAATTTTTTTTTTTTAAACTTTTAATCATTTTTACTCAACAATTTTTTTTGGTTTATATACTCGTATAGTGTAATCTTTGCTGGAGTGCCTATGCCAGCCATATTTTTAGTTTAACGTTTTTTTATACCCTCCACCTTAGGGAAGAGGGTATATTCACTTTGATCATCCGTTTACAACACATCGAAGGAAACGTCGGAGACCCCACAAACCATATATATTCTTAATCAGCATGAAAAGAGAAATCGTTTGAGACATGTCCGTCCGTGTGTCCGTGTGTCCGTCTGTTGTTGGCACTCTCAAGGTCGTAATTTTTGAGATATCAAATTTAAATTTTGCATACGTATTCTTAGTTCAATTTCGCTGTTCCGTATTGAAATTGGGCAAAATCGGTAAAAAGACACGCCCACAATAAACGAAAATCTCATCATACCTCGAAAAAATTGTATCTTTAAAAAATTATATATCGCACAATACTATGCCTATCAAGTTGAAATTGGGTATAAATATAAGTGGTACCGTTACTCAACACTGTGCTTAAAATGGGCGTGAGTGATTAACGCAAATGCCTATAATTTAAAAAAAAAAACACTATTTGCGTAAGTTCATGAAATAGTCGTAGACATGAATATGGCAATAAGAACTTATTTTTTAGAGAATTATAAAAGGTGGAGGGTATTTAAGCTTCGGTCTTAACCGAACTTCTCTATCTTGTTTTTTTTAATTCCTTGGACTCAACTTTAAATTGAAATCTTTAGAAAACATAACCACAAAAGTGGAAAACAGTACCAGCAACAACAACACAAACAATAACAATAATCGCAACAACGTCTTAATACCCCTGAACAACTGATTTACTTTTCAGGTATAAGTTTCTCGTGCACATATTTACAATTTGTCGGTCGGTTAGTTGGCTGAAGGTAGATTCGCATTACGCGGCCACTCTCCAGCTTTCCTTGGATTATGTTATTTAAATTAGGTATAAGTTAATATTACATATTATTAGAGAAAAGTTGCTACTGTCTCTGTCTCCTCCTCCTTCTCCCCCTCCTCAATCATCATCTTCTTACACTCAATTGCGAACTTGCATAAATATATTTTACTTGGGTTTTGCTAACTTCTTCATTTTATTTTATCCCCTACGCCTGCTTTCCCTCTTGCGATTACTTTATGTAAATTAAAAATATTCTCTTTTTACTTCATTCTTTTTTTTGCAAAAATTTTCTTATTAAGTCATTTTTTTATGTAATATTTTCCAAGAGATTATATTTATTAGTGGCTGGCTAGCTGGCTGCACGGTTTATATGATATTTGTAGGTATACACGTAGAGTGGTGAATTGTTAGTATTTAACTGTTAAGGAAAAGAGCTAATATTTCATTTCAGAACATTTCGTTATTGCTCAAGTTGAAGCTTAAAAAAAAGAGGAGTAATTGGTGTAATGAAAGAATGTGTGCACATGATAAAGCGATTAAATGGGCAAAGTTAAATAAAGAATAAAGAAAGAAAAATATTCCAGCCATTAGAGGAGTAAATGCAGCATTTTTAGTATAAGAAAAAAGTGAAACAAATTAAATCGAAAATGAAACACAAAACAAACAGAATGTTTTACTTTTGTCCGTCTGTATGTCCATTTAAGTTTTTGCAAGCAAAAATTTCTTTGAGATATTTCGATGAAATTGGGTAAAAGAACATGAAGAAAAATCTATTGAAAAAATTGACCGGATCGGACCATTTTTAGAAACCTTCCCTACTAGATACAATTAATATTTAAGATATTGCAATGAAATTTGGTATGAGAATATGAATCGGCACAGAGAGAAAACCTATTGAGAATGGACCCAATCAGACCGCTTTTATAACCCCTTCCCATATAAATATATTTTACAAAGACACAACTAACAACCAATTACATAATATTTTTCCTTGTATATTTTAAATTTGGAGATTTTTATTGTAACGCTCAAAAGTCTATACCTGGCAATGTTTTTCATTTTCACATTAATTTTTTTACTTGTTGTGGAAATCGGGTTGACATTAACTATTTAGTAGTTGTCCCAAAAAGAATCCTGCATTAAGTGGATAAATATAATACAAAGTTTCCAAAATTGAACCTCAAACAGGCAATCCGTATAACTGGATGAGTTAATGATGTTTTAATTTACTATTTTCAATCTCCCATTTAAAAATAAAGAAATCTCAGACGGATGCCCAAATATATGACAAAATTTGAGGATCAAAGGAACGTCGTTTGGTTTAATTAGTATGTACGGTGATGGTTAATGGTTGCTTAAGAGAATTT
Organism: Ornithomya fringillina; assembly: GCA_963978525.1. NCBI lineage: Eukaryota > Metazoa > Arthropoda > Insecta > Diptera > Hippoboscidae > Ornithomya > Ornithomya fringillina. The sequence continues at coordinate 13,905,974 of OZ021692.1, read as the reverse complement.
TTCATTAAATATAAATATGTTGTTATAATGTTAATTTTCACGACACGCTCTATACTCATAGCAGTATTTATGAAAGCTGGGCAAAAAAATGATTTAACATTAATTTTATAAATAAAACAAGTTAAAATGTTATAATCGGCTCTATCCGACTAATTATTAGTCGAGTTATGTGTATATCAATAAATATGAGTTATTGCCACATAAGCCAATTCGAGAAAAATCGTTATGTGGAAGGGAGTTCTATATATAGCTCAATTGGGTCCAAACTTAGTACCGTTAATTATTAACTCAATTAACTATTCTTTAGCAATCTTTGTCAAAAAATATTAATAATTACGATTTTTTGTCATAAGACAAAACTGTTTTAAAATAATGGCATTCTATGAGAAAGGATCCTAAAAATGGTTCAATTTAAACCATTGAATTAATTAACATATGGGTATAACTACAGGTGAGTGTGAACTTCCGTTTGGAAGTTACAAGCACCCACACAAATAAAATGCACCTTGTGGTCTGGGGTATACAAAAAAGGTTATATGTAAATGACTGTATTTTGTATACATTTTAAAGTGTCCTTTTTATTGTTACATAAAAGTGAAATAATGATGAATTTAAATTTAAAAAAAAATTGAAAATACAAAAAAATTTAAATGAATATTTTTCATGTCATACACAAATACTTACATGCATACAAAAAAACCAATACGCATACGTAACAAATATAAAAAATCTATATGTTGATTAAACTAAAGGAAAAACACCCTGCACGAGTACATAAAAAGTGGGCGTGGCAGATATTTTATTGCGCTCTATAATACCAATGTATTACATTCAACTTACACATTCGGCACAAAATTTTTTTGTAAATTGTGAGCTTGAGTGTTATGCCTCTCCAACACCCATTTTTTGTACATCGATACATAAGCTCTGCAGTCATAATAATATGCACCAAATTTCATTTTCAGGAGTTGGTAAAGGGATATTTACAGATTGGGGCGTGCCTTTACCCTTTAGCATAATTGGAAACTTAGTGTACTCCCATAATGTGTGTAAAGTATAAAAACGTGATACTTAAGCAGAAACCTCTTTTTAGAACATTCAAAATTTAAGTATTGAACAATCTGTACATATTTGACCCAATACAAGACCCATGGACATCTTAATATGAAATCACTTTTTAATGATGTAGCGACATCTCTGAATTCTTCTCTAGGTAATAACAAGTAGAGTAAACGTATTGTATTTCTCAGCATAATGTGTAGGGTTCAACAAAGTGACATGGATAATAAATGTATTATTCAACAAGATAGAGGGAGAGAGAAAGGGGGAAGAAGAAGAATGTAAAGTCAACAATAAAAAATGTGAAAGTTGAATTGACAAAAAACGACAACAACAACAAAAACATTATATATGTCAATGACAGGGCACAACACATGCACACTTATGCACGCAATCATAAAAAATAAATTGTTGGGCAAATTGCTGGAAAAGGCTGAACAAGGTCAGTGTGGTAAAAGAGAAGATATTGCCGACACATACACAGGATTTATGCGATTTTTTTCTCAAGTGTGTAATTGTTGTAAGCGTGTTTTGTTATTTATTGTTGGGAAAGGGTGGGGTGGAGAAAAGAAGTAGTCTTGTGAGACATCATTAATTAACGGCTAAATGAAATATTTTCTTTTTCCTTTTTCGTCCTTTTATCAAGCCATTAATTTTCTCAGCTTTCCAGCTGCGAAGTTATAAAACATTCGTTTATTTTTATTATACATATATGCGGGAAGTTGTGTGGAGCCTCCATTTTATGCACATGCTGCGAAGGAAATTAATATTTTCTTTTTTCATTGTATATTTATCAGCAATTGCTGATAATTTCAAAGATTGCTTTGAAATATCATCCATGAAATTTGCATCCAACGACATCCATGTACAATTATAACAGATACATACATTATCATGTAACAGCAAACAAGCGAAATGTCATCCATCTAGAATTTTCCGGTTTCAATGTCAGTGACACCATCATCATCATCATCATAATCATCATCATTATTGTTATTGTCAGCGTGATTATATTCATCATTCAATGACAGCAGACGTATTGACATTATTCCTCAGATTCTTCCTCTCCTTTTTTATACCATTGTTTTCTTTGTACATTTTTGAATAGTAATCGCAGTGATGTTGTTGTTATTATTGTTGTTGTTCTTGCTATTTTTCCATTATTCGTTTGCATTGATTATATGTAAACGCTTGATAGCTGATATAATGCTGTTTGTGTATGTATGTGTCTGCCCATGATAATACAGCTTAACTTTATTAATTTGCTGCCAGTATTATCCAATATATCAATTCAACTGTTTCTCCTTCAGCCAAACAGCACTTGGCAAGTCTTATAATTTGTACGTTTAATCTATGATACACAGAAATAAACAAATTTCAAAATAAAAAGAGGGCGAACAATTTCATCATTTAAGTGTTGAAATGAAAAATCGCTGTGTTTCTTACACCCTCTACATAAGGTGAGAGGTGTCAAAAGGAAGCGTCAAAAACCGTGCAAAGTATATATATTCTTGATTATCATCAAAATTTAAATCGATCTAGTTTCGTCCGCCCTAGAGTCTGTCTGTTTTTGGCACTCTTATAATTGTATTTTTTGAGATATTGAGCTGATTGGGTTAAAACTCTACGCCCACAGACCATAAAAATATCATGGTCATAGAAAGAATGCTTCAATCAATCTACCACAAAAATTTGTGATAACAGACATGCCCACAATTTACAAAAAAATCTAACTTAATGCAGCATTCAACTTTCGAATTGTTGTGTCACGAAAACGTATTTTAATAGCCATTAAAAAGATCTCTTACTGTACCTTATATACGGACAAGCCCCTCTCATCGTCATAAAATCAAATAAACAAAGCTTACTTATTTATAATTTGTCTATCCAAGCTACTAAAAATGGTATGATATCAAACACGCCCACAATTTACAAGGAAATCTTAATTAATTCAGAATTCGTCTTTCGAGTTCATATGTTTTAAATACAATTCTTTCGTAATTCTTTATCCAAATTTTAAATTTTAAATACCCTCCACCACCTTCTCCATGGTAGGCGTGGCATGTACTTTATTGTGCCTTCGTTAACATATAAGTTGAGTTTTACGCTTTATAAGGGTTTTTGTAAATTGTGAGCGTGTCTGTTATCTAACCACGCCCATTTTTAGCATAAAAATTAAGTAGGTAATTATAAATAATTTAACTTTATAGATCAATTTTTATTACATTATTATTATATATAATATTTTTTTACCTATCTTTGCCCCATAACGAACTGCGTGCAGAAACTAGAAATGTCTGCATAAAATTTCAGCTCAATATCTTAAAACTTACTCACATGAGAGTGCCAACAAGAAACGGACACACGGACAGACAGTTTTTGATGCTGATAGAATATATGTACTTTGAAAGACTTCCGACGCCTGCTTCTGCGTGTTACAAATGCAATCGAATCATAGTTCAACGTTTTTGGTATAGTTTTACCCTAATGATGACAAAATTTTGAACCGACAGCGTATCCGAGCTGGACGTTATCAATAAATATGAATGGTTTGCCGTAAACTATTCTTCTTCACAGATAATAGTTGATTTTTTCCTATATTTTGCATTATTGTTTAAATTCTCGTAAATAAACTACTTCCTCTCAAAGGACTCCTTCCTACAGGTTCTCAAAACAAATTAGTACCACGTTGCCCGAAGAGATCATAAAATATTTATAAATCTCGTAAATTATCAAATGCTATATATTTTGATTCGAATTATTTATCCACAATAACAACAACAATAACAAGAAAATATAAAAGTTTTAATAGCCAATAATAGCCACACAATCACCGCCGCCACCGTCAATCCTTGCTTGAATGTTTCCACTAAATGTGAGTGTGGCGGCGGTATCCTGCTTTTAATATACTTCTTTAACGATTCAACAATTGAATGAATCCCAATGAATGCAAATGCAAACCGTTTAAAACTCAATTTGAATTAATTCTCTTCTACAATAAACAGAAAACAAACAAACAAACACACAAATAACGTAAGCAGAGATCTGCTATAAAACAAATTCAATCTATTGAGTGCAAAAACTATGGAATAGATAAAATAAACAATGGAAAGCAAGGGATTCTTAAGCACAAAGCTACTGAAAGGTTTGCGAAGCTAAATATCAAATTTAAGCAATTTTGTGGAATTGTGTTCGTTTCTAGACTTTGTCATGACATAAGAGATTCCAAATTTATTCTGTTAATTATGACAATAACACACTATACCCATAAATACCCCAAATCACAATTCTCTGAATGTTTTATAATTAGTTCGATCAAATCAACGGATGCTCTAAGCCTTATATAATAAAAATAAAAATTCTATTCAACCAACAAATAATGCATGTTTCCTGACATTTATTACCTTTGACTAATAAACGAACGTGCACTATATGTTGATGAATGGTAGTAAGTGTAAAAATGTCCATAAATATAAAAGGTGTAAAAACCTGGTCCAAATCCTAAATACCTTATTTAAGTATGTAGTAAAAGTGGCCGTGGCAAGTACCTAATAATGCCCTTAAGTAGTGTACGTAATTCGCATGAAAGGTTTTCTTGTAAATTGTGGGCGTGTTTGTTATTTTCGGTACAGTGTTATATACATCTAACTGTATAAATATTTGTACCAAATTTTTTTATAGTTTAATATTTAAAACTTATTTCTATCTCTTGTAGATATGGCGAATGCTAGAAATAATAAATTTTTGTGCAAAGTTAAATAACTCACTTTTCTGCCACCTTAAGAGTGTCAAGAAGAGACGGACACAAAGGCTTAGTTTTTTATACTGATCATATATAATTAAAGTATCCCCTTCCGGCAAACTATCTAACCTGCCTATTTAAAAAAGTCGTGACATTTACGCCCTCTAATAGAGATTGTACTTTAGTGTCATTTTTAAGTCGGATTCGGTGCCGAATAGTTGTGGGAGTATTTATCACCCAACCATGCCCGTTTTGATACTTGAATTGTTGAAAAAATACACTCTTTATATAAATATCAACTTTATGTGTACCTTTTTATGGTTGATAGTGAATATACTTTTCTTACGTGTAGGCGTGGCTATCGAGCAATTTCGCTCAATTAAACATTTTCTTTAAAAAAGTTCAGTTCAATATTTTAAATTTACTTAAATACCGTGCCTACGAATAAATTAAAAAGTGGGCGTGACAGGCTTTTTAATTGTACTTATATTGGTTAAAAAATTTACAACGCAAATTCTGTTCCATAATTTTTGTGTGTGTAATTTTTTGGGCGTATTTATTATCATTGCCATGCCCACATTAATATTTTTAATTTACTGCCGGAAGAAATCCAGAAAATAAATGGACAAACGGACGGACTTGACTACATCAACAATTTGTAGAACTTTTAACGTATATTTCCTCGTGTTGCGAACGGAATACAAATTTTAGTACAGCTTCCCTAAATCGTATTTTTATTAGGGCTACATTCCTTGTGTATATACTTAAATGATTGTAGTAAATAATTTCAATTGCTTGCTTGAATAGTTTTAGCATAGATTGTAAAATTGAAGTAAACGAATACAAGCACCCGCGATATATAGCAAATGAACCCTTAAAGTGTTAACTTTGTATGGAATTGATTTACATCACGGCCAACGAAAAAATGATGCGCTTTTATGATGCCTTAAATAGTTACTTTTTAATGATATTTCTCCCCCCAAAAAAAGGTGGTCACCATAAATCAATAATTTTTCGTATCAATTCGGTTGCATACCCAAGGCTACTTCATTACTTTTTTTGTGTGCACAACGTATATATTAATTAAATCACTTCACGCCCCATCATAATACATTGTGTGAGCATGTACGTTTGGAAATGGAATTCCTCGGGGAATTCATTTTGCACGCTATTATGATCACATATATCACACCCCCTTATGAAATTCCTTATGAAAATTTACTTTATAAATACTGAACGCATATATTGTATGAGTCAATTTAGATAGAGAATTTGTAACATCCTCCACTCCCGCCGAACAAAACGAAATTGTCCAGAAATACAGTCAATGCAAGCGTAAATAATTTATGTATGTTTGTGAGGGTGTGCATGAATTATATTTTTAGTCTGGACAAGTATGAATTCATTCTCTCATTTGCAAAATGAGAAGAGAAACGAAAGAAGAAATAATGTATTTTTGTTTGTTTTATTAATAATTTTTGTATACATTCACGAACCAGCAACTGTATCGAGAAATGCTTAATTTGATGGAAAAATTAATTAATTTATTGTCATTTATAAAACTTTGCTTAAACTATATACGTGTCAATTTTTTTATGATCCTGACTTTTGCAAAGAAAGGCAGTTGCTACGATTCATTACATGTCAGGTTGCAAGTGTAGTTTTATGGTGAATACAGTTTTTTGTATAATGTGGGCGTGTCTATTATTTGACCAAGCCCATTTTAGGCACATTGATGAATGGGATAACCATAAATATATACGTATACTAAATTTCAACTTGATAGCTCAATTTTTGTGACAGAGTTTCATACATACATAGAGTTTTGTCGATAGCGAGCGATTTGCGTGCAAAAACTAAAAGTGCTTGTATAAACTTTCAGCTCAATATCTCAAAATTTATGCTCATGGGAATGCCAACAACGGGCAGAGACACTGACAAGGACCCCCATTTTAGGTGAAGAATATAAAAATTAACTTTGCTTGCTGGGGTATTGTTATAAGCAAGCGAAATAAGAAGTGCAATATATTGATAATATTCTGTATACATACATTATTTGCTGATTGCTTTGTGTTTGTTTGTGTTTATTTATTTTTTTTTTTTTTTTAACGAAGGGGAAAGCGTTGAAAGCCCAGTCAGTGTGGGACTCTCACCCACTAAAACCCCTTCAACGTCCGACGGCAGGTCTCCTGGGACTACCGATAAGTATTACGTCAGGAGAACCGTCTGAGCCTCAGCTCAAATCGTACGTATTATCTCAGTCGTTCTCTGTCTGTATCTTTAATAGATATCCTATAATAATATGATATAATAATATTATACGTATAACAATATAATATAATATTATAATATTCTATACTAATGGAAAATACGTAGCTAATGAATTTTGGTTTGTGGTCAGAGGGTATTTTAGGTTTAGGTTTATGCGGACACCTACACACCCACCTTCCATTAAACCGATCCATTCAGAACCCAGATCCGAACCGATTCAATCATGTCCGCCTACGTGTCCGTTTAAGATTTGTCTAAGCTGCAGGTCGCAATTTTGGAAACATTCTACGTGGTACAAGGACTAAAAGGAACCCTACCGAAAGCTATCGAGTTTGAACTTGAGCGGATTTTATAATTCCTAGTATGTTTTTTGCGAGATTTTTGGTAATCCCACGGTACAGTCGTAAGATATTACTTCGCCGGAGGAGATTTGCCATTGCGCATGTTTTAGTCTCTGGATTGTTGCTCCAATCTCCGTAGCACTGTGAGTACGTATGCAGCTATGTCACTGGTCATTAGCCAGTTTTGCGCATTCTCTGTCATGAATTTAATTGTGTTCTCCACTGTAGGCATTGGGGAAGTCTTGTCTCTAAAGCGCCTACAGTAATAAAATACATGCTCTGCGGTCTCCTCGTCCTCGCAAGATGGGCACAGAGGAGACGTGCATCTTCCAATCCTATGTAAGTATTTCCTGTAAACTCCATGACCGGATAAGAACTGCGTGATGTAAAAATTTACTTCCCCAAGGTTTTTTTTTATCCAAGTATCTATACTTGGCAGCAATTTATAGGTCCACCTTCCTTTAGTTGACATATCCCATCTATTCTGCCACTTATTTAGGGAATTTTGACGCTCTTCCTTCTTTATAAGTTTCACTTGTTGGGAAGCATTAGTCTTTCTTATAAAGATGCGCCTCATTTCGTCTGCCAATATGTCCATTGGGATAGCTCCTGCTATGACGTTTGCTGCATCTTCAGAAATCGTTCGGAATCCACTAATTGAAACTGATCCTTTGTACTGAACACAGTTTTTGTTTCAGCTGTTTGATTTTCAAGCAGTGGGCCCATACTGGACATGCATAGAGAAGCCTAGAGGTAACTACGTTTGCTAGCAGGGCCCTCTTTGCGGGTTTTGGTCCACCTACGTTGGGTAGCATCCTAGATAAGGCTGATTGCATCTTAGTAGCTTTGTCGCATGCGTAGTTTACATGGTTCTTGAAGCTTAATCTGCTGTCCAGCATAACACCCAAGTATTTGATGGCTTGTTTGGAAGTTATGGTAACGTTTCCTACTTGCACATGGATTTTCTCCATAACTTTCCGGCTCGAAATTAATACCGCCTCCGTCTTGTGTTCTGACAACTTAAGATCAACCGATTTTAGCCAGTCCCATACAGTTTGTATAGCTCCATTTGTAGCCGCTTCGACTCCGTTTATATGTTTGGATACCGCTACGAGTGCAATATCATCCGCGAATCCTATGATTTGCACTCCTCGAGGTACGGGCAGATTTAGGACGTCATTGTACATCAAGTTCCACATCAGTGGCCCGAGGATTGAGCCTTGTGGTACTCCTGAGGATATATTATAGGATTTTGTTCCCTCATCGGTATTATATAGTAATTCTCTGTCTTTAAAGTAACTCGCGATTAATTTAAACAAGTATTTGGGGCCTTTAACTCTTTTAACTGCATTCAAAATGACAGGCCAACTAGCCGTATTGAATGCATTTTTGATGTCTAGGGTTACCACCTAGCAATATTCTTTGGCACCCCCTTTCCACCTTTTGCCTTCGATGGCTGTTGCTGCTATTTTTGCGACTAAGTCCACTGCGTCGATGGTGGATCTGCCTTTCCTGAATCCAAATTGATATTCAGACAAAGCGCCTGCTTCTTCCACTAGCGGGAGAAGGCGATTGTATATGATTCTCTCCAACATCTTGCCCATAGTGTCCAGCAAGCATATTGGACGGTATGCCTGCACTGCGCCCACTTCTGGTTTACCTTTCGGTATAAGCACCAGGCTTTGTCTCTTCCAGCATTTTGGGAAAGTACCTTCCTCCAGACATTTTTGGTATGTTTCGACAAATAAATCAGGCCTGTCCTCGATCATCGCTTTAAGTGCTTTGTTAGGAACACCATCCGGTCCTGGTGCCTTGGAGTCGGCTATATTTCTGGTGGCTATTCTAAGCTCGTCAATGGTGATAGGTTGTATTTCCTCACCCGAAATATCAACAATTATTTCGGGTCGAGCCGGTCTCTTTGGAAAAAGAGTGTCAATAATACTTCTTACTGCCACTGGATCCGTAGGCTAGGGGCTACCTTTACTAAATTTTTTCGTAACCACCTTATAGGCTGTTCCCCAGGGGTTTACGTTTGCTTCCGTGCAAATTTGTTCAAAGCACCGCCTTTTGCTTGTTTTTATAGCCGATTGCAAACCTTTCCTTAGCTTTCTAAATTCGTTTAGGCGCTCTGTAAACCCTGGCCTATTCCGTGATCTTTGCATTTTCCTTCTGGCTTTCAAGCATAATGCCCTTAGGGACTTAATTTCATTATTCCACCAGTAACATGGGTTATTTCTTCTATTTCCGCACCTTCTAGGCATAGAAGCATCGCAGGCGTCCTTTACTATCGAGACTAAATCTTCGGCCATCTTTTCTGCTGGGTTCTGATTGATTACAGTCGTTCCTAGGACTTCTTTCATTATTTCTCTGTCCAAGCTTGAGACTTTCCATTTGGGCCCAGTTGTCATAACGTGCTGCCTGTTGTCCTTTGCGGCATTTCTAATGATGTACATAATTGCTTGGTGGTCACTATGGGTATATTCCTCGCTGACCCACCACGATATGTTTCTGGCAAGAAAGCTGTCCACCAACGTGATGTCAATAATTGAACCTCTTCCTGCTTTCCTGAAGGTATCCTTATTTCCCGTGTTTGCGATTGCTATGTCTAGGGAGGCAAAAGTTTCGAGTAAACTGCGGCCCCTTGCGTTTGTAGATTTACTCCCCCAGTTTGTTGCCCAAGCGTTGAAATCCCCGCCAATAATAATAGGGTGTCTGAATCTAGCGTCCGCTGCCAGAGCATCTAGGAAGTCTTGGTATTCGTTGTGCGTCCATCTGGGTGGAGCGTAGCAGCTATAGAAGAAAATCCCTTTGATTTTGACTCTTTTGTGTGTGTGTGTGTGTGTGTGTGTGTGTGTGTGTGTGTGTGTGTGATATATTTGTGTCGAGGGTAAACGGAAATTAAGGCATTATTGCAATTGAATGATTTTACCAAATCGATTGTACACATATTGTAAACGTTGTTGTTGTTGTTATTACCTATTACTGTTATGTGCACATATACAATAATTAATAATTTTGTATTGTTCTAAAATCGGTACAGTACTTTTCGCAACACACACACACTCCCCCTCTCCATCGCACCCACCTACTTATTGCTTTAAATAACAATTGATTTCGATTTCTTAAAACTGTTGAATCATACATAAAAAACTTAATATATAACTTTCCGTTACTATCGTAACAACTTATTTAACCATTAAATGGTTACAGTTACGGATGTTAAACATATATGATGCATATAAATAGTTGTCACATTAAGGTGAAACTTTTGGCATCTGTAGGCAGGTTGAGAGTGACTTCCCCACCGACTAAAATCTTCTTCTAAGATATAAAAATTAAGTATAAAGTTGAGGTTTGATAAAAAAGTTCAATTAAAAAAATGGGCGTGGTCACATAAAGGACATTCCCACAATTTACATAATTGTATTACTTATATGAAATACATTAGAGGATTAATATACTGGTTTCTATAAGCAAAGAGTATAAGAGATTTATCAGCATCAATAACCAAATCGATCTAACCAAGTCCATCCGTACGTCCGTATTTTATGAAGGTAAATTTGAAGATATTGAGCTGAAAAATTCTACGGAAATTTTTAGTTTCTGCACAAAATGTGTCAAAATCGTTTGAAAATCACGCCCACAATCGTCTTAAATCTATGTATATAACCCAAAAATTAAAATATCGTTCAAAGATAAGTAATTTAAGTAATTTAAACATTAAAGAAGAAACTACTAAAAGAAACGCCCACAAATTACAAAAAAAGAATCCATTTGGAGTAGAGTCCGACTTGTTAATAAATTTTTAATGCATACGTGTTGTATGCCATACCCACACATATTTGTATATAGATGTGAAGGCCAAATTTAGTATTAAACTTGTTTTTAATACTTACTTGCAAAATATTATGAAAGGGGCCTTAAAACAAATAAAAATTTTAAGTCAGATTGATTATTATTTTGTTTTCTATTAATAAATATTTTTGCCATTTTGTTAAATCTTATTATAAGTAGTACTCTAAAAGATTAATTTATCGTATATCTCTCCCTACCATAGAGAAATCAAAATTAATCACCTCCGGCTGCATAAAACACTAAGCAGACACTTGACTGTAAAATTTGACATTTAAAATGTGCTTATAAATTTTGTATAAAGTACACTTGTACATGTCGGATGCGTGCATGGTCCCCTTTCCATAGAAAAGTACATAAATGAACAGTCAGTCAGGGTAAGGACGGACACAATACGAGTGCATACAAGTCAATACGTTATTATTCATTAGCAAAATTATTTGTTAAATATAAACAGTCAGACATATGGGATGTAAGCATTTTGTTGGTTTTGTTTTTGTTTTGTTTTTTTTTTTTTTGGTTTCATGAGAAGAATTATTACAATTCTCGCGTAAAGCGAAAGCAACAGTAAAATGATGATTTAACAGACGCCTGAATGCAATTTAATCATCGACTTAACAAATAACAACCGAACACTGAACATGACAGGTCACAATTCATGCATAAAGTTTAATAAAAATACAAGGAACAAGAGGACCATTGCTGTTGTTTTTGTTGTTATTGTTGTGTTACTTGCTGAAGAGATTAAAATTGTTGTCCCCATATTGTGGAACTCAACTGCCAGCCCTAAACATTATTTTATTACAAAAAGGAAATTTATAATATGGCTTCACAATGAAAATATGTACCAGGCGGTGTGTAGCACACAAACTCACATACACGCACACGTATATAGCTTCTTAAAACATGGTATTAGCAGTTGTCATTATAATTTAAATGCATAAGCAAGCAAGCAAATAAGCAGGCAGCAGGCAGGCAGGCAGGCAGGCAGCCATCGCTATGAACCCGAATGAATAAACGAAGCAATATCTGCAATATATGTATATGTGTTTCGTTAAACGGCAGCAGTGGTCCATGTATCTTTACAACTAACAACAAAAACTGTGCTTTTACACTGTTTGCTCTCTTTGCACGATTCAATGTTTGTCTCTTGCATATGGCACATGTTTATATTCGTTTGGGTGCTTTATTATAAACATGCTCACATGCTCGTACATTAAATTCATATGTATGCATGTACACATGCATGTAAGTATGGGTCTGTATGTGAATATATGTTTAACAAATTCAGACAAAATGTTTCATTAGTTTAGCTGCAATGCGTAAATGTGATGCTTTCTTGTATTCTTTGCTCACACCCTCTCCACTGACTCTCTTATTTATATATTTATGCTTATGATAGCAGATAGTAGTGTAAGCAGTTTGTAATACACTAAAGCAGTATACTATATTTAAAATTGTTGCTTACGTTGTTGTTGTTGTTATCATACCCATCATTCCAAGGTTACGGGCATATTTAATTTGTCAAAGCGTTTGGAATGCACAGAAAGAGGCCTTAGATACCCTTTACATATGTTCGTGACCTGCAACATATTCTGTCCGTCTATGTGTCTGACTTTGGTAAACATACTCCCGGTAATAAAAATGCAGATATCGCTTTCAAATTTATCAGAATTATTTGAAGTTTTCAAAAACATATAAGATATATTTAGAAAAAATAATTGTTCGATTTTTTTAAGAAGATATCAATATTTCATATATAAAAAGAGCTTCAAAGGAACGTCCCTCAATTTATCTGTAATCATAATTTCGTATTATTAACCTAAAATGGGGGGTACACAAGATACGGCCTAAGCTACTTATAGTTTTATTAAATTCCGCTATGTTTTCGTTGTTTTCATTTATAGCGGCTTGTGTTAGTATATACACGTAAATGTGTGTTGGGATCGCTTGCTGTGTTGTTAAAATTTGTGGTTTTCACACGTGCTTCCTATTAAATATATAACAACAACAACAACAACAACAACAACAACGATAAATACCAGCAGCTACAAAAATACTGTGGCAACAATTTTAGTCATAAATGAAATTTATTAATATTATACCACCCGCCTGCCCCGTCCGACCGTCCGTTCATCCATTTCAGTGTAAGAGCTGTTAAGTATCATTTGAAGAATTGTCTATATTTGTTGTTTTATCTGCAAGTCTACACACGCATACCCGCACATACCCAGGCATTCAAATGCAATTAACATTGCTCGCTAGTTGTATTTAAATACATAATGAGCATTTTATGCTTGAGTGTTAAGCTTCAGGGGAAATTTATGATATCATTAGTTAATGTGCACAGAACAACTAAGAGAGTGAAGAAAAATAAATATAAGAAGTAGACGCAAATATGAATAAAATATATTAGGAGTAGACACTTAGAACACACACACACACTTACACATTTTCTATTATTTTTTATTATTGGCAAAAATTTAAATCTTTTTATTAAGCAATCACATCATTTTTCTTCCCTTTTTATATTCTCCGCATAAATATTAAGTTTTTCATCAATTTTCAATATCCGGAAGGAGGCGTCATAGAGGCTACAAAGAATGTATATATATTCATGATCAGCATCAATAACCGAGTCTAGACGTGTGTATCCAAATGTCTGTCTGTTGTAGCCATTCTCTCTCTCTGTCTTAAATATATGTGCAAAAAATGGTCGAAGTTGTATAATAGATACGTTCACAAAAACCGTACATAACGTAAAACTCGATTCAATCTATGTCAGTATGTCTATCCATGTGTCTGTCTTTTATTGGTAGTAAATTTTGGAATATTAAATAAGCTAAGTTTGACCTAAGCTAGATCTTTATTTAACTTTTCCAAATGTGTTCCAAAAATTGGCGGGATAACAGAACACAAAAACATTTTTTGTGCGGATTCCGATGTGGAATTTGTTGCGCATTACATACATCATTAAGTGTCGTAATTAGGTATCTGCCACGCCCATATTTTGTTTGTATGAGTGAAGGGTAAAAATAAACCAAATTGTTGTTCAAGCTAATTTCCGACCTTACGTTCAAGAAGGACCAAAAAATCTAACTTGAGAATGTTCACAATGAGTAAATATACACAGACAAACAGATGGACCACCTCACTAAGGTGGAGGGTACAATGAATGTTACATATGTATTAACTCGCTTAGTCATTAAATTCACATACATACATATATACATGCATTGTAAAGATAATTAATCATCTTATGTAACAGAACAACAAAAACATTTCTGCGCAAACTTAGTTGAGTTTGCCTATGTAGTTATTGTTGTTGTTGTTGTTGTATAACGTACGACTTATGTATTGTAATGTAAGCGAACAAGCCAAGTCAAAGATTGATGTGAAAATATTTATTAAGGAGTCATGAGAATAAAAAATTCAGATAGAATTGCAAGTGCAGGCAATGCATGATGCACGAGAGAAGAGATTGAAATATAAACTAAGCAAAGATGGCCAGAGATGCAAGCAATAACATTGAGTTAAGTGTGACAGCACTGAACATTAACATTGAAATGCTAATGACGTAAACATCAAAAACAGCAACAACAACAATAATAACACTACTTTGTAGCAATATAACAGTGAATGGCCCTCTCCGCACTGGCAGTTGATATTTAGAGACTTCCATATGAAGGAACCAAGTACACATTAGTCTTGTACGATGTATATGCATCAACCGTATGTATGTAGTCTGCACTCGCTTGGGTAATTTATACTTTATAGAAAATATGGCATTGATTGTTGTTGTTGTTGTTGCTGTTAATCTTTCGTTATTTTTGGAACCAAAGGAAACATGTTCGCTTGTCTAAGCAAGACAATTACAAGTTGATGTCATCATCATCAGCAGCATTAAATGTAATATTTTTCTCTCTTAAACGTACACAAATTTATACACATTTAACTGCATATATAATAAATTATATATTGTAGCATATTTGATTTCTGAATCGCACACCTCCCCTCTTCTTCTCTCACGGTCTTTATCATTGTGTTGTTTTCACTGTGTGTATTCTAATTGTTTGCGGTTACAGTTGGCGTTTGTTTTCGGTTACGTATTTAATTTCTCCTTTGCTCTGCGGGGCATATTTACAATCCATACACATGCACACACAAACACACAGAAATGCATAATTAATTCATTTCTGGTCTGTCACTATAGCAAAAACGCATACGCAATACACACACCACTGAACGCACGTAAATATTAAGTATACATTTACACGTAGAATAATAGCTGTAATGGTTCATAAGAGTGAGTGAGTGAACGGGGGAGGCTTCACTTTACTAACATTTGTTAATTAGCCACTGCTAAAGCAGTCACTCACCTACAACACACACACATGCATACAAACTTGTGGAAATACAATCCTGTTAACCATTTCCTGTCATAGCAGACAAACATTCATTTGCAAATGTTGTGCTTGGGGTCTCTTGCCATCTTATTCACTCTTCCACTCTCGGATTAGCCTCTTTCACTCTTTATTCAACCATTTAATTTAATTATATATGTATGCACGTGTGCTCAATACATGTGTTTATTTAAAAGTCTATCAGTATGAACGAAAATTTAATTATCATACATACATACATACACACATACATACATTAATAGATATAAATTCCAATTTGCTCATTAATTAAATACTTTGAAAATGAATGAATGCCAAATGCAACACTGCGGTTTCATTAAAATGCATCGAGTATTTGTGTTCTTGTTATTTTTCGATCTGCATTTATTATTATAACATAAAATAATTAGGAAGAAATTATTTTTAATTAGAATAATAATGAAAATTTCTGAAAATTTTATTATCGGTCAAGAACGATTATATCCTATACAACAGTTATTAATTAAACCCTGCACATGGGGGATATATTAAGTTTGTCGTTTCATATGTAACCACCAGAATGAGAAACGGCCTAGTGGAAATGGACAGATTGGACCATATTTTGAACCCCTCCCTATATAAAATCTTGTTATAATTCGTCTGCTACGAAAACGGGTGAAACGTAACATTTCACGAGCAACAGTGTCCACCGAAATGACCATAAAGAAAACATGGTAAAACATCATCGGCAAGGAGGAATAGTGGTCGAAACTCAAACTTTACTGACAGAGACCGACGAGCATTAAAAAGATTGGAGGCCATACGACATAAAACTACCGAGGGGAGAGTGACAGCAAAAAAAATCAGACATTCTACGATTCTATTCCGCAAATAATTGTACCTGTTCCTAAAGCAAGTGGTGCCCCTACACTTTATTAATAAATAAATATCGTGGATATGTTTTGTCCATCCTTTGTTTGTGTCCTTTATCTGACCCCGCGCGTATTTCATCTCCACACATCTCCATTATTATGATTAATAGATAAACTTGTGTAGGTTGTGGGAGTAGCACTTGCGTAATTTCGAAATCGGTTAAATAATTAGCCAGCAAATAGTAAAAATTGTGCCACGAATATGAGATTTGTACTGAAAAATTAGACAGACAGACAGACAGTACAGTTACACTTTAGGAAAGTTATTTATGTTTATGCTGTAATTACCCAAGGGCATAGTTATGCACTTATTATGAAGTGTGCGGAAGAAAGAAATGTCTCGAATTTTTTTGAAAAAACTTCAAATACAACAGAAAGGTGACCCTGATCTTCCACTTCCTTCTTTTTCCTCACTCTGTATACTGTATTGTAGTAATTAAATTTATTCTAAAAAACTGATATTGATCAAAATTCATCCAAAACCAACCAATCACCTAATGTGTCTTATAATATATCTGTAACTTCTACATTTTATTTTTCGTTAGATATTAATTTATTAAAAAAAAGAAAGAAAGAATGGAATAGAAATCTTTTACCCAACAATTTGTCTTCATTAAAGTTGATATACTTTTATTTTCTGGCTTCTCATGTTTTCCATCCATTCCTTGTGTTCATTTTTTACGATATGTCGACAAATTTGCCAGATTACTTTTTAACCACTATAATTTCTCTAATTTCAAGTAAATGTGCTCTGGTGTGTGTGCACCATGGTATAACTGTAACTGAACTCTATACGATTCAGTTCATATGACATAAACAATTTGGTGTCTGTGTGACAGATTGTCCCAAACTATTAATGAAGATATTTTTGTGTGTATGTTGTTTGCTTTTACTTCCTATTCTTCAATTTTTATTTGTGTTTTTTGGTAGGAGTCATATACTCATGTGCTCTTATTTTCTCTCTCCCTCTCTCTCTCTGTCTGGATAATGTTGTGAATGTATTGTAGACAGCTGAAGTATGAAGCAAAACAAATTTTAAAGTTAAAATACATTAAGTTAGAATAAATTTTGGATACTTTCTTCATTTAGATATTTGATGGTGGGCATGGCAGGTACACAAAATGCGCCTTATTTTAGCTACTACAAAAAATGTCTTAAAATTAATCTTAGCGGCCGATTTCTGTGTTAGGGGGCTTTTTGTAATTTGTGGGCGCGTTTGTTATCTCATAGGATATAAGTATATATTTTGTGGGCGTTACCTCTGGACGTTATAACAAACTCAGTTTATCTCTAATTTCATATAACCTTATTAATTATAAAAGTGCTCTAAGTCAACTTTTCCGAAAACATCAAAATTATGAAATCTTTCAAGAAAAATTGTGGGTGCTTCCAGTAACGCGTAAAGGTAATTTTATAGACTTGAGTAAACTTTTACTACACCTGTATCCTCTACATGAGTGCTCAATTTTAAAAGTAAGTCGCCTTTTTTTAACGAATTAAAATAAATTTCATACCCATCGAATTAAAAAAGTTCTTGTCTTCATATATGTAAAATTTTTGATGTTTTTCGAAAAGTTGACTTGGACCCCTTAGATATGATTATAAGTACAAACAAGGGGGTACACAATTAAGCTTTCTACCAGAGCATGTTCCATAAAAATCAAATAAATGTTTTATAAGTTGTGGGCGTGTTTATTATGTGATCCCGCCCATTTTTTATATATACAAAAGGAAATATTTATATATTTGTAGAAAATTAAAATTAAAGGCGTGGCCCTTAGACAATTTCATCTCCAGTTAAACTCAAATAAGTAAAAAAAGGAGAAACTATCTCAAATGTTGCAACTGTGAGAGAGTTGCACACATTCATATATGGACGAACATGAATAGTTTAATTTTAAGTATCAATGCGAAGCAAGAATTTTTATACTTTTAGTAAAGACCCTGAACTCTTATTCTAAAATTTTACAAACGAAGTGACGAATTTAGTACACCACCTATTTTATGTGGGAGGCATAAAAATATTTTATGTTTGAATCGTATGAAATGTAAAATATATGTACATCTGTGTGTCGTGTGTACGCAGTATGTGCAGAGAATGGAAAACTTTTTCAATATTCTAAGTTGACCAAAGGAGACTACAGAACAGAAACAAAAAGTGTTGCCCAAATTGAAAGACCATAAAAAAAAAGCAAAAAAAGGAAAAAACGAAAAACAACACACACAGTAAGAAAGCAAATTCTTTAATATAAAACAAATAACGGGAATATAATAATAAAACACATAAGATATTATGTGTGTGTGTGTGTGTGTGTGTGTGTGTATAAATAACAAGTCAACATGCAATTTGTTTTACCGTAATATACAATATGTAACAAGATCAGCTTTACGCCATTCGACTTTGTATTCTTCTTCTTCCACTACACCTCATTGAACTCGCACCATAAACATATGTGCCTGCAGTAGACGTACGGACGGGTGTTTGTCAATGTTTACAGTTTTCCACAATCCACAAAACATCTATCTCATCTAAGTAAAGGGAATTTTCTCAGACAGTACTGTTACAGTGGTACCCAAATATATATAGTAAACACTGGGTGCGGGGGTGTGTGACTGTGTTGGGACTGTAATTGGGAAGAGAGGACACACACAACTGTGCCATCTACCATAAAATTGATTTGATTGAATAGCAGTGCGGAAGAGAAGAAAAATGAAGAAAAACAAAAAAAGAAAAATAACAACAACTACAACAACGAATATGTATAGAACACATAAGTAAAATTTGTAACGTAACGTACGTATGTGACATCGTTAAACTTAAAATCATTGCACGGTCACGTGTCAATCTTTAATGTCTCTACATCAATGTTTAGTTTAGTCGTTCTGTTTGAACATTTACTGTGTACTGGCACTGTTTATGCGAGTGAGAAAGCAGAGAAGAAGAAGACAGCTTACATGCGTGTGTAGTTTACTAAAACATTTCTATCGAAGAATGTTTTCATGTGTGTACTTATATATGTGTTGTTTTTTATTTTGTTTTGTTTTGTTTGTTGGTGCTAGTGTTGAATTTTAAACCATTACTATGCGGGTTTCCACTAGATCTCAATGTATGCATGTATGTATCCTAAGTTACAAACCATTTAGGAAACTGTCAAAGCGCATTTTGTTAGAACACATGTCCACACATGTACATATGTGTATGTGATATTTGCATTGTGTTGTGTTACTGAAATTGTTAAGTAAACTAACAAAATAGTTACAATGCAGTAGATTCTGTTTATGTTTCTTTTGCTTTTACTACAATGTGTGCGTGTGTGTGGGCTCTTGCTTCAATGTTGTTCTTTACTATTTCTTATATGTAGAGTGCTCGCATATTCATCAGAGTTTAACATGTTAAAATGGATGTTTTCTCTTTTGAATTTTTGTACTGGCTGGTGTGGTTGTTGTTGTAACATGTTGGGTACTATATCTATATAGATGAGTAATACTGCAAATTAAAGATAAAGACAAAGACTTCTTAGTAAAAGTTTTAAGAATGATAACGGTATATTGTGCTGAAGTGTTATTGTAAAATACCCGGAAGGTAGCTTCAGAGATCATCTTCTCTTAAGAATACTAGTCGTAGTTAACGCAGTGTAGACGCAATGATAAAGTTGATGGAGTTGTAACTCTTCTTTCCCACAAGCATTACAATTACAGGCAGGGACAACAGTTAACTTCAACTAATTTCACAGGTTGTGGGCGTAGCTTTTAATTGATTTTTTTCAATTTTAATAGAAAAGTATTTACATAAACTAGGAATGCATGTCTCATTGGATATATGAAAACAAGTCCATCAAGTCAGAATATTTAACCCTTTCGCTCCAAAGGGAGTATATATACGCCCTCGAAGAATGACCATTCATAAACGAAGAACATATTTGTACCCTCTGGAAAAGTGGGCGTGCAGGTATGAAGAACTACATTTACGTTCACACCATATATACTATTATTTCATACCTTACAAAATATCATTAATTAATTAATTAATTAATAAATATCTTTGTAAAATTTAAAAAACAAGAAACGATTTCTAGTTACTTCGTAGCATTCTTCAGTGTCAACCACTCAGTAATGCGCTCCGTACACAGCGATCATATTTTGACGCAAGCATTCTGTAGCAAAAGGGTTAATACCCCACACTATTTAGCTCCACAAAGTATGCTACAATTAATTTATGTGCATCAACGCCAGCCATTGTCATTTAAAATAATTTGTGAAATATCATTATATGAGACGAACTTCTAAAAATGGTCCAATCGGATACAAATTTAACACAGACAGTTATTAAACTAATTAACTATTATTAACCAAATTTTGTTAGAATAAATTAAGGGAGGCGATTTTTTGCCATATAAAGAGTTTCCGTATAATAGGACGTTATATGGGGAAGGGTTCTAAAATTGTTCCGATCAGGCCCAAATTTGGCATAGTCAATTATTACACCTAGACTTTAAGTTATGTAAAAAAAATTTTAAAAATTTAAAATTTTTGTCATATAAGAAGGGGTTCTCAAAATGGTCCAATTTCAATAAAGTTCCTCTTTGTACCAAATTTCAAAGAAATACCGTAAAAAATTGTCAAATTTTTCGTATAACTTATATAAAAACATGAACGGACAGACTAACGCTGTTATATCGATTCAGATTTTGATTCTGAAACGATCGGTATAATTGAACATAGGTGTGGCATTTGCCACTTACATGCGCACGCACTTATACACCTTTCGCCACGAACCGTGCAGGATATAAAAATGTGTGAAAATACTAGCGTTGGACGTAACGGCTCTTTACTCTATAGCTATAAACCGTAACCAGATTTATGTGCTTTCATTACATGAATTTTTCTTGCCAACATGCCCCTTATGCCACATTGGGATTGCACACACACTATTACATTTATACGATTTTATTAAAAATATTCCCTGTTGATTGCGCTTTGGATTTTTCAACCAATAAACCGCAAATTAATGCTGAATGAATTGTATTTGAATGCGAATGTAAATATATTATGGGCGTTTAACTTTTTAATGTCCTCACTAATTAACAACTTGTAAATATTGTTTATGTCAATCACAGTAAATTGTGGAGAGTTGCGCGCTGAGTCTTTCAGGTGTCACAACACGATAATTAAGGAAATACGAGTTACCAAACGAACTACATGCATATACTATAGTAATAGTTGAGTTGGAGCAGTAAATAGGAGTGTGCTGGTCATAAAAAAGCTTTATACTAAAAAGTAGTTCGACTGAGTTCAAATCTAGCCCAGTCAATTATTGGGCCAATTAACTTTTATAAATCCTGAAAACAGACCGATCAGGTTCATTTGTAATAATAATCGTCCTTTGCTCCAAAGACAAATTCCATAAAAAGGAATCGAAAATTGCCACCACTGGGTTGATTACAAGACATACCTGGACAGACGGAAGGACATTGGGTAAATCTATTCGAATTTTGATTCTTTGCCGATTGATATAATTCAATGTGGGTGTGGCATTTTAGCGTTTGGGGTTATTATATATAATTTGTGCCTTTAACACTTTGTGCTTGTGCTGTAGGGTATAAAAAGCGTCTCTCTTTGACAGCTGCCACTATAATAAGACAATAATAACCAAACAGCAACAATCAACATGTAGTCAATCAAGAGAAATAACAAACATCAATTAATTTTCTTTTACCTTCCATTATCCCTCTCTCTCTTTCTCTCTCTCTATGTTGAATATGTAAACAATTTTAAATGCCGGTAAATAATAATAATAATTGTCTTCCAAAGTTAGTTTTGCAAACATTTTTTGTATCCTTTTTATGTGTACAGTACAACAAAAACTGAAAAAAAAACTTTCCTGATTTCCTCTACATTATAACTATAAACTGAATTCCTCTTTCTCTCTAATTAACATTCGACGACAAGTAGTTGTTATTTTTTAATTATAAACTTCAACTGAAGTACAAAATAGTTGCTTGTAGTAGTAGCTTGACTGCACAATAAATACATAAATAGGAAAACTAACGTGAGACTTTTCAGATTTTTAGTATAAAATGTAAATTAAAACAATAATAAAAAACGAAGCAAACACAAACAAATTGCAATTTGTGCAAAGTTTATAGTATTTATACCGGTGAGTTGTGCTGTGTTGTTGTCGGACACAAAACTAAAATTCTATACTTCATATTTTTTTCTATTCAACTTTACGACATTTAGCCTCCAGCGAGTTAAATTATAGAATATATTGTCTCCCTCTATCTCACTCGTTATACCTTTTCTTTAACTACCACTTGCCCACCTTTTCATTTATTTAGCATTCAATAGTTTTTAGTTAACGGTAACGGCAAAACTCCTCTTGTACGCTTGTTCTATTATTTACTACTTTGCTTCCTCCAATTTCTATTGAAATGATGTTTTTCCCATTGGCAACAAAACTTGCCAAGTTGTTTATTCGTACTAATTATGGTGAATGTGTTTCAAATTTTTATGATGTAACGCAATTTTCACAAATTTAATTTTTATGGAATTTTCTTAATAATCGAATAAATTTGCGTTGCACGCTATGTACAAATTTTGTCTACATACGTAAAATTGCTTAATTTAGCTTAACATAACATTACTTAGCTTTACATAACATAGCATATATTTAAGTAAATTAATTACCTGCTAAGGGGTCAGGTTGCAGAACCAGTTCATCTTGCGGCGGTTCTATTCTTGACCAGCATCAAAAACTGAATCGATTTGGACATGTATCTGTCTGTTGTTAGAGTAAATTTTGATATATTCGCTATTAGAAAGGGGCAAAATCGGTCGAGGGCACGCCCACAATCGTTAAAAATATATCTATATGCTACAAAAATTGAGCTATAAACTTGAAATTTGCATTTATTTAAGGTTAGTTCATCCATCGATATACTAAAAATTGGTATGGTTGGATAACAAACACGCCCAATATTTCCAAAAACTATATTCACTATACGATATACATATATATATATATATACATACATATTGGCCACCCCACTGTTGTGGATGTGGAGGATATATTTAAGATTGTTACTTGTTAGCTTTAGTGATGATGTTTGTAGACTGATTTGGTCAATTTAAAAATTCAGTTTAAAATGTTAATTTATGCCACCATGACAGTGCCAACCATTTGACGTTCAGACTCATTAACAGATAAATAGGCGCAGAATTTGATGTTGAACAAAAACATGTGAATACATTTTGTAATATGTGATCATGATGGTGGATATAAAAAAAGATTACAGTTTAGTGATAATAGTGACAATTTCCTTTGTTGTTGTTTTTTCCCTAAATCTCTGCAATTAGTTTGTTACATGAATGTTTAAAAACTATAATTTTGTGTACAATTTCACGTAGTTCGGTAGTTGCCAATGCATGGGAGATGTGTTGTTGAACATTTTCATAATCAAATATTTATTTGCGAACATACGAAACGAGAAACGCGTGAAAGAAATAATCCTGTTCACAAAGCAAAAACTGCAATTGCAAAACAATACACACAAACACAAGCACAACAATGTTTTCCAATATTTTCTAACTTAGCATATTGGATGTACGTTGTTGAGGTGTATGCAGCGTAAACTACTATTATCTCTATTTGCCGTTACTTTCTTTTTTCATCATTTATTGCTCTGAATATATTTATTCAGTATTGTTTTGTTGTTATTATATTGGTTGTTGTTGTAATTGTTGCCAATTAACTTTTAATCATTTTCGGTCGATATTTCAGAATATTTTTGCGTTTATTGAAAAACTTATTTATTATAAAACCAATGTGATGAAGCAAAATTTCTTCAAACATTAATGGCATTAGCGTAGCATAATTGAGCAACGGATAAGATGCTTTGATTCCCAACTAAAATCTTGTGTTTTATTGTTAAAGTTTACAAAAGTTGATCTAAATATATAAAATCCGCAATCACTTAGTTGCCAATACAATATGATAAAGTCGTTTTTTTGATATTGAAGTTGACAACACTGCTTATCTTGGTGGATAGAACGTTGGACATGCATGTTATTCTTATGTATTATTTGCAGTGATGTTAGTGTTGTCACACATATGCCTGCAGGCACATAATAGCTGTCCGTTATAGATTAAAATACTTAGCCAGCCAGATGGGAAGGTAATTGTACACATACGTATATACATACACGCCCACATTTAAATGCATTTCATTGTATCGTTGGGTTGACTAAAATGAAATAACTCTTATTGTGTAAATATTTTAAAATTGTACTAAGCAGTAGTGACAAGTGGATATGGACAGATTGGAAGTAATGACATTTAGATAAATCGAGAAATTGGATTCGGCTAAGGCAATTCCAATTATTGAAAATATCACAAAAATATTGCTATTTTTTAACATATTTAGATCAGCCAGAAAGGCTTAGAGCCATGCCAACAATCAACAAAAATCATTCCACAATTTATAAACTTTTCATATAAATATTATCGTTCACCGATGTGTCAAAAAACAGATGGAGGCTAACTAAGAGTAACGCTCCGAATTTTACATAAATATACGCACTCTTAGAAAGTTTAATTGTTTGCTACGCCCACTGTGTGTATGTATATGGTATGTCTCGTTGCATGTTGGCAATACTGCGTCCATGTAAATAATGCGACACGTAAGCATTGCATTTACGTGACGAGCCTTGTAGGTTATATTCCAGTGTATTATACGCTTTGTTCTGCGACAAATAAAACGAGCGATCGGTGAAATGTGTGATCTCTTAGACTTCGAAAGAGGGCCAATTTGGTGCTCGGTTAGAGGGAGCGTCTGTGATAAAAACAGCTGAATTGTTTAACGTTTCACGAGCAAGAGTATCCACCGTAATGACAGCGTTCACAAAACATGGTAAAACATAATCGGCGAAGAGGAATCGCGTTTAAAACTCTTGGTTAACTGACAGAGACCTAAGAACTTAAAAAAGAATTGTGGCCAGACGGCGTAAAACTACCGCGGAAAAAGATACAGCAGAATTCATCACTTACTTGGGTACTATTGTTTCGGCAAAAACAGTGCGGCGGAATGTCGTCAAAGATAACATGCATGGTAGGACCTCAATTTCAAAACCCTTTTTGTTCCTATTTTCATGTTATTTAGTCCATCCCCTGTAGATGTGTAGGGTATTTTGAGCTTTAGATTAAGTAGTATTCGTTCTACTCGTTTTGAATTAATGGCAAAAAAATAAATGTTTCTTCTTTCTTTGTTTTCGTCTTCTAATTAATGAGGTGGTATACACTTAGGCATTCTCCCCTAAACTGATTACATCTCACACTCTGCAAACCAAGTAACAAACGAACGAACGAACGAATGGCTTTTGTCTCCGTAGGACGTTCATTAATTTTCATTAACTATTGAACACACGCAAACACGCGCATTATTTTAAAACACAACCCCTTTTTATACGCTTAAGTACTCTAAGAGGTAGGTTGAAGAAGAAGCAGAACAAGACGAAGAAGTGCAGTTTCAGAATTTTCAAATTCAACTTTCTTTGGACACAAAAACAAAAACCAAAACAAAAACAAAAAAATATCCTGAAAATATGTTTAAAGAATACTTTGCGGTTTTAGGGAACACATTAAATTATTCTTAGAACCACCCGTTCCCCGAGAGAGAGTGTGAGAGAGAGAGAGAATAAAAAACGCGAAGGGTATGTGAGAACAAGTATACCAAAAAACAAGTAGAAAACCTAAATTTGGCTTAGGCCAAAACTTAAATACCCTCCATATCTACTATGAAACAGTAGGCGTTTGCAAGTACATGATTACGCCCTCTAAGGGTGTATGTATTACGTATCAGTTTGCAAGACAAGTTTTATACAGATTATGAGTTTTTCTAAATTGTGGGAACGTTTGCTAACCGATTACGCCCATTTAAAATAATAAATAAGATAATTATTAATAAGTGTACCAAATTACCGTTTCAAGCTCAATTTTCGTAGCAGATGAATAGATTTTTGTCGATTGTGGGCATGGCATTGAATCAAAAACGAACGGCTCGCGGACATATTTGTAGAGCCTTTGACGCCTCCATCTAAAGATCGGTGTTGTAAGTAGAATGACAAACTTAATAAACACCCCATTTGAAGAGTGTAAAAAGGACTTGTGCTCCACTTGAAAGTTCCGCCATGTTATAAAAGTTTTAAGTTAGAATGCGTGCGTAAAGTAAGAAATTATTGTTTTATTTGGTCCTTTCGCCCTTTCTTCAATATTTCTGTTATTGTTGTTGGTTTATTATTTATTCGTTTAATTAAGAGCAAAGCAAAAATTTGTTTATTCTATTTAATCCCACAATGTATTGACCATTTACAACATTTGTATGTGTGTGCGTGTGTGTGTGTGTATAAACGTTAATTGTTGTTGAACACAACTGAACAGTTGAAAGTATGTACGGTGCTCTATGTTAAACGAAGGTGAAGTGTGTTCAATTAGGTTTTGATTATTTTGTGGGGTCCGTCATGTGTTGTTTAACGGCTTGCCTTGGCTTGCCAATGGTCAATTTGTTTTACAAGTGCTGACGGCTTACTACTGCTACTACTTGTTCCACTACGCTCTTCTCAACCTTAACAATTCTCGTAGCTCATGAAAATTGTGCGGTTAAAATAACAATAAGTGCTTCATCGAACCCTTTTCATCGACTCAATCATTTAATTCAAGTGGTTTTTTTGGGTACCAAAATAATTGAAACTAGAAACAATAAGTTTAAATTGGTTTTAGTTAAACTTCTGCATAGTACTAAATAATCACATATATGCTGCTTAGAAATTGTGCTTGGTAGTACAACTGCTTGATTATGAAATTTGTGGATAAGTGCTCATTTATGGTACTTTAATTATATATAATAAAAATCTTTATCCTTATAAATAATGTGTTAAACGTGATTGACGTGGCCAATCTCAATAATATTTACGCAGTTTTATTAAATTCTTGTACATACTTTTCGTGATATTTTATTAAATAGTTTTTTTGTTTTTGTAAAAAATAATTGATTAAGGATAGTTTTATTACAAATTAATTAGGTTTAATTTTTAACTTATTTTTATTTTTATTTTTAAAAAAAAAAATTTAAAAAAATTGTATACATATAAAATTAATAATTTTTTCGGTTTTTAAAAATTTTATTCTGCATTTTTATTCATTTGTTGACGATTTTTAACAATAACTGGGGTGCAGTTATATCTCAGGCGGACTTTATAAAGTTTAAACATACTTCCATTCTTAAACTGTAGTGGGAATAACAAGTAAGAAAACTAAAATTGGCTTAGACCTAAATACCCTCCACATAAACATTCACACAGTGGTCGTAACAAGTATATTATTACGCCTTCTAATGGTGTATGTGTTACGTATAAACTTCCAAAGTTGAGTTTTACGCTGGTTTTTTGGCGTGTCTAGTATCTAACTGAACGCACGGACACACGGATACTAGATCGACTCAGTTTTTGATGCTGATCAAGTATATATATATGTTTTATAGAGTTTTTGGCGCCTCCCTCTGGGTGCTCTAAACGGAATGACAAACTTAATACACCCGCCAGTTTATGTAGAAGCTATAATAAAAAAATCCTACTTTTATGGCGATGGTTAGAGAAAAAAAACATCGAATTAAAATCATAAACCAGAAATTTTTGAATATAAAAACCAACTGGCGCAAAAAAAGCGAATATGCGGAAAACGGAAAGAAAAATTCTGCAATAATAAAATAAAAAAACCTAAAAGTTTTAGTGGAAGTTAAAGAACAAATGGGAACAACTCTCTGTAACAGATTTAAACGATAACCAAGTAAATGTTTAAATAATTAATAAAAATTAATTTCTATACGAGTAGAGAAAATTGCATAAAAAGCCTTTATTTACGCGAAATTTTAATAAATTGATTGATTAATGCTATTTATAATGTTAGAGCCGCTTAAATAACTCTTAATATTTGTATAAAATTATTAAAAAAACGTAATTTTTATGATTCAATTTTCTTCTTTTATTTCAGGTTAGTTTAATATATATAAGGAATTATGAGATGTACAAAATCACAGGTAATTTGTGTATGTGGAATGTGTTTTCCAAAATATATTTTCAATGAGAAAATGTTGCTCTTAGAGGGCCTTAGCTTTGGGCGGGTTTTGGTGTGTACGAGTATGAAAGCATTGAAACCGTCCAAAACTGAGGCCACATTTGTAGCATTATCAACAAATAACTGAAAATATCATAATTTTCACTGTATTTTAAAACTTTTTCAATTTAAATTAAGATATTTATTTATCAGAGACTAAAATCTATTTATTTGCCACATAAAATATTAAGGTAAAATTTTATAGACATATTTATAAATACTTCACCAATTAATGTTCCAAAAAAGGCGTGGTCAGGTAACTGATGCGCCCATTCTCAAAAAATGTCTACATATGTCCCACAAAACTTGACTTTAAATGAAATTCTGTAAGCAAATGTATAGTTATCCCTTTTATCGATGTTTCAAAATGGGCGTGACCGAATAAGAGACTAGCCCACAATTTACAAAATAAATTTCTTTGTTTTTTCACTTTTATTAAAAATTTTTTCATTTTTCATTTTTTATTTTAAAAAGCTAGGTTTTTAAATTTTTTAAATTTCTGTTAGTTTTATTTTTTCAATTTAATATAAATTAACTCTTTCAATTTGAATTGGACTTTTTTCAATTCGAAATGTTCTGTTTTTATTTGGTTTATTTTATTTTCAATATCAAGTAAGATTTTTCAATTACAATTGGAATTCTTTCATTTCATTCATTAGTCATTCAGTTATGTACTGACTCTCTGGCCATTTTATCGTTAATGGTTTCGTTATTGTGATTTTTAATTTTTTCTTCAATTCTTAGTTCATTTTCCCATTAGTGTGTTTGTGTTTGTGTTTTTTTCTTGTTGTTGTTATATGTGTGTATTTACACTCCACTAATCTGTTAAATAATTTTTTATTGTCTGCCCATACGCCTGAATCATTATGGGTGTGCGTGCATGTGTGTGTGTTTGTGTAGTCGCCTGCTATATTGATGGTTAATTTTTATGCACTTTGGTTCAGAATTTTTTTTTATAAATTTCGTCTTTATGAATTTATCGTTGCATAAATATTTTATGTGCATAATTTCATTTTGATTGTTGCGCGTAAAAATTGTAAAAATAAAAAACTTACAATAAACATTTATTATAGACAAATTGGAGTAACAATAAAATTGTTTTTTTAATTTTCACCATTATGATGAAAAAGTAATAAAAATTTAATGCAACATTTACTAAAACGTAAAATAAATAAGTAAGAATTAAAATAATTTAAAGTGTCATTTAAAATATTTAATAATTAACATTATTTATATTTAAAATAAATTCGTTATAAAGTTTAACACTTTTTTATAAAAAAAGACTAGCAACGCACGGCAGGTCACGTTAATTTTGTAAAAAAAAGTATTGAACCAAAACAATAAACAAATTAAGCAAAATTTGTTTATATTAAAAATTTTAAATTTCCAACTATTTCCTATTTTTTGACGTAGTTGTATATGAGAAAATTAACATTCATACATTTTCAATGATTCATTTGCTTAAATTTTGGGCAATTGTTTTAAAAAATCTAATAAATTAGTTTTTACCAATACCGAAAAAAATATATGAAAAAAAGGAAACTAAATTTGGCTGTGGTGAAATTTAAATATCCTCTACACTTGTATAAAATAAACTGTGAGCTTGGGAGGTACCTGATGATACCGTCTAATAGAATATGCATTACGTATGTGAATCTATCTATAATTTATTATGGGACTCTGGGTGAAAACATATTTTTTAAAAATTAGAAAGTTTATGTTAGCCGACCCCGCCCATTTTTATATGATTATAAATATTTATACAAAATTTTAACTTTGTAGCAGATAGAGAGATTTTGGTCTATGATTGTGGGCGTTTCTTTTCATCAATGTTTTCTTCAATTTAAGTAGAAACCTGAGTGGAAATTTCTGATTTCGCTGTAGGCGTATGTACGAAAGCACGGACACACTTAAAACCGACATCAGATTTCAATAATAAGAATAACGTCAGAAACGTTAAGCAAACAGAACACAAAACTTAGTTTACCTCCTCTTTTTTGTGTGAAGAGTATAAAAACAAAACACATCTAAAACACCAACTGTTTATAAATCACGTACAACAAACTAAACAAACACTGAAGAGAAATTTATATACAATAAAATGAAAACGTTTTGTGAAACTGTAAATAGTCGGTAACACAGCATTGAGGGAATACTCTACAATAGTTTCTCAACCGTTCAACAAACGCGATACTTTGTCATTTAAAATCAAATGTGTACCAACCGGCCGTCCAAGGTATAAATCAGCCATTATAAGTTACTTTTGAATTCTTCTATTAGTTGCAAACATTACCCGATTCTTAATCTATTATGGTGGGAGTAGTGTTGATTAATCTAAAATAGAACTGCAGCAAATATAGAAATTTACGTATTTATGTCGTTGCATACGGTAAAAAAAAACAAGTATGCCGTTTCAAATTGTGTCGCATACAATTATGCAAAGTTAAACTTTTTGTTGAGCGTTGAGCGTTGAGCGTACTGTGGTTGTTGTTGTCGTTATTATTATTGGATAAATCAATATTATGCAAATAAACGATATTAGTTAAGTATGTTTATGTAGTATACATATATAAAAAAATGTATAGATTTTGCTAAAAGTAAAATTAGAAACATATACATACAATCAGTCATAACAGAAAATGTTTAAGCGAGTTTTAAAATTGGATATTTTAAACACGCCGAGTACAACAGTGCGTATGATTATTATGTACATAATAATAGAATTATGTGGCAACACCAAGAAGGAAGCGTCACACGAAGCGTCTACAAAGTAGCATCAATATCTGAATTGATATATCCGTCTGTCCTTAGTATCCATTTATGCTTATGGTGGTAAATTTTAAGATTTTGTGACATTTCATCCAGGTTTCAATGTTAAATTGGATAAATTGAGTTGAAAGATACGATGCCACACACACACACACCAAATAAATATCTATCTATCAATTAGAAAAACCAAACTCATGCGTAAAATTTCTCTATTTACGCTAAAAAATGGGCCAAGCACGCCCTCAATATACAAAAATGCACCCTTGATGCAGTTCTTATGTAAAGCGCACACTTTTAGCTAGGTAGCAATTTTTGATAAAATTTGCTGAAAAGATGTCTCTTGGGTCAAGATGAGTCACCATTGAAAATGAACCTGATAGGCCTTTTTTTAGCACCCATTTTCATTCAATACTTTACTTTGAAATAAATCTTTATTTAACACAATTTTTTATTTTCTAATTTTTTTAATTAAAATTTTTAATGACAAAATTGGTGGAGAATAGTGAAATGGTATAGTCAAGCTCTGTAACAGATTTGATCACGATTGGGCTATTGTTGGAAATCCTTTCCATATAACAACTGATTATAGAATAAATTATGAAACTAAATGAGTTGGTGCAATAAAGGGCTAAATTTTCACTTCATTGTTGTTTTCACTTTTTCAAGTGTTTATAGTGTTTCACCCTTAAACTTAAAGGAAAATCTGACAAAACTAATCACTGTCAAGCTTTAAGAAATCTTTTCGGTAATTTGCTAATTTCAAAAAAGAAAAAAACCCATCAAACATCTATTGTGTTCCACGCATCTCCCACTTGGTAATAAAGTTGCGTGCACGCATTGACTTCCTCATAAAATCTTGCGTAATAGCATTCAATCGCACTTAACGGCCATTTGGCATAAAATGACATTTTTAGAGCTTTCAGTCACGAAGCACGTACTTGAACAGTACACGTCTAAGCCTATATTGTGTGCAAGTACAAACAAGGAGGTAGAGATTGAATCCTCTTATACAATTCCCCACATTGTTATCGATGGACTGGTGGCTGTCGTCTATTCTTATGGAAATAACAAATTATGTTATCAGCTTGGTATCAACGTTTAGGTTTTACAAAACAAAAACACAATCAGTGTAGGTAGATGGGTTACATTGGCAAGCTGGTGCGGGTGTGGAGAGGGATATGTATGCATTTGTTAATCCAAAGCACTTGAACTGAAGTTTGCTTAGATTGGTTTTATACTTAACTACACACGCAACATCGTAGATATAATTGGTGGTGATGCTATAACCCACAGTATGATTATATTCCTTTGAAATTGTCTAAAGTAAATATTGAACGAATCAATGCAATCACAGCCCCCATGATGTAATAACAAAATGTTTGTTTATGTTTCAGAGAAATTGTTGATTTTTAAGTGTAAGTAAATTTTAGCAATTTTAATATCAACTCTCGCCATATTGTACTGCCGGATATTACCAAATAACCCAAACTAATGCGCACACATTCTGACAAGCTAATGCCAAAGACTCTAGTCTTCGTATTTAACCATTTAGATAAAAGGCAATTTTCTTTATTTATATGTATGAAAATGCTCACATTTGTACGTGTGTGTACTTATTATAGAAGAAGAACCATTTTAACTAGGATCAACATAAACACCATAACCGCACTCCCACACATACGCATACACACATACATTCCGATATCCTCAGCAGATATTTTCTGTCAACGCTTGGGATTTATCGAATATTATATGAGTCACAAATGCAGGCATATGACCAAGATGAGATTATTAGAAACACCGTACATATAGAAACCTTAGATTCGGTCCGCACAAGCCTAAATGGTTTATGATTATACATATTCATGGTGAGCCACATACGTACGTACGTATTGGTTGCAACATATTTGCTGGTGCACTCTTGAGCTTATTTCTGAAATCTGCCTTAATATGTGATTTAGTTTCACAACTACGGAGAAATCATATTTTCAATCTTATGTAACAGCTGGTATATTTAAATTGTGTTGCTCCTGGAGAACAGAGAGAGGACAGGTCAAGTAAATTTATCTATTTTGCATTTGTCATATATTATATGAGAAAACTAATTGACTTACAACAGCAAGAAGAACAATACTATGTAAAAGAGTCACATTCTGTTATATATTAAAAACATATTTTGTGTAACATTCTAACCATGGTTTTTAAATAAAATCGTTAATATGAGAGATGTACTGAAGTTTGCTTGAAATGGACTTTTTTATGTAAAAATGTATGTTATTGTTATGTAATCCAGTAACTGCATCATTTTCGATTGATGTTTAAAAAAGTTTAATTACAGATGGAAAAAGGGCCAATTAAAAATGAAAAATTCTATTTTCTATTAGAATTTTTTTTTCATTTTCAATTAAGATTTTTTCAATTTCAATTTCACATTTAAGTGGACATTTTTCATTATCAAAAGAGACCCTTTCAAATTCCAATAATAATTAAGATTTTTCATATCATTTTTTTCAAATTTTATATTAAAATTTTTTCTATTGGCATTTATTCACATAATTTTTTATGTACTTTTTTTAATTAATTTATTTATTATTTGATTAATTGATTTTTTCAGTTACAATTTTTAATTATGAATAACTTTTTTTAAATTTTCAATTAGATCTTTCATAATTTGAATTATAATTTTTCCATTTTTAATTGAGTTTTTTCAATGTCAAGCACAAATTATTAATTACAATGTACAATAAAAATAAATATTTTAAATTAAGCCTAAAACCTTCTTAAAGCATATTCCATAGGTGCGTATAAATATTGTGTTTAGCAAGTTTTTTCTTAGTTTAGCAAAGTTCAATGAATTTTTATTTCCTTTCAGCCGTTTATCGTTCTACATATATTCCAAGTCTAATGCCTAAAAAAGCGTGCCTACAAAAGGGTAAAAAAAAAATATAACAAATTTTCCAACTTCCGCAAGTTAATTGAACTGTTTTCTTATTATGCATAGTTATCAAGTACATGATGTAGGTTCCCTCAGTTCTATAAAACTATAAAACTGTTGTACCTAGAAAATCTACTAACAACACCGACAGACAGACGCACAGACAAAGCGTCGGTTATATTCACACTTAAAGTTATAGCGATCAAAGCGATGTTAATGTACTTAAAAGGAAATGTATCAGGGAAGCCATTTGAAGCAGAAAAAAGAAGGAGTAGGAAAAATGAATGTTCAAGTTTAAGCGAATGGGTTGTTTACTGTAATGGTGGGCGAGTGTTTATAAATGTGTGTGTGTGTGTGTGTGAGTGTGTGAATTTGGAGTAATATTTCAATCAAAAACAAGAAATAAATTACAAACTTCAGAAACCAAGTATAAATGTACCGAACAAATATACAAAACTCACACAATACACACGCACACATATACATGCAAGCTCCAACAAATACGTAAGCACCAAATTGAAATTTCAAGGAAAGGTACTTGAAGTGAAAGAAAACCTTCGAATAGGAAAAAAGCAAGTACAGGGAATAAACACACATTAGCAACACTGATCGCCAAAAATATATACAGTCCAATTTTTATGTAAAATTTTAAGACTACGAGTAGGAACATGTATTTGGTCTCAAATGTTCAATTTGAGTTTTGTTTTTGTCCATCCTTCCGTCTTAAATTTAAATAATATTAACGAAGTTTTTCGCTTAAATACAAAGTTAGAGTAGTAAGAGCCGTTACCATCACGTTATTAGCGTTGTGTTATTAGTTTCGTGCTATTACAGTCGTATTAAAGTAGCGTCAACGGTATGTGTTTTACAATTCATATCCTAAATACCGCTTTATAATAAATTATTTTCTGTATGTCAATTTTACGCACCATACTACTCCTTTTAATGTCTCTCTATATCTTATATGTATGTATTATCTTACATTCCCTACCACTTCAATATTACTTTACATTCATATGCAATAAATGTGTTGAAATGTATTTAAATTTGTAACAAACTGACCAATTCATCATGATGAATTATTCATTATAGCAGACTATTAAAAGGATTATATTGAATGTAATGTCTGGGTTAATGATTTTTGTGATCTTAGTTCTACTGATTGCTTATAAACAGCAATTAAAATAGATTAAATTCATTGGAGAGTAAAGATATGTAAAATATGATCTTCTTGTTCTTCTTCTTCTTGTTCTTATGTCACTTGAATATATTCAGTTTGATATTATGTTTGCAACAGCTAAGAAGTGATGTCACTAGGGTAGAGTGAATTTTAAGTTTTGTACCCAAAGGGCAAAAACCAACAGTTTTAAATTTTCTTTTTCGGTTTTCGTACACTCCTTAAATTTTGTAAGAAAATTACTTGTAATACATACCGTGCCATAAAAACATATTGCATGCCACATAAACTTTTGTGTTATGCCAGAGCTTTTAACCTCACTCATAATACCCCATCGTACGGTACACTGCTACTAACTACTACATTGAACTAATAATAAGAACTGCATTTTATACAAGGAAGGAAGGAAGCACAAGCACAATATATGGCACAACAGGTTTGGAAGAAGGGCACTTTGGTCATAACCATAAGCATATACAATAAGTAGGTAAGGAGTTAATGCAAGAGGAATACTCTTAAGGATATATGGTACCTGAAAGAAGAAGAAGAATAAAATTTAAAGAACAACTACAGAATGCCTTTTGGGTAGACACTGGGCACCATGCTTATACAAAAAGTGCGATAGATGGCTTTAGAACCAAATTAAGAATAAATTGAAATTTTACAAAAAACTATTATCGATGGATATGAATGATATTATAAGAAACCCAATTAAAGACGCATCTTACCAACATTGCATGTACAAATAAATATTTACTACTCAGTCATAAAGGCGACGTCTAATGTAAAGTAAAAACCTTAAGCAAAATAAGAGGAAGAACAAGAACGAGAAGAACTAAACAAAGACTAAGAAGGGAAAGACGTGTAAGAACTGGAAGCAAGTCATTCCATTAGTTGAGTAAATAAGTAAATAAAAGTAAATGACCAAATGACTGATGGTGGCTTTTAATAACGACAATGAGTAGCACTACGGAAATATAAATATTGAAGTTTCGTGGTAAAACATAAACACCCTCCTCCTCCCTCCCTCCTGCCCCTGCGTGTCACTTTTCTAGTCAAAGATGTAAAAGATTTACTAATCATAAGATGGTAGAACACAAGACTAACAAAGATTATGTGCAAGTGAATGTTTGTTAGGTTCGGAGCTGGAGAGTTTTGTTAAGAAATGAAAACGTGAACGTGACCTGTAAAATTTACGTAAGGGAAGGAAACATTGAAAAGCTAGGTGAATGTGAATGTGTAGGTGTGTGTGTAGTGTGTGTTTGTGGTAGCTACATAGACATATACATGATTTCTGGGTAAACCCGTAGTTGGTCTTACAGGTTGTCAACCAATGAACTTATGAGGTAAATATTTTATGAGTTTGTGGCTTACAAACTACAGGGTGTAATATATTGCACATCCGTAGTTACATTATGATATGTAAGACAGATATTAAACTACAACAATGACCCAAATTGGGATTTTTAACTCTATGTATAATACACACACACACACACACACACACACACACACACACATACACACACACACACACACACACACACATGTCATATATTTTTGTTATTTTATGAAATTAAATTTTGCAAAAATTTCATACACACCC
This sequence comes from Ornithomya fringillina, assembly GCA_963978525.1. Lineage (NCBI taxonomy): Eukaryota > Metazoa > Arthropoda > Insecta > Diptera > Hippoboscidae > Ornithomya > Ornithomya fringillina. The sequence continues at coordinate 13,868,742 of OZ021692.1, read as the reverse complement.
GTCCAGATGTATAATAATAATAATAACATTTATCTTTCAGTCACCACTCCCACTCCCTCTCTCTTCCTCTCGTTTATTCTGTTGAATAATTCTAACAAATCCATAAGCACAACATTTTAAGTAGTTTAATTAAATAAAGAAAATTTAAGAGGATTAAAAATATTAAGTATTAAAGGAAAAGTACCCAAAAATAGAGAAAGAGGGAGGGAAAGAGAGAGGATGTGTAGATGTCAAAAGGAGCAAGTGATAAAATATTATGATGTACTTTTCTAAATGTAAACCCTTTATTTCCCCCTCACACTCCCCCTCTCTTCTTATGGCTGTAAAACCATCAACAATTGCTAACATTTAGAGAAATAATGTATTTAACCTGCTCGACTATTTTGTGTAAAGAAATGCCAAGTTACTTAATTACAAGGAGGGAAATGTTTATTGCAGACTTTATTCTGCTAGTTGTGGCATGCAGTACATTAAGTTAATTTGATGAAATTTAGTGAAAACACATGCGAGATGAATTTAAATGAAGAATTTCACGCAAAATGTATGAAATTCCGCTACATTAGAAACTTTCTTCATAAGCATACCATTTGACTTTAAAATAGGACTTACTAGTTAATAATAATTATTTTATACGCATTACATTTTAGAATATTGTATTTAGTTCAATTTAAAGGGAAACTTTTTCAACTTAAAGTGAGCATTTTTGCAATTTTTTTTCAATTTAAATAAAAATTTAAATCCTAATCTTGCCAATTTCAGTTCAAAATTTTTAAAATAATTTTACATTTTTTTTAAAACTATTTAATTTAATTTTATTTTTCTCAATTTCATTAAAATTTTCATTTTAAATTGGCATAATTATACTCTGCACTATTTGTGGCAAATGGTAAAATTAGGTTTGTGCGGATGATGCCTAAACGGCAAATGCCACATGCACCTTCAATTATACCCATCCATTCAGAATCAAAATCGGAACCGTTGTAACCATATCCGTCTATCCGTCTGTATGTTTGTGTGTCCATGTAAATTTGTGTCCAAGTTATGGGTCGAATTTTTGGAGATTTAACGATGAAATTTGGACAGGGTCATGTGTAAGCCCAAAGAAGAACCACTTTGTAAGTGGACCGGATTGAACCACTTTTAGAACCCCTCCCCATATAACGTCGTATTATAAAGAAAGTGTTTAGAAGATGAAAAACCGCAATTCTTTAAATTTTGGGACAATTTTTGTGAAGTATAGTTAATTGTCGTCATATTTGGCTAAGTAAAATTTGGAATGGGTATTATATGACCCGTCTTGATCGAATATAACATTTTTACTTGTTAAAAATCTGAACTCTTCACTTTGGTTTGAACTCTTTCGATTAATTTTAAGTTTTTTGTTCCATTTCAAAAAGATTGTTTGAATTTTTTGTTTTTTTTTTTTAATGGATTTTTTCCATTTAAATTTTAATATAAAAATTACAATTTAATTTCAATTTAAAATTTAATAATAGAAATAATGATTTTTTCAATTTTAAGCAAATATTTTTCTTTTTTCAACCATTTAAAATTTCAACTAATTTTCATTTAATTTAGAAGCAAACTTTTTCAATTGTTATTGAGGTTAGTGTTGTGCAAGAACTAAACGCATATATGGGTATAAAATACTAGGTTTTCGTAGACTAAAAGATTTTCATTTATTTTTTACGTCAAATTTTAATTTTCTCAAGAAAATGTTGTGGTAATTATCGTTATTTTAGTGTTTGTTGTTATTATCATTATTGCCATGAGTGTTAATCGCGTGAATTACATTTTATGTCCCCTGGGTAAGTTTATCATCGTTCCATTGTCTTGGTGTCAATAGCATAATTGTTCATTCTCTTCATCATCCTTTACTTCTTCTTCCACTACCTCACCGCTGCCCCTTTCATCACGACACTACTTTCATTGTCATCTGTCTGCTCCGGATTGTGCATATATTCATTGTTTATTACCAGCCATTGTTGTTAGTTAGTATGTATTATTATTGTTGTATTTAGATTTATTGTAATGCTTGTCTGTATGCATTTATAGGGAATTCAATTCTGTGTGCGTCGTTATATATGACATTGGGGAGTACACATATGCAATATTATCCGCAGCCAGTCAATTGCATATAAACAAAACAAATATTTCATAAATCTTTTGTGCAGAAGCCAGAGTCACCAGATTAACTAAATTAAAATTATTCCCAATTGATAAAAGACTTCTTGTTGGGTGTGAGTGAGAAGATGTATAAGCAATAACCAAATAAATTGTAAACGATTTCATTAAATTAAACAAAAATTTGAAAAAATTTATAGACAAATGTATAGATTGGAGGTGGACAGAAAAGAAATCACGTACCGATTAGGGATTTTTTATATGGCCCACTTGAAAGATTAAATTGTTTAATGAGTATTCAGGACCCATAAGGAAAAAAAATATATATTCAAAATCTGAATCCGTCGGTAGGCCTCATCTGTTGTTGTATAGAAAATATATTTATTACTAATTATTCTACACACCGATTTGCAAAAAATGGGTTAGATACTTGGTGCGCCCATAGTTTATAAAAAACCCTTTCTTATTCAGTAGATGATTTGTTAGTTGGTGCATAATATAGAAGTACCTGTCAAGCCCACTTTATATATATATATATATATATATATATATGTGGAGGGTATTTAAAATTACGCTTAAACCGTTTAAAATTGTTAACTCCTTGTACTTGTATATGTCCGGTATTGTGTATACAAAGCCAAGCATGACTTGAGTGTTTATTGTTAATAATTTAACAAACAATTACAACTTGATTGATAAATAAAGAAAACACTATAAAAGACAAAAGATGGAAGAAACAGAAAAAACAAAAACAGTTTACGTACACTCTTAATTGCATATTAAAAGTGATGAGCAAACAGTTGGCCCAGCCATGTTATCATTGATATATATCCAGGCCAGGCAGACAGACAGACGGACAGCATGCCAATATAAATGAATGGACGAAGAACATACAATAAATGAAAAAAAAAATTATATACGAAAATTATGTGGTAACGTTCTCCTTCCATGGTATAATGTTAATAAAGGATACGACCAAGGGCACCAGTAGCAGCGAAACAGACAACACGAAGGAACAGCCACAAGCCATAATTAACCGTTGGAAACGGATTAAAATTAAACAAGACATTGAGTACAAATGTCAATATGGCAAAAGGACGGCACCAACAACCAACCAACCAACAACCCAAAAACAAACACGGACAGACATCGATACAGATAAGTAACAAACGAGGAGAGTAAGAAGGCGTGAACGGCGGTGTTGTGTACTGTTATTGCTTATGTTGCTAAATTTTAATTGCACAATGCATTTTCCACCTCCACCGCCACCCTCATACACGCATACTTGTAAATAATAAATCATGTAAATTGTTCATGTGGCAATTTTTACATTTATAATTTTTTTCTCCTTTTATCGAAACCAGGAGATTCAATCATTGCGTAATAATATCACCAACATAGCTTAACCAAGCATGTAAATGATAATGATAATAATTATGATGAAGTGTCCTCGTAAACGTACGAGTATGTACATACGTATGTACTGCAAATGTATGTAATACAGAATAATAGTATATATGGGTGCAATATGCAAAATGTTCATATACGAAGTAGAAAAAACTATACCTGGTTTAGACCTCAAACAATGGTAATATTGATAACGAAATGGGCGTGGAATGCATACAATTCCGCTCTCTTGTAACAATTATTAAAGTATGTGTTGTCAGATCCCCAAAGTTCAAATACTGTACCATAGAGATTTTTTAAAATTGTGGACAAGTCCGTCCGCTATTAAAAATGGGCAAAATTGTTTATTATCCACGCCCACAATAAACAATAATATATTTATCTGCCACAAAAATTGACCCATAGACATGAAACTCGATGCTTATATTTACAGTTATGCCATCCGTCGATGTTCCAAAAATTGGCATCCGACCATGCGCACAATCCATATTCACTAAAAAAATTAGACTTATAAGCTGTTACGTAATACATACATTATTAGAGGGCGCACCAAATTTCAAGTGTCATATGGCAGATATACAGATTTTTGTCGATTGTGTGCGTGTTTGTTTAGCGACCACGCCCAATTTTGGTATAAAAATGCGAGAATAATTTGTTAAAAAATTTACAAGATTTCAACTTAATAGCTGATTTTTTGTGGTAGATAAATATATTTTTGTCGATTGTGGGCGTGGATTTTGAGCGATTTTGCCCATTTTAAATAAAAATCTGTGTGAAAAAACAGCAGAAACACGTTTAGATCGACTCAGTTTTTGGTGCAGACGAAGAATATATATATTTTGTAAGGTCCTTCGAGGTGTTGCAGACGGAATGGCGAACTTAACATATCTTATATGGGTGCAATGAATAAAACTAAAGAGAGAGAGGAGAGTTTGAGTAATACCAATTTAATGCAGCAACGATAAACGAAGTTAACAACTTTTTCATTAAATGTCTGCTTGAACAAATTATTTATATAAATAAGAAAAGGTGGAGAGTGAGTGTGTATATGTGTGGCGACTGCATAAAAGAGATCAAGTCAATTTGTGTTGTGGTATTGGCACATGATAAAACCGCAACTATGTTGAACTACTCTACACACTCCAGCAACTACAGAAACTACTTACATCATGTAATCAAATGTATGTGACTAATGTTTAGATGTACACCAAAAAAAAAAAAGCGATTATGAAAAGGATATCAAATGAAAAAAACCAAGCGATTTTACAAAATGTAATGGAAACCAGCATATATGGGAGCAAAAAACATCTACATACATATGTATAAACGACTACTTAGATACGCGTCGAGTAAAAGTTAAATAAAAGAGGAAATAAAAAAAGTAGCAACAACAAAATGGAAAATATTTATACAATCTGTAAATAGGAGAGAATAGAATGAGAACGGGATCTAGTGAAACCAGACTAGACGGCGTCTCTGTCAAGTGAAAGAATTCTGTGTACATATGTACATAAATGCGTATGAGTGCTCCATGCTTTCATTATAGTATCAGATATATATACACACACACACACACACACACACACACACACACACACACACACACACACAAATATGGTTTCTGATATAAAATGTTGTTGTTTATTTGTTTTTTCCTTCTTCATATATAAGTTACAAGTCCTGTTCTACAGGACTTGTTTTCCTCTTTAGTTTGTGTGTACGTGCGGTTTGTTAAATTATATTTTTTATGCAATGGTTTGAATTTGTTTTTAATATCCTTTCAGCGAGCTAACTTTCGCTAACATAAAATGCAAGCCAATCTGTTGTTGTTGATGTTCTCGTCGTCTACTCGATAACATTTCAATAAATTTCTACTCCAACCCACTACCTTCTGCGCTATTTTCTTACTTTATGCTGCTTATAAAACACTTTAAAGGTTTCTTTACCATGCTTCTGTCTTAGTACCTTTCATCCCCATATGATTAACTATCATTATTTTTATTTTTATTATATGTATGATTTTATTATTATTTTGATTTTCTTTATAAGTTGTCATCTCAAACACGTTATTTGTAGAGAAAACTTTCTGAAAAATGTTATCAAAGCAAAATATGTATGAATGTACTGAAATATCATCAGAAAGTTAGCCATTATGTACCTTGCTATTGCATTTGAATAAACTGAGTGGTAAGCTGCTGTATGCTTCGTTGTACAGATTTCCATATGAATTGAAAAGAAAACTTTATAGACGTTCAGTGCAAAGCTCTTTTGAATTAAAAAAGGAAAAAATTGTTTTGTATGTTTAACTAAAGTACTTAATCATTAACATAAAATAAATGTAAAAAAAAACCAAACAGTTTTAATGGAATGAGAACATTATGGGGATTTAAAGAGAAAGGGATAATATCGCAAGTAGGTACTTATACGTTAACATTTGATTGAATTTTAAATTTGATAAAAAAAAAAAACTGAGACCGAACCTTAAACAACAGTTAGAAGTGTGGGTGTAGCACGAATTAACATGTCGAGTTTTGCTCGAAATTAGTTTGGTTTTTTTAAATAGTGGGCGTGTCTATTGCCCGCCCACTTTTGCCACATCTATAAAAGAACTCAATATAAATATGTACATAAAATCGAATTTCAATTTGTTCAATTTAAAAAAAAACTCTAAAGTAAAATGTTGTACAAATAATTTCTATTCAAAAATTATTGAGGGTCACGCCCATAATCGACAAAAGTTTATCTATCAAATAAAAAAAAAAATGTTCAAATGTAACGCTTCTATTAATCATTCATAGATATGCCAAGGTACATAAAGGCGCCCTCTCATATTCGTAAATTAAGGTCTTTTTAGTTACATTTTTTCAAACCATTTTAAAAATATCGGCGTTCAGAAGACAGCTTCCATAAAATTTGTGGATCTTACTACGCCTAAAAAATTTAATTGAAAAATCCTAATTTTATGCACTGACTAAAGCAAAGATTGTAAAGACGACTTTCTGTCCTCTTAGCTGGGGTAGGCCAGCGGCTCAAGGTTCGCCCAACAGTAGAATTTATTTTGTTGGGACCACGACGTTTACTTTGATACTCTGTGTGACTAAGGGCTGGCAAATGCGGCACCTTCGTCAAACACAGATCTTGGGCAGTGAATCTACTCAGCAAGCGTCCCTACGGACGTTCCTATCGGATATCTTGCGTCGTAGAGAGTCAGAGAGTCTCAAACTGGGTTTCTCTTTGTTAAGGGGGCAAAGTATAAAAAAAAATTGTTGTGACTCACCTCGTTTGGGTACCCGGATTTTTATATAAAAATATTATATATTTTTTTTAATTACGGCAGTAATAAATTAGAATATTTACTTAAATAATCTTTCACAATATTTCTTCACTACGCAATTGGTTTTGATTTTTCTTGATTTTTATTTAAAAGGAATAGGAACAATTTGTACAATGGTTGTATAGCAACTGACTTCAATATCTTCTTTTCACTACCATCCAACCCTCAATTCTCCTCGGCTCTCTCCTCGTTCCCTCTCTCGTCAGAGAGAAGAAAGAAAAGAAAAGAGAAAGAGAAATGTTGACAGAGAAGAAGGGGATGTCATACAAGAAAACATATAGTAGGCACGGTGGAGGGCGAAAGTATGTAGACAGTTTCGCCCTCACACTCCATCCCCTCCTCGGGAAGGCACATGTTTCAGCACGAAACACCCTTTCCGTGTTAGCGTTAGCCGGTAGCGCCGATCCTCGAAAAACACCAGGCGTTCGCAACGTGGCTTAATATGACGGCGTTCCCACATTGCACGTGCGATTGGCAGCGCGGTTTCGATCACCTCGTCAGGTAACCCAGGTGCGTAGATACGGTCGGCGATGTCGTCCCGCACCTCATTGTAAACAGGCACTTCCCGTTCCCTTATAAGTCTTGGATTCATTCGGCTGGTCGACGGCTGCGGTTTCTCGTCCTCCTCATCTTCCATGCTATATGGCTGTGTCTCGACATCAGCCCTGTCGGCCCCGTTCGGCGCGCTTCGACGATCGTCAGAAATTGGTTCGGGGCTTTGCGGCCTCGGTTCACTGATATCCTCGATCGTTACGCCGTAGTTCTGTTCGGTCGGTGTTTCATCATCTGGTGTGGTGACTATTGGTTTATCCGGGCGCCTCAAGATGTCATATTCATCTGGTATGACTAACATTAATTTGATAGTCCTCTGGTATATGGTAGCGTTTGGGGTCTTATCAATCTGCACCGGGTCACCAGTAATGCGAATGTACGGCCTGTCGTCGGCTCGTGCACTGCCTCCAGCTGGTCCATCACTTGTGTTTTCGGTGGGGATTTCATCCTCACTAGCATCCTCCATACGCGGATCTCGTGACTGTGCTCCGTTAGAATCATCATCACTTATCTCAATCGTCTCTGCAGGTGGTGATTCAGGGGTCCTGTAATTCCAGTAAAATGGGTTCCGCCTGCGCGGATCGTTGGGCGGCCAAAAGAATCCGGCTCGTCCACGTCCTGTCATATTGTACTGCGAAGATACGAAGAATAAGACATTAGTTAATTATGTTAGGTGGTCAATAGAGTCTAAGAAGACAAAACTATATTCATTCGAAACGTTTTAAATCACTGACATGAGAAGTTTTGACGCTGTTATTACAGCGATCTTTGATGACGTAAATGACTTTGGACTTAGCTTCAACGACCTCAAAAGGACCTATATATTTCGGTGCTAGCTTGGCGGCATACTGGTCGGTAGCCTTTGACAACGTATGATTCCGCATTAGGACTAACTCTCCAATTCTAGGCTCCCAAGCGCGTCGACGTAAGTTGTAATGCCTACGTTGATCCTGTGATGCCTTTTCTAGGTTTTGACGTACGATTTTAAATATTCCCTGTAGTTCCTGGGCCCTTTGAGTCGGCGTGTTATGAGAATGGGGTATTCCAACGATATTGACCTCGTCATACAGTGACTTCGGTAATCTTGGTTCACGACCTTGTGTTAGATAGGCAGGTGAAAATCCTGTTGTGTCGGATTGTGCCGTATTGATTGCTAATGAAATTTCTGGGAGTAAGTCATCCCAGCGATTGTGCTGATTTCGGCAAGTCTGGGCAATGATCGTTTTAATTGTTCGGTTGACACGTTCCGTTGGATTCTCCTGAGGTGTATATGGCGCTGTGAATTGATGAAGAACGCCTAATTCGTCAAGAAACTTTCGAAAGTTCCGACTGGCGAACTGCGTTCCGTTGTCGCTTAGAAGCACTTTCGGCATTCCAAAACGAGCAAGTATTCGTTCTCGGAAAGCCTTGATTAACCCATCGCTAGTAGCATTTCTCATGGGTATAAGTTCGACCCATTTTGAGAATTGGTCAAAGAAAACGAGTAACATAATGTTTCCGTGCTTTGAGCGAGGAAGTGGACCTATAAAATCGGCGCACAGCGTTGACCATGGCTCCTTCGGAATATGCGTGAGCATTTCTCCGGCAGGGCGTTGTTGGACTGCTTTATACTGCTGGCATGATTCGCACTTGCGGACATAGCGGCTAACATCGCGAAACATTCCAGGCCAGTAGTATCTTTGGCAAAGTCTGCGGATGGTCTTTCGTATACCTAAATGTCCAGCGGTTGGAGCGTCATGGTTTTCTTTGAGCACGCGTTCCCTCAGCGGTGAAGCGACACAAAGTTTCCACGCTTGTGAATCCTCATCCTCTAGTGATCGTGGGAGATGTCGGTATAATTGTTCTCCGATGAGTTGGTATTCGGGGTATTTAGCTGGATTCGCTAGAACCTCTTCCTTCTTTCGTTTTAGCCAGGCGCATTCCGTATCTGGTCTTTCGTCACAGATAGCCCTCTGACATGTTTCGACCGGTTGTCTAGAGAGTGCATCTGCGACGACGTTGAATTTTCCTTTGCGATACTGGACGTTGAAATTATACTGCTGCAGCTCCAAAGCCCAGCGCGCTAATCGACCCGTAGGATTATCTAGAGCATTTAGCCATTTATGTGACAAATGATCCGTTAATACGGTGAAGTGATACCCCTCTAAGTAGTGACGCATCTTTCGGATGCCCCATACTACGGCTAGGCATTCCTTTTCCGTAGTTGAATAATTTCTTTCTGCTGATATCAGGTGCCGGCTGGCGTAAGCAATTACTCTTTCCTGGTTGTCTTGAACTTGGGTGAGAACTACTCCTAAACCATTTTCGCTAGCGTCGGTTTGTAAAGTAAACTCGGTACTGAAATCTGGACAGGCTAGTATGGGAGACTCTGTGAGTCGGTGCTTGAGTAACTCAAATGCTGTCTGCTGTTCTTCGGTCCACTTGAAGTGTTTACCTTTCTTCAACAGTGCAGTTAGAGGTGACGATATCTCGGCGAACTCAGGGACGAAACGTCGGTACCATGATGCCATTCCCAAAAAGCGTCTCACTTCTTTCACGTTTTGAGGTGGTTTCAGATCCGAAATCGCTCGCGTTTTATCCGGATCTGTGCATATACCTTCCTCACAAATGACATGTCCAAGATATTTTATTGTTTTCTTAAAGAATTCACATTTCTCTGGATTCAAACGTAGATTAGCAGCTCTTAGGCGATTAAAAACTTCTTCGAGATGGTGTAGATGTTCATCAAGTGTTTTGCTAATCACGATGATATCGTCGAGGTAAGCGAATGCATGTGGCTCCATTTCGGGCCCAATGACAGTGTCGAGTAACCTCTGAAATGTAGCTGGGGCAGAGTGCAGGCCGAACGGCATGACTCGCCATTGATATAGTCCACGTCCCGGTACGGTGAAAGCCGTGTATTGTTTGCTAGATTCGGCAAGTGGCACTTGCCAATAGCCATCACGTAGATCCAGTGTGCTAATAAATTTCGCTTCTCGTAACCTGTCCAGAATAGCTGATATTTTCGGCAATGGGTATGCGTCTGGGCTTGACCTACTGTTTAGGTGTCTGAAGTCCATGCACAATCTCCATTTTCCGTTTTTCTTCCGTGCCAGGGTGATCGGTGAATTGTATGGGCTGTGGGAACGCTCTATGCAACCATTGGTAATAAGTTTGTTGATCTCCGTATCGATGATGGCTTGCATAGCCGGGTTCCTGGTGGCATAACGGAATTTAAACGGTCTATCATCTTTAACGCGAATTGTGTGCTCTAAACGGGCGGTGGTGCCATGTACGTCATTAAATTTCTGCAGCTGGTTTTCGAGGAAAACATAAACTCGTGGTGCATCTAGGGCTGAAATGTCATGTAGGTCGATCTTTGGTTTAATTATATCTTGTTCGACAGGTGCTATGCTGTCGTTCACGTCAGTATCGCTCGGCGGATTATATTGTTGTGGTACTTGATTGGGTTCTGTTGGTTTTTCTTGAGCTTTAGTTGATGCATCGTTGTGCTCTTGGGGTCGTCCTATTTCATGAATCGATGTATCTTGAGTTTGGACGATTGCGATTTTGTGAGATTCCGTGGCAGGGGAATCATACCACGCGGAATGTCCTGCACAATGCAAAAGCGCTCCAAACTCTCGTAAAAAACTGTATCCAAGAACCACGTCTTCGGTAGTCCCTGGCATAACGTCGAATCTCATCATACGAGTTTTGAGTCCGAAACGTGTTGAACAATTTAGTGACTGCGTTGCGTTTCTCCGGGACCCATCGGCTAAAATTATATTTGCCCTACGTGGAATAATTTTGCAACGATGTTTCAGCGAATCAGCGAATCTTTCGGACACGAAGCACTGAGTTGCACCCGTGTCTACCGTGGCAGTGACGGTGCGATCTTCAATAATTACCCGTGCAGCTAAGCGGTTGTCTTCAAACATTAAGTCGGTATCGGTTGACGATTCTGGGATCTCCGTGTTGTTGTTGGGTTGTATTTCCATGTTTCTTATTTCTGGCTGTGTCGGTGAGTTTTGTTTCATTGCCGCTTGTTGATTTGTTGCTGTTGTTACTGGGGAGGGGCTCGCTGCTGCGTCGAGTTCACTTGCCCTCCGGACCGGTGAACTCTCTGCTCGTTTCCCGATCTCCTGTTCCTGTCGCAACACTCGATGGTTTTAATGCCTCTACGACCGCAGCGCCAACAAAAAAGATAGGCAGCGTTTTGGCATTCCGAGCGTCTATGTCCATCTTGACCACATTTTCGGCATGCCGTAGAGACGTTGATCGGGTTTGTATTAATCGTGTTTATAGGTGGACGAAGTTGTTCTTGGGACGATCTTGAACTACTGCATTCGTGCGGTGAATTCAAACCACTGTTTCTTACATCAATCCCTCGTGCGGTGCGGTAATGTTCTCGTTGAGGCGGTGGGCGACTTTGTTCAGCTATTACTCGGTGATAGTCACGATGTGGTGCGGTTGGTCTAGAAATCCCTTCAAAATCATCCGCTAGTTCCAGTAATTCGTCAAGGTTAATGAAATCCCTCCGTTTGACGTAATATAAATATTCGGGCTGTGCATTCGTATAGATCCTTTCCAATTTCTGCCTTTCGGTCATACTGGTTGGTTTCATTAGTGCTTGTAGACTTAACACATAGTCTTTAAAACTTTCACGCGGTCGCTGTGTTCGTTTCCGGATCTCGTCGTCCAAGCGTTCGAAATACTTATGGGGCAGGAAAAACTTAAGGAAGTCCTGACGGAACTCTGCCCAAGTTGTCCATCTTCGATTATTGTTGCAATACCATGTGAGAGCCTTATCACGCAACATTTCGACCATAGTATTTGGTAATTTATTTACGTCGACACCGTATGCCTCCGCTAAAGTTTCCACCCGTTCGATAAAATTTAGTGGTTCCTTTTGTCCAGTGTAATTGAGACCCCATTTACGCACAGTCTCAATAACTGGTTTCGACTCACATGTGACGGTCGGTACATTCGGTCGGTATGCGCCAATTGGTTCGGCACCCGGCAAAACTGTCGTTTGCACTGGGCCTACGTTTTCACGTCCGTGAGTATGACTACTATAAATGTCGATGTTATCTTGACGTGCTTCCAGTAAGGTATACTGAGTAGTTTGGCTTTGGGTAGTTCGGACTGGAAAAGTGACAGGTATTTCTACGCTTTTCTGTGAAACTTTGTCTTCATTTTCCTCGTGTACGCGTATATCCGGTATGGACGGCGGAGGTATTGGCGAAACGTTTGTGCTTGTCCTTTCGTATGTGATTCGGATTACCATTAGGCGTTCTTGCTCCTCTGGCTCATGACCTTCTTGAAGATAAAATATGATGAACCTTTTGCGTAACTCTTGTACCGTTCCCGTTGGATCTAGACCGAATTCGATTAAATATTCGATTAAATCCTCCTTATGGATGTGGTATATCCACGAAGTTCTACGATCCATGTTTTCTTTGTTTTTTTTTTTTTTTTTTTAGTTAGAATTTTAGTTATAATGTTCTAGTTTAAGTCGAAATGTTCTAGTTGTTTTGTTGTTTCTCGTTTCTTTTTTGCTTATAAAAAAAAACTTTCTCTCTTACGATATAGAGTGCGTTATGTTAATTCTCTCTGTTGTCTCTCTTACGATATTAAATATCCCTTACGCTTGCTCAAATGAGTTTCTTTTATGTTATTGTTCGTTGGTATTTCTTGTATGTACTCAACGTTTTTTTTTTTCTCTCTTGTTTTACATATGTTTGTATGATAACGTGAGAGCGAAAGAAGGTTTCGTTACTTAGGTATATGCGCAGTTACATCGAAATATGTGCGTAGACAATTAGCAGAGGAATGTGTGTATAATGGTTCAGTGGTATGCTTACGCTGTTGTTGTTTTTCTTTTTTTTTTTAAAACTTAAGCATAACGGTACCCAAAAGAATGTGTATACTCTTGTTTGCGTATATATATAAAATTTTGTCTTTTTGATTTTGTGATGTCCCGTTAGGACTCGTTTGCCTTTTGTATGCTCGTTTGGCGTTCAAGGTTATTATCACGTTTTGTAATTTGTTCGTTTAAATAATTTTACATATTTTCTCGTTTGGGTAAGTACAAATTTGTAACAATACTGAGACTGAGGTATTGATCGTGGTCCCTGCTCGGGCGCCAACTGTAAAGACGACTTTCTATCCTCTTAGCTGGGGTAGGCCAGCGGCTCAAGGTTCGCCCAACAGTAGAATTTATTTTTGTTGGGACCACGACGCTTACTGTGATAACTCTGTGTGACTAAGGGCTGGCAAATGCGGCACCTTCGTCAAACACAGATCTTGGGCAGTGAATCTACTCAGCAAGCGTCCCTACGGACGTTCCTATCGGATATCTTGCGTCGTAGAGAGTCAGAGAGTCTCAAACTGGGTTTCTCTTTGTTAAGGGGGCAAAGTATAAAAAAAAATTGTTGTGACTCACCTCGTTTGGGTACCCGGATTTTTATATAAAAATATTATATATTTTTTTTAATTACGGCAGTAATAAATTAGAATATTTACTTAAATAATCTTTCACAATATTTCTTCACTACGCAATTGGTTTTGATTTTTCTTGATTTTTATTTAAAAGGAATAGGAACAATTTGTACAATGGTTGTATAGCAACTGACTTCAATATCTTCTTTTCACTACCATCCAACCCTCAATTCTCCTCGGCTCTCTCCTCGTTCCCTCTCTCGTCAGAGAGAAGAAAGAAAAGAAAAGAGAAAGAGAAATGTTGACAGAGAAGAAGGGGATGTCATACAAGAAAACATATAGTAGGCACGGTGGAGGGCGAAAGTATGTAGACAGTTTCGCCCTCACAAGATTAATGAAATTTGAAATCGATTATTCAAACATTTGTTATGAGGAGGATGATTTACGTTTATATAAAGACGGACGTACAGACATAAAAATAGATATGGGTAGACGCTCTTAGTTTACAATGTAACACTTTCTAAGTCCAGAAAAAGTTCATCCGATTGTTAAAACGTTTTGACAAAGTGATGCCTACCCGAAGTGAAAATAAAAACCTTCTTACAGATATTAAAATTTTTTTTTTTTTTTTTTTTTATAAAATCTGTGTGTATATACAAGTATATAAAGTATTATAGCAAGGATAAAGAACAAGCACAACTTGAAAATTCAATTAAATAATTTAACAATCCATACAAAATTGAAAGAATGTAAAACGTGAATTTTTGTGAGAACTAAAACTAAAGTGAAAATCGCTGTATGGTAAAATAAAATGAGAAAACAGATACGCAAACGTACGTACTGTGTACACTGAAGAAAGAGTAAAAACCAGAACCGCAATTACCACAAATGTAACTTCAATGTAGAGAGAATTTTACCAAAAAAAAAAAAATGGGATAAGAGAGAACGGAATAGGGGATGCGAGAATAAATGAAAAAGATACTTTTACTACGTGTATATAGTATATAAATGGCAGTTGTTATGGCACTTACAACAACACAACATCAAGGTACACTAACACTAAGAACGTTAGAGAGTTAGAGTACTGTTTACATGCCAGCAAACCTACACAACAACGTACATTTGTATACGTATGACTTTTATATTATTCTGAAAGTCTTACGTACATATGTAGAAAGATTCTAAATTTTAGTTTGGTGTAAAAAAAACTTTTTCAAAACTTCTTTATATTCTACATGAGGAGTATATTTTTTTTATTTTGTTTTCGTATTAATCATATTGAGGTCGAGGATGTATTCAGTTTGTTAAAAAATTTGCAACACTTCCCAAAGCCAACAGTACAAATGCTTTTGATCATCATTAAATTCTCCATTAGTGTATGGAATACTTGTCAATTTGAAAGTCCATCTTTACACTTTACAAGGTTTTTAGGAAATTGGGGTCGTGTCTGTTATGTGATGACGCCCATTTTCGGGTGATTATAAACATGTACATATGTAAACGTACAGCTAAAATTTTTTAGAAGACAGATATATTTTTAAGGGTGTGGCTCTTGACCGATTTTTCCCAATGTCCAGAAGTGTATTCAGCTTAAATATTTCAAAAATTTAGGATTGTGAGATCACAGGGTCAGACAGGCATACGCATACACAGGCGGACATATCTAGATTGACTTAGATTTTGATGCTGAAAAATGTGTGTACTTTGCAGGATCTGTGACGTCTCCTTCTGCGTAATGCAACCGGAATACCAAACTAAGTGTACCCCCATCTTATTTGGAGGGTATAAAATTCTTATCAGTTTTAGCAACTGTTTCACGAGTTACAATTTGATAGAGATTAAATGCTTTTCTTCAAGTTTGCACATCGTATACATGTTTCAATACATATATATATGTGTGCATGTATGCATGTGTGAATGTATAAATATTTGAATGAGTGCACGTGTTTGTGCATTTCTTCTCCAATAAGAATTCAATTCATTGGAAGAATTTTTAATTACATTGATTAATTTGAAACAATTTTTATTTCCTTTTTGTCCATTGCATAAGAGGGGAGGGTATACAAAGTTTATAACCTTGTTTGCAACACTCTAGATTTATGTCCATCCGTCCGTGCCTGCTGTTAACACTTCTGTTAACACTTCTTGGCCCGAATATTTGTCCATACATTTTTATGAATGAGAGAAATTTTACAAATATTATAAAATTTGCTTTGTTTCATTGCCACAGAGTTGATCTGATTGGGGTAAAATTTGCCACGCCCGTTCCTTATAACTTTACTTACATAGAAACTTAATTTATATTCAACCATTTGCTCGTTTATAAGTATGCTAATAGATGTTATCTTTTATATAACTTTTGCACAATATATCATAGAATTGTAAACTTTGATTGACATTTCAATAGTAGCAGCACATGTTCTTTATATGTGTTGTGTTGTTAAGATTTATTCATATTTCCTTATGGCAGATGATGTATGAACTGTAAAAATAATAATATTTCAGTTTTTTTCATAACACATTAAACAGATTTTATTGAACAGCTGAGTTTTGTTTATTTCACACTTTTCTTTTTAAAAAATAAAATTAACATATTTGTCAACCAGAAAACAGCTGAGATTGATTGACTATAATGACAGCTTAACAAAAAGAAAAAACATCTATTGGGCGGAAGCTCTCCTGGTTAGAAAAACGTCAATCACAGGCTTTTTAATAAAGTGAAAAATATCATGATTGCTCCCACGCAAAAAAAAGATTATGCTTTGGTAAAAAGAGGAGAACTTTTCAGCCTAGCACAGATTTTCATTTATATAAAGCAGGGAATAAACTTAAACAAACAAAAATATTCTCATAAATCTTGTGTGATTTAGAGAATTTCATTTGCATCTCAACCCCCAAGAATAACTGAAAAAAAAAACAAAGCAAAACTTAGCAAACATATTAATAGCAGGTGACCTCGTTAGTAATTGTACAAGTGTCTTAATCCTGTCTATTTACCACCCGTGCCGTGTGGTGCCACACGGTATCTTTAGGAAGATTCGTTTGTATTTTGTTCTTGGTGCACAAAACTTTTTACCAAAATTCTAATACCATGAAACTAAACAACAAAAAAGTTTTGCAGTTTGCTTCGTTGATTCGTCCGTTCGTTTGGCAAAACTATTAATGTCGTTGGGTTGGTGGTGGGGGCGGCTGGTTTTGCGGCTGCTAGTATAGGGATTATTGAGTTAAATAAATGCCTG
Source organism: Ornithomya fringillina (assembly GCA_963978525.1). NCBI lineage: Eukaryota > Metazoa > Arthropoda > Insecta > Diptera > Hippoboscidae > Ornithomya > Ornithomya fringillina. Next base: position 13,851,666 of record OZ021692.1, on the reverse strand, counting down.
ACTCTGCCTGACGTGGTGTGTGTTTGGGCAACTAAATGTATAAAGAAAGTTTTTCTTACTTACTTATTAGGTAGGGGTTCATTAAGTTTGTGGTTGCGTTTGCAACATTCAAAGGGAAGCGTTAAAATCTTTACAATCTACCAATGTCCGTCGGTGTTCGGTCTTGTAGGCACTCTTACCAACATATTTAGCTGAAATTTTTTACATATATTTTTACTTTTAATTTAAATAGAACCACGACCACAATTAAGAAAAACTTTTAATCAACAACAAAAATTGAGCTACGGGGTAATCATTCGACCCAATTATTTATAAATTATATTAAGCTTTTCTATTTAAGGGAGGGTTTCCAAGACAGACATGCCCACAATTTATAAAAACTTTTTTTTTTGGAAATTTTCAAGTGGTAGTTATGACACTAATAATAAAAGTAATCAGAAGTTTGCCCATATTTTACATTTTTGTAGAAAGTATTTTAGATGTAGCCTAAGCTGGCTTCATCTTATTTTTTAGGTTTTGGTACACGAACTGTGAGTTAGCTTGCGGAACCAATACACAAACACATAAACAATTAAAACAATTTAGTCAAGCACACACATACGAGTACATACACACAAAGCCTTGGCATGGAAATTTTTCTTAGGTTACTTTCGATATTTCTAAGGCTGTACGTAGTTCAGAGAAATGCTTGCCTAGAATAATAAAAATAATAATAATAAGGAAATGAGTTTGATGACCGTAACACAAGGCGAACGGAAATGAAAACGAAAGGAAACGCATCCATTTGCTGCCAACAATTAAACTCACATTTACGTACATATGTACATACATATACATATACAATATTCACATTCCTACGGATGTCACAACATACAATTTAAATATTTTCTTCAAGTTTTTTTACAAGTTTTTATAGGTCACTGCAATTAATTTAATGCCATTTTCTCTTTTTATTTTGTTTGCTTTCCTCTTGTCTTTGAACTGGAATTCCTCCTTATTTTCGTAGTAATGGCATTCTCTCACCTCTAAAAACTATTTTTAAGGATATGAGCAATGTGTGTGTTTGTTTGTGATATAAAACATAGATAAATGTAAGCGCGTTAAGTAGTTTTAGAAAGAAAAGCACAAAAGGCCCCTCTCACAGAATGTGTCACAGCCGATTTATACGAAGTGAACACGCCATCTGTAACCTAGATTTTTTGAACTCACAAGGCAAGTATTTATAAAAGTGAGTAAGGCGTACATACGTATATACCTATAATTTTATTATATTAATTATTTATATAAAATTGAGGAAACTATTTGCAACAATTGGTGCAGGTAGGTACTGCTTAAAACAAACGTTACACGATGTACATCCTTCACCTCCATGCAAGCACTAAGCTACAGTTAAGTACAAGGTATACATATCTACATACACATACTATGTAATTTTTATGTTGGTATTCTCTTTGTTCTTTTACTCATAAAATAAAATTTTACCATCTTGAAAAATAGTAAAATTTTCCAAACTGTTGCACATGTCGTAAATGTTTCACACTGTATCTACACTACATATATGTTTATGTATTACAAAACTTACTCAATGTTTATAAAAAAATCTAAATTTTTCACTCTCAGTCTAGATTTATGTTCATCTGTCCGCGCCTGTCACTTGAACGGATATGCGTACATTTTGAGACGTTGGCCCGATTCCATACATTTGTATGAATGGAAAAACTTTTTCAAATATTATGCATCTCATAAGAAGATAATCTTAATCTAACCTGGGGAGGCGGTATGGCACGCGATCCTCTAATGCAGGAAGTTGTAGATCGTGGCAGGTACCTGATTATTGACACTATGATTATGTAAAACAAATCAATTTCTCCGCCGGATTCTGCACAAAAAAGTTTTTTTTCTAAATTGTGTTGTGTGTGAGTGTTTCTAAATGTTGTGTCTGTCCCACTTTTGGCAAATCGTTACAATCGTTATGTGCTCTAAAATTGAACTTAAAAAACTCTTTCACTTTTTTTCTCAGCTGGATTTAAACCCGTGTAGAATTTACTAAAACTCATCAATTTACTGAAAGCCAGACATTCGTACGCACATAAGTGGGTCGACTCAGATTTTGATACTGATCAAGAATATATTGTAGAATCTCTGACGACTTTTAATGGTTGTAAACGGAATACTAAATTTAATATGCCCTCTGCCTATTGTGGAGAAAAATATCTATCTCATCCCACGCTAAACTGCAACAACATGGCAAGTGCCTGATTATGCTTTCTAAAGTTTGTGTATAACGCATAAAATTCGTACCCACTTAAAGATTTTATAAAACGTGGATGTGTCTGTTATGCGACCTCATCCACTTTTGCCGCACAAATTATATGTAAGAAATAATTTTTTTTTCAATTGAGGATGTTAGAGGAGATAGAAAGAAGAAAGAAATTGCGCGAGGCGTGACTGATTTCCCCCAATGTAGGTGTAGCAAAAGGAATAACAAACTTTATCTACCACCACGTCTTACGTAAATGTTATAAAAATAATCTCATTTAGATAAATTATCTCTTTCATTATTATGTGAATTTATACAAAACTGTTATACAATTTATTGTTAATTCTTTATCTATAATTTACCATACAAAGATTTTTCATATAATATTTGTATGGTAAATTTTTCATAAAATGGTCGCTCCCCCCCCTCTCTCACACTCTTTTATAATTGCATAATATTATCCTCAGCGGCAATCAATTTTGTTATCAATTATACAGCTGATCGCAAATATTTATGCTAATAATAATTTATATTAGATTCCCTAATGATTTATATTGCAGTTATAAATTTGTACAAATAGTGTCCCACACACACACACACACACACACATGCGCACGCATACACATGTTTATAATTTAATAGTCTAACGTGCACTTATTAGTCACGTTGATGGTTATTGATGTTGATGCTACTGCTACTGACGACGATGACGATGACTTTAATTTAATTACGGATAAAATTATGCAAAAAGATAGCGAGAGTAAGTGGTATTAATATTCCCGTTTAAATGCGTATTGAACGCATACTGGCTTTGACTACAACGTAAATGAGATTGCGAGTGTTTTGTGTACGTATTTAATTTATTTTCAAGTCATTTTTGTTGTACTATTGTTGTTGTTGTTGTTGTGTTTAATTGCCAACATTTACTCTGTGTTGATAAAACAAATTTGATATACCCGCACATTTAACAGCGTATTGCGTGTGTGACATTTATTGATAATAAATTCACGATAACTTTGTTCAAACAGACACTTTTTTGCTCGTGTGTTTGTATAATCGTAGTAGATAACAAACCGTTTGTCACACACAAATAGTGTGTTATTTAATTAAACTGAGTGGATAAAGCGCAAAATGTTATCTGTTTGACTAATATTAATAATAATCCCGTAATTACGTATAAGTGTGTAATGCATTTAATCGCTTACTCACATGAAACCGGTTGCAATGATGATCTATGCAACTATTTTAACCTAATTTTCTTCTTTTTTTTTTTTTTGTTGTCATTGCAGGTATGTTATGCATTCGCAACTTGAGCATACACATACATTCCAAATTGTTGAATAAGTATTAATTGTGATATTTTGATAAGAAATACTGTTATACTGTTAAGATTTTAGTGCGTGGAGACTTTAATTCACTCGATATCATTTAGATTGCTATCTATGATTTGGGAGGCCTGCCTCCACTATCATTCTCTACTACCTTAACCAATTTTTTTGATATTTCATTGGAGTTAGGTTTGGTTCAGATTAACAACATTATGAATTTTAATTGTAAGATTCTCGATTTGGTTTTTATGACTCTGTTTGACGTGTTTGCCCTTTTGTCTTACTCAAAGATCATCCTACTTTTTTGTCACTGTAAATAATCTGCTTCAAGATAATAATCATATGAACGTAGTGTGCAAATTTTTTGATTTCAACAAAGCCAACTGCAATATTATTAGAGACATTCTGACTGTTGTCTCTTGTCTGTTGTCTGGAACCTAAAGTATGAAAATAGTGATAAATCTTTGTCGGAGTTTTACAATATGCTGTTTTCTATTATATCTATATTCGTAGCGTTTAAGTCCGTTTCCGTCTCTCCAAACGGTCCAGGATGGTTTAATAAACACTTAAAAATTGTCCGCAACAAAAAGGAGATTATTCAAAAAATATAAACGCAGCGACTTACTTGCTGATTATTTGGCACACTATAGTGCCTTTAAGTTATTATTTTAAATACATCACTTTTTTGGGATCTAATTTATTTTAGTCAATAACCCTAAAAATTTCTTTACTTTTGTGAATACTATGCGTAAACTGGTGAGATTTCCTTCGGTAATGCGCTATACTATGCCCTATTCGGAATCATGGAACGAACATAGTATATCCAACCTTTTTACTGATTTTAAAATCTCTTACTCATCTGTGAATATCACGTCTGATAACTATTCTTATAAAATTAATTTATTTTATATTTTCCTAACATTTATCTCTCCGAAGCTGAAGTCTTCGACGCGTTATCTAAAATTAAATTCTGTAATTGTTCTGATCCGGATGGTATACCTTCTTATATACTACGTCGTTGTGCTGATCTTTTGTATGTTTCCATAACCAAAAAACCAAATTTCAACTAATATCTTTAGTGTCTGCTTAAAGAAAGGATATTTTTCGTTCTATTGGAAAATCTGTTTCATTTTAACGTTAGTGCGTTAATTGAACTCCTAAAAGATTCACCCCATCAATATGGTCGATTATATCTCCTTGCCAACATGGCTTCTGTAAGGGTAAGTGTACATCCGTAAATCTTCTGGAGCTAGCGGGTGACACTTATCATGCTTTCGCGGAGCACAAACCGACTGATTGTCTATACAGGGGGGTAATCACGTAAGCGATAGTGATGGTACGACAATAGTTATTTTTAAATTTTCATTTTCGTAAGCGATAGAAAGCATTATCGTCAAACTATTATCGTATTTATGTATTTTCGTAAGCTTATAAACCGTCATGTAGCATCGCGCAAACAACCGTTATCGTGCGATAGCAAAATAGCTATCGTTTTATAATAAAATAAATTAAAAGAAAAGAAGAGGAAAAGATAAAATTAAAAGAGGTAAGTAATACATTACTAAATTGTGAAGAAATTATATAAGAATTGAAATTTCTAGGAAAAATGCATAGAAATATTTTTTTAACATGTAATTAAAAATTTATTACTTTCGATCTACATATCTATAATATGTATATATTTTACTATTTTCTATTTAGATTTACAGAAAAAATTTTAGAAAGTCAGTGGTGTGGACCACAAAGTAATACTTGGCTTCTCCGTAAATTACAAAATATTTCAACAAAAAATATTTTTTCTAAACAAAAATAATGTATAAATGAGAAAATTTATACTGTAGTTGTCTTTGTACAGGTGCTCACGATACAACTCTCTGTCTTTGTTTACTAAAATAAACGCCATATGATAAATTCTGTCATTCACAATGAATAATAACACGACGATGAGAGTGATGGTCTTATATGAATGAAACTAAAACTATTATCGACTACTATCGTAACTACGACAATAGTTTCAAAAGTTACGTGATTACTCCCCAGATTTCTCGAATCCATTTGATAGAGTAAATCAAAATCTTTTTGTTTTAAACTTATATGTATTGGTTTAATTGAAAAGATGGTTTCGTTGTTCACGTAGTGGTAGTAGCTCATTGAAGTTTATCGCCCTTTTTTGATAGCTCTAAAACATAGACTTTTAAAAACTTAGTAATTTTTCATTGTAGGGTTCGACATGTTGAAAGGTATAAATTTTTAATTGCATTACATTGTATTGCTACCAAAATCATCAAAGAAGTATATATTCAGAAAATCGATTACCGGATTTCAATCTTCAACTGAAAAATACGAGTTTTTTGAAAGTTATATAAACAACTGTCAACAACATGGTTTTATTTACCGTAGAAGTAATTTTATGTACATTCAATACTGTACCTAAAAAACTGAATTGAATTTAATGTTGAATAGAAGACATAACACAACCTTTTCATTACTTCATAAAACCACTTCATGTTTACTTTAAACATGAAAAGGGACGACAATTATTCCTTCCATTCTAGCCTTCAATAGAAAATTTATTCAAGCTTAAAACTGAAACTCTCCGTCTATGTTTCATTCTCTGCCTTCATCGTTCTCCACACATTTCTTTTTAGCATTTAAATGTGCTTGCAACTGTAAATAACTTATTACAAAATCAATTGAGTTATTTGCATCCCTAGCACTACACTACCGCCACTACACGCATACAAATAATCAAGTGCCTGCCAGGCAGCTCTGTACTTGCTGTGCTTGTGCTTGTGCCAGTGTCAGTGCCTGCTTTCACATTATAGAAAATAATACGTTAAACTTCTTATTTTAATGTTATGCACACATTTTTCAAATACGCACATTATAAAGTCCAGCTACCCAACAACAACTACAACATCCATCCATTACAAATTGCATATGGCTACGATGTTTGTTGTTGTTATTGTTGTTAGTGCCATTTTGCTGTCTTAAATATAAACAAGTTGTTTACAAGTGTCGCTTTTCCTCTGCTAATATGGCACAACAACAATAACAACAACAACATATTTAATCTTTAGAAAATCTCTGAAAAGTTCAATTCAAGTACATGTTAAAAAATTTTTTTTTGTTAAATACAGTCTCATAAGTTTTACATAATAGTGTATGTGTGTGTGTGTGTGTGTGAGGGTTTTTATATATTTTTTTGTACTCTTCCAGTAGAATGTTTCTGCACATCTGTTTACGGTCACACATCACGTTTACTCTCCTGTCTTTGCTTTTGGTGCTGCTGCTGCTTCAGCTTCAGCTCCAGCTACTGTTACTTATTCAACAGCCTAAAAGTAGACAAGCTCCATTTCAACTTCTTATAGTTTGTGTGTTGATTACTCTACAGTAATGTAGTATTTTTGCCTCGTCTACAGTTTCTTTCATCACATGCTTGCATATTTTTAAATCTGTTTTTTGATGAAAATGTTTTGCTTTTGTCCTAAAATTCCTTGTAATGGATATTTTTACAATAATAATAATAATAAACACTTTAAATATTATAATAAAAAAGGCGATGATATTTAGAACAGTTTATATTCATTTGCGAATAAAACCACCAGAGAGAATTGAAAAATTCTTAAAGCGAGAATTACTTAAGCACTGGCTGGGTAACTGGGTGCATGGGTTGTGTTTTCAAAGTAAAAATCTCTATTTTAAAGAAATATTGTTACGAGATAATAATAAAAAAAAAAACCAAAACTATATATATTCTTGATCAGCATCAAGAATCGGATTCGATTTAACCAGAGGCGTTCTTGCGTCCTTGAGTTGTTTTAGCCTCCTCATCTGCGTCATGCTTTGAGAAACTAAACTAAATTTTTTTTCAATACTTTGTTCCTGCAAGCAGGTAACTATTAGATTGTGTTGAATTCGCTTGAGAGCCACTGATAACATTAATGAACACATTCACAATTAGTGAGTCTAACGTCAAAATGTGACAAAATTGGGCGGGGTTGAATACAGACACGTCCACGATGTACAGACATTTATCTATCAAGTCGAAATTTTATTTGAATAATTATTATAATTAGAGTGACCAATGCATGTGACGAAAATGGCGGGATCGTGCAACAAAAACGCTTACAATTTACAAAAAAAAAATATTGATGCAGGATCTTATTTATTAGTTGATATATTAAACAAAAACTCTAGAGGTGTAATTAAGCATAAGCCACGCCCCCTGTTTGTATATAGATTTGGCCGAAAGAAAATTGTTTTTTTTTTGTTTCGTTTAATATCTGTTTTTTATTCCCATAGAGGTTACAAGTGAAACTGTTATAATTAGGCACTTGACACGACATTGATGACTAGCAACGATGGCCCTTGCGAAAAATTAACCATGAAAAGATAAAACTTTGAATTCAAAATTCTGCTTTCACGCTTGAGTACAACAATTGAAATGAAAGCTTTCTCATCGTTAATACTTTAACAGTTACAGCCTTAGTACTATTAATTTTCTTTATATTACAAATTAAAGCAACAACAACAACATTATCTTTTCTTTGCAACACTGCTGCTGCTATTGTGTGTATTCTATAAATTCCACCATTTTATGACTTTAGCAATAATGTGTGTGTTTGTGTATTGTTATTTCATAATACGGGTAGTTGCACATTTCCTTCTCACTATCTATTACCTTCTCTGCGTATAGAAAAAGGCTTCCACGTACAATCGAGTACCTAGATAAGGATAATTTTAGGGAGCTGCTCGTTAAACCGTATGCCTATGATATAATAGTTGTATTTATGTTTGTATGTAAATATGTGTATGTAAGCGTCAGTTATTTCGCTTCATTTGTAGCGTTGCTTGACTGCACCATAATTTATTCATAAGTGGCATTATGGCGACAGGCATTGTATTGTCTTCTTCCTCTTCTTCGTCTTCTGCGCTTAATAAACGTTATAATATGTATACTCTTAGATGTAAGTATGTATGTATATGTTTTAATTGTTTTCCTTATAATTACAATACAAAGCACAGAGAGATTTTGTTGATGATGATAATAATTAAATTCCCATATAGTTGTGTGCGTGTGTACCCGAATGTTACGCACGTACGCTTGTATACGCAAACATTCTTCCAAATACCTAAAAAGTTAAATAGACGTAAAATGACAATAGATACGCGCCTTGCCAAACGTTACATGATACGATAATGCCTGTCCATGAGAAGCTGGGTACAGCACCAGCAAAAGCGTAGCATCGTGTAAAATGTTGTGTGATATATGATCTCTATATGAATGCCTACTGTGTCTTTTTTCATTTTTATCTGACTCTCTGCCTCTGTCTCTCTCTCTTTGTCACCGTGGCTGTTGCCTTGGTTTATAATTTGTTATCAGTATAAAGAAACTCCATACTTTAATTTATGTGAAAGTGTGTCTATTTTTGTGTATATATAAGTATGTAAGTATGTATGAAGTAGCGTGTAAAATTTAAGTTACCGCTAAAGAGGTTTAAGTTGATTTTTTTTTTTTTTTCATTTAGAAGGGACAAGAAAAACGCTGCTTTTCTAAATTGATTTAAAAACTGAAATGCTAAGAAAGAAGATAATGGATGAAACTTTGAATGAGCATAAGGATGGTGGCAATGCATAATAAAATTAATTTTACAATAGAACGATTATAGCAACTGGCATAGATTTCAATCAGAAATAAAAAAAAAAACATTCTGTGATGTATAATAAGCGATAAGGATAAGTACTCTACACCACTTCCAGTTCCACAAATTATGCTATAATGCTACAATAAAACTGTATTAGTAAACGCGGGGCATTGCTTTATAAGTCACTTCGTGAAATAGCATTATATCGAGAGGTATTCTAAAAATGTAGAACGATCGCTATGTGTTGCGTCGACGTCACTACAATAGTACAATCGTCAGTAGTGAGGAGTGAACAACAACAAAGACAATCAGTAATCAGATACTTTGTTGTTATTGCTGTTGCTGCTGTTATTGTTATTGTTCTCTTTCTTCTTCTTCGCTATTACTGCTCACTGCCACTGCCTACATGCCTAACCGTGTAATCGCCAGTCATGTAAAATATAAAGTCGTTATGTCAACTGAGTTTATAACATTTGGTTCACCATGCCCTTGCAGCTCTTACAAACTGAATTGTAGTAGGGGATAGTGCAACTTTGCTATAAGCTTCGCAGACTTATTTTACCCCAGGCAATGTATGCGATTGTCTCGCTGCCTTTTAATTAGTGACATTTTCTATGTACAAAACTTTCCTCCCTACCTTTTAAAAAACATGTTTGAATGTTTTGCTTTTACAGAAATCACTTGTATTCCTCTTATGTGCACAGCCCGAATATATAGAGTGCCACTACGTTTTTGTATGAGAAGAAAATATGAAACATTCAAAAAAATAAATTTAGATTAGAACAAATTTTGAATACCTTCCACATCTTTACAGAAAATGTGGGCGTAATGGAGGGCGATAGCTGATTATGCTTTTTAATTTTAATGAAATTAAATTGAAATTGGGCGTGTCTGTTACAATAATTCGCCTACTTTTGCACATCAATTTCATTATGAATATAAACACATAATAATCGATTGCGCTCAATGAAAGTAAGAATCTATGCGAAATGCATCAGGAGTTGTTCGTATAAATGGTAGTTTTACAAGAGTAAATATATTCTGGCAAATGAAATGACATACTCAGCTCATTGCAACGAAGTGCCTAAAAAATGTACTCGAGGCAAAAATTATATCACACAACAGCTATCAGAGAGAATGTTTTTTTGGATAGGTTTATCCTGTTTATATATAATATGTGAGTATACTCCACATGCATTGGTTGGTAACATGTTGTAATTGTACACTTTATTACAACACAGTCACACACACACCGACATACATACGTTTCCACTTGTGTTTTATGTTTGTTGAAGTTGTTGTTTAAAATGAAAAACTGAACCGAACAAAACTGTATTCCTCTCCACACACATATACATGCACACACGTATAAATATATATATATATATATATATATATATGTATACATTATTATCTTCTATATAGTTCGTAGAATGTTCAAATCATTAAAAGTTTTGTAACTTCAAACAAGATAAAAATATGTATGCGTGTGTCTTGTAGATATTTATTTATGATTTTAATCAATAATGATTTTCTAAAAACATAACCTCTGTACAAAATTTACAATGAAATGTTTTTCAGATCCTTGTTGTTGTTGCTAATATTTGCCTAATAATATAAATATTATTAAATTGGAAGAAAAACTCTATTAAATTTTTATTAATTTTTTTAAAATCCTATTTTACTTAGAAATTTCCTTAACTTGGTGCAATATATGCAAGCAAGTGTGTGTGTGTGTGTGTGTAAGTGCCCTTCCTGTTAAAAACAATGATTACACTCGACTTGAAGTGTTATTATTATTATAATTTGTCTGCTATCTCAGCTAGACGATCTATGGTTGGTTGGCTGGCTGGTTGGTTTGTTTGTTTGTTAGAAGTTAGTTACTGCGTTCGTTACACTGAGGGTGTCTCTTTAAATTAAGTTCTATTATTGTACGCTCCACATAAGTGCATAAAGTTTGTCATATCGTTTGCAATACTCAGAAAGAGGCGTCGGAGAAAGTATATAAATTATTCGCCAAATAAAAATTTTTGCAATTTGTAGGCGTGTTTTTTCAAACTTCTTCAAACCCTTTTTTGGTACATCGCAAAAACTAAATTTGCTAGACACTCGAACGGACGTAACGAGATCAACTAAGATTTTGATGCTGTATATACTTTATAGGCTCTCTGACGCCTCCTTGGCGATGTTGTAAAGGGAATAACAAACTCAATATGTCATCTATTTTAAGGCGGTGGTAAATAGATATAAAGCTAAATGCATACCATAACGAAAGTTATATATTTTGCCTTGAATTGATTTAAATGGTTATATAATAAATTCTTGGCATGCTTCTTTCCATCCATTTTACCAAACCCACATAGTGCTATACCAGTGCAGCAGTATTAAAAAAAAAATTAATACATTAAAGAAGTTAACGCCAGTAAAGGTATCTCGATAATAAATCAAATTCATTTGAAAATAGAGAAAAATTCAAAACAAACAAAGTAAACATTGTACCGCAATATTTTTCTGTGAACCCTTCTTTGTATGGAGAGTGAATTAAAACAACAAGAGAAACAAATAGCATTAAAAACCAAAAGCAATATATTTACATTTGTTGTACAATACACACACACACACACACACACACACACACACACACACACACACACACACACACACACACACACACACACACACACACACACACACACACACACACACACACACACACACACACACACACACACACACACACACACACACACACACACATTTATATTAATAGCTAAGTGGCAAATGCAACAACAACAACAACATCCACCAACTCACTTTGTTTGATTTCCATCAAATATATGCAGAGCTCGTTATCGGCAGACTGAGAGTATACCGCATACTATATATGCCAAGCGTTGTATGCATGCATGTACTCGATTTTACACTATGAAAATATATTTGTACGATTTGAAAGTGTACAATAAAACTGCTTGAAAATACTTCAACATTACTTCACCTCACCTCACACAGCCGTCAGTTTCTGTTCATCTAACTGTACAAAATTTTCTGTTGCCCGCCATTTTATTTCTCTGCTACCCAATTATCTGTAATAGAGTGTATGCGTGAGTGTTTACATATATACGACGAAAACTCTCTTTCACTTTGTGTGTGCTTGTGTATACATTTATATTCGTGTGTTTATGTTTTTGTAGTTTTTTATGTATTTTTCATTTGATCGTTTGTTTTTTATACCCTCTTTGTACAGTGCAGTGTCTGCTTATTTTCCTAATCCGTTTGTAACATCTAGGAGGAGGCTTCAAAGACCCTACATTTATATGATCAGCAGCAGAGTCGGTGCGTCCGCCTATTGTTACAATGTTTACTGTCATAAATTTACTGTATGAAGGTATTTTGTGTAAAAATGTGTATGTTTCTCTATGTAGGTTCCCATTGGAATTAGATGAAATCGTAAAAAAGCCACGCCCACAATACCCAAATATATACATATCTAATAGCTAAAGAAAAGGAAAAGCTACGATAAATAAAACTGAATGCAAATAATGCAAAAAAATGGGCGTGGTCGGTTATTCAAAACTCACAAAAAATCTTTATATGATGCAGAATCCGCCTCGTTAGTTAAATGAAAGAAAATAAATAAAAGGCATAACAAAATTATTTGCCACGCCTCCTGTTTGTAAATGCATATGAAAGGTATTTAAGATATGTTGTCCTAAGCTAAGTTTTTTACTCGTTCACTTCTCTCTTTGTTTATTTATTGTTCATGATTTGTGTTCTTGGTATTCTTTCTCGTAAAAGCAATTTCATCAGCGTCAGCTACAAGTGCTTATACTTGTGCTTATATTAGGTGAATGTAAAGCTAACAATATATCAATACAAATCCAATATAAATATGTGTGTGCGTATGTGTGTGCATACATTCATCCATTCATTGATTGAAACGATTGCATGAGAGAATTGAATGATACTCGTGTGTTAAGTGCAAGTGAGATCAACACTCATTTAATTATATAACATAACCTCGAAGGATTACATATAATAAAGGAATAAAGATGAAGTCAAATTATAAAAAAAAAAAAACCAAACCAAATATGCAAGTGTGCGTATGTAAAACGTATTTTAATTCCTTGAAAGCCTCTAAACGTAAATAAACTTTAGAATGAGGAAAGAAACCTATTAGAATTTTTACAGAATATCGCCAAATTCTTTATATGTTCAGTGTGTTTTCCATTATAATCGTTATGTGTTCAAATTGACCTCAATAATGCATAAATGTTATCAATACAAAGTATTCCTGGGACTACTTTTATACTTTGTTCAAAAATTGATAGAACTGCTCCTTAGTTCCAAGTTTTTTAGTCAGTTTATACTCTATTCCTCCTGCCACTTATATCATATCATAGCTCTAAGCTCTTATTGCTACTTGGTAAGCAAATAATTAAAATTTATATTTAGCTACTGGCAACTGAAGGCAACTAATAGTCGAAAAAGAATAACACAGAAAATCATAAAAATATTAAAAATAATTGTGGCCAGACAACACAAAACTACTGCGATAAAAGTAACAGCAGAACTCAACACTAACTCAAGTAATACTTTTTCGACAATTCTGATACGGCGGGAGCTCCACAAAGCTAACATTCATAGAAGGGATACAAAATGTTGTATGACCATCTGACATAAAGGTTACAAAACCACTTCATAATATTTTGTCCATCTCCTGTACAAATAAAGGGCATATTAAGTACCATAAACGGGCGGGGTAGTAGAACCGACCACATTTTACAATAACCCCATTTTGGAGTAGAAATCGACTTACAGACACGAGTACAAATGTGGCTAAAACGAATTTTAGTTTTAATAAGATGTGTTATATATTTGATTTTTAAATTCGTTAAAGTGTATCCCGGATAACATGTAAATACGTTTGACCTGGAGGGAAGAACGTATATACTTAAGCAAAATTCAGTTTTTTTTTAACATTTTAAATAATTAATACAACCGTGAAGTAAAAAAATAACCATAATTTTCAGAAGAAAATGTTATAAAATCTTTTTGAATGAAAAAAAATAATAAAATTATATGTATAACACTTTTAAACTGTTTAACTATAACTGTTATACGCTACTCCAAATTCCAAACTTAAACAATTATACTGAACTTGCTTAAAAGTACATGAAAAATTGTACAATTTTCTATTTTATTGAAAAAGAATTAATTAATAAAAGTGTTATAATTATTTTTTACCATATTTTAAATTTAATTTGTTGAAAACAAAAATAAAACTATATGTATAACATTTTTAAAGTGTTATACACGTTTTTATAACTGTTATACGTCAAATTTCTATATGTAAACTTTTATACCGAATTTGTATAAAAGTTTATAAAAATAAACTAAAAATTTTTAAATTATTTAACAATAATTTGTTAATAAAACTGTTATAAAATATTTTCACAATAATTAACAAACATCACTTTTAAAAGTTAGAAGCGTGCAGAATTAGCTAACATTACTAAATTTTATGTTATTTATATTGTTTCCAAAGAGATCAAATTGTTATAGAATTTGATCCTAAGAGTCTTCTTCCATGTTTTATTATATTATGCCAAAGATGAATGTATCAACTAACAACAAAATGGCGGATGTGAAAAACTAACTTCCTACACCATGGTAATCGAGTTAAGTATGTAGAAAAAAATTCTTAATTCCATGCAAGTGGTGTTGCGCGTACATAACGAATAAATATAAATAGTGCTTGCTTGTATTGTTGTTATTGTTGCACATTGTTTATGTTCTTAATGCAATAACTTTAGACCCTGATCATCAACAAAGCTATTTGAACTCGTTTGCATACACATACAAGTAAAATACAATATCGGATACAACTCTATGTGTGTATATGGGAATATTTTTTGCATAAGTGCATGCATTCAAGCAGATTTAAGGGCTAAGTTCAACAGTTAGAGTACCTCCAGTAATAAAGAATGTAATAGGTTTAGTGTGTGGTGAACATGAAAGAGTGAGAGAGCCTAGAGGGATTGCATTGTTTTGTTTTTATTTTATTGGCGTTCTCGTTTATTTTTTCATGGGTTGAAGTGGTTTCTGGCCGTTGGCTGTATAACAAAAAACCGCACATTTTATTTTGTGCCGTTTTCTGTTTTTTTCTTCGTTACTATTCTTTACATAGTTTAGCGTTTATACTGACGCAGTGTGTATGCTTTTACTATAAGCCTTAATCCTTTTTAATGTAAAACATGAAAAAGTAATATAGAGCAGACAAACAACACACCAACTAAGAGCTAGGAAAAGATAACAACAAATATACTTTTTTGTTGGTTTCTACGTCTATACCCTTCACCGTCACCGCGAGGCTTATGTGGTGAATTTCGCTTATCGAAACATATTCAGAACTAATATTGAGGCGTTGTTTCATTAAGCTTAGGTTGTTGTTTTTTTAAACAGGAGTTTTCATTAAAGTTTTTTGCTCTCACGCTTTTTATATCTAGATGGGGCTATACTAAGTTTCTTAATCTGTCTACAAGAAGGCACCAGAGAACCTTCAGAGTAAATATATTTTTGATTAGCCTCAACATTCGTGTGGATCTAGTTTTGTCCATCTATACGTCTTTTGTGGGCACTTTCACAATCGTAAATATTGATATGTTTTGGCTGATATTTTGTACATACATTTACATCATTAATGTTGAACATTGGTAAAAATATTTGAATGAATCAAATATGGGCGAATAAAAATATATACAAACAATAAAAAAAACTTATTCGGCGTAGAACGCGAAACATCTATAACACACACTATATATTTTGTACCATTTTGTACAACAGCTGTACCCAAGATTAGTTGAACACTTTTCTTTAAGTTATATAATAAACAAGATAGAGAAGTTTGGTTAAGACCGAAACTTAAATACCCTCCACCTTTTATAATCCTCTAAAAATAAGTTCCTATTGCCATATTTATGTATTTCATGTACTTACGCAAATAGTGTTTTTTTTTAATTATAGGCATTTGCGTTAATCAATCACATCCCCATTTTTGGCACAGTGTTAGATAATGGTACCATTTATATATACACCAAATTTCAAATTGATAGGTATAGTATTGTGCGATATATAATTTTTTAAAGATACAAATTTTTCGAGATATGTTGAGATGAGGCGTGTCTCCTAACAGATTTTGCCCAATTTCAATACGGAACAGCGAAATTAATCTAAGAATAAGTGTGCCAAGTTTCAATTTGATATCTTAAAAATTACGACCGTGAGAGTGCCAACAACAGACGGACACACGGACGGACATGTCTCAAACGATTTCTCTTTTCATGCTTATTAAGAATATATACGGTTTGTGGGGTCTCCGAGGCTTCCTTCGATGTGTTGTAAACGGATGATCAAAATGAATATACCCTCTTCCCTTAGGTGGAGGGTATAAAAAGTAAGAAAACTTGGCACAATTCCAGTTGCTCCCATTTTAATTCCTTATACCTTATATTGCCCGAATGCAAGTTTCTCTTTTTACGTACCAAATAAATGTGTATGTACGAGTACATGCGTACTGATATAATAAGTTCATGATTAAGGATGTATGCATGTATAGTTATAAGTATATTAGTAGGTTGGTTGGTTGGTTGGTTAGGTAGCTAGTTAGCTGTCTGACTGACTGACGGACTTAACGGCTGACTTGTCTGGTTGGTGCTGATGAGATGATATCCATACTTTTGTGTGTATGGTGTGGTGTCTGGTGTATTATGCTTTTGGTTTCTATATCTTATTATACTTGTCTTATACATGATCTATGCTTAACTATAAACGCATAATTCCTTAAACTTCATGCAAATGTGTTATGATAGCACTGCTTATGAAGTTATTCATTTTAGTGTTATTGCCAACTATAACTATTCTTCTTCTTGTTCTTATTATTATATAACAACTTTCTTTGCCATCTTATAAATGTGCATACAGTGCATACGGTTGAAAGAGCCGGCCTCACCAACACATCTAACTATGTTTGTATATGTATAAACATACACACGCAAACGCAAACTCTCTCTATGGCCATATAACCAGCATACGTACAAACATATCAAGTTTAACTTGGTTATGGTTATATTTAAAACCATTTAAGCTTAAAATCCATATGCTACTTGCTGCCTGGCATTCGTTGCCGTTGCTGTTGCTACTGGTGCTATTCGTTTAGTTGTATGTTGCTGTTTGGCGTATAACAATGAAAAGGATCTTTTTAACCTTTATTTATGACCCCCGCACATAAGTTCTTCTTCTGCTGTTTCGGCTGCTGGCCTATGTTCTATCACCTTCTCCCTTTCTCTCTCACTCCATAACGTTTTGTCTTACTCTTCTTCTCTTCGTTTGTTATTGTTAATATTGCCTTAAGTTCATATCCAATATATTCCAATGTTTATATTGTGAATACCATACATATGGATTTATATTTGCTTTCGTGCGTGTATGAGGACGTGTACAAAATTTTGTTTTGTGTTGGTGGGTATGCTATGTGAATCTTTTGCTCTCTCTCTCCTATGCGCTCTTTTTAACTTTACGGAACAGTTTGAGATCTGTTGCCAGTTTATAAAATAATTATTATTCACAATTTAATGCAAATTATAACAAACTGAACTAAGACAAAAAAAACAAGATAGAAAAGTTCGGTTAACACCGAAGCTTAAATGCCCTCCACCTTTTGTAATTCTCTAAAAAATAAGCTCCTATTGCCATATTTATGTATTTCATGTACTTACGCAAATAGTGTTTTTTTTAAATTATAGGCATTTGCGTTATTCAATCACGCCCATTTTTGGTATAGTGTTGGATAATGGTACCACTTATATATACACCAAATTTCAACTTGATAGGCATAGTATTGTGCGATATATAATTTTTTAAAGATACAATTTTTTCGTGGTATGATGAGATTTTCGTTTATTGTGGGCGTGTTTCTTAACCGATTTTGCCCAATTTCAATACGGAACAGCGAAATTGAACTAAGAATACGTATGCAAAGTTTCAATTTGATATCTCAAAAATTACGACCGTGAGAGTGCCAACAACAGACGGACACACGGACGGACATGTCTCAAACGATTTCTCTTTTCATGCTGATTAAGAATATATATGGTTTGTTGGGTCTCCGACGCTTCCTTCGATGTGTTGTAAACGGATGATCAAAATGAATATACCCTCTTCCCTAAGGTGGAGGGTATAAAAAGTATGTGTGTGCATGAGAGAAATATTCATTGCAAAAGAAAATAATTGAAATTCCTAATACCCACATTCACACATTTACATCTTTAAGCCTAAGCAAAAAAAGTCAAGGTTATAAAATTTATAAAAAAAAAATTATAAAAACATTTAAGTAAAATTGTTGAAATTTTAGATATGGATGTATAACAGTTAGTGTATAATAGTTTGAAAGTGTTATACTCAAATTTTTATATATATTTATTACAATAAAATAACAAAAAATATTTATAACGATAATTATAATATTATAAAATTAAATAAATTAAATAAATTTGCTTTAAAAAATTAATAATTATCATATACTCGTATATATTGAAAAAGTGTATGTATTACGTCTCAGCTTGCAAGTCTAGTTTTATAATGAATATGGTTTTTTGTAAATTATGAGCGTGTGTGTTGTCCGACCATGCCAATTTTTGGCAAATTCCAATTCATAGATCAGTTTCTGTGGCACATATATAGGATTTGTCGATTGTGGGCATGACCCTTGACCGATTTTTCCTATTTCCTATGTACGTGCAAAAACTAAAAGTGCCTGCACAAAATTTTAATTCAATATCTCAAAAATTACGCCCGTGGGACTGCCAGCAACAGACAGGCACACGGACTCATGTACAAACGGACATACATGTCTAAATCGACTCAGTTTTCGACGCTGATCAAGAATATATATACCATTCAGGGTCTATGGCGCCTCATCCTGGGTGTTGCAAACGGAAGAACAAACTTAGTATGCACTCATCACTACTAAGGAGGGTATAAAAACAGTTAATTAATGATTTATTTTAAATTATTCTTTAAAATTTCGTAATTTTTTATGCACTCAACTAAGTTTTTATATAATTGGTTACGTTACAGATTGCAATATATATAAAAGTTATAGTATAACAGTTTAAAAGTGTTATACATAAATTATATTTTTATTTACTTTAATAAAAATGTTTATTTAAATAAAGAGATTTTGTAATTTTATGTATAATTTTATAACAGTTTCGACTATATAACATAATATTTTGATCTTATTTTATTCATTTTTAGCAATATTGTATGTATATATAAAAATACAGTTATGGTAATAGTTTGATAGTGTTATACACATAATTTAATTAATCACTATATAAATATATTTTTTTATTTCAATTTGATAAAAGTTGATACTAAGTTTGCAACAATTACTATAAATATAACACTTTATAAAAATGTATACTCATATATGTATAATATATATAATATGTATAAGTATTTATTTGATTTATAAGTATATAAACATATTAATATATTTATATATAAGTTTTATGCAATCACATCCAATTTTACAAGGCATTGTGTTGGATGATTTCTTTTGGAAACAATTGTGCGCAACACTTTTATATTAAATTATGCGGGTGTAGAAATGAATTCTTTTGACAATGTATTTGTGTGTGTGTGTGTTTATCATTTGTTATGCAAAAAAGTAACTTTTATATCTTTGTTATATAAAAAGGAAACATAACTGTATTAGTCAACTTGAATGTTATAATCTGCGTACACGCGAATCTATATGTGTGCACACAATACAATTTACAGTCTTTTCATACGAGTATAAAAATAAAAATTGTTATTTATATTTGCAGTAAAATTAACAACAACAATAACAATAACAACAAATAAATAAAAATGATATAGACTTCTTACGGGATTCTTTATAATGCTATCTCCCTCTTAGCTTTAACTGCAACAATGTACATAAGGACACGGTTTGACTCTTACTTCTTTATAACGGTATGCAATACATAACGGAATTGCACGACTTGTTAGAAAGCATCCACTATTCACATTTAAACATATATATAACGACATACCTAAACAAAGAAAGAAAGGAATACATATATTTTATTATCATATCTTGCTTCCCTTTCTCTGTTTATATATATATATATCTCCATCATCGTGTGGTAGGTATTGTTAGAAAGTTCTTTAGTTGCTTGTGTTTTGGCTTTTCTGTTTGTTTTCACAGTATATGCGCTTATGCGTGTGAGTGTATTTTTTTTATATTTATCAAAATAAATTGTTGCATACTTTGCGGCTGTTAAGCATTTGTTTTGTAACGCTAAATCTTATTTGAATTATTATCGCCGTATACATGACAGTTGCTGCTTGACTACAACTATACTTACAGGCACGTACCATTGCTTGCTCTTTTTTTTTGTAAACAGTCTCGTCCCCACCAACCAATTACTGTACTTAAGGTAGAATATTATAAGTGAGATAGCATTTCTGAAGGTTTTTATTGCATAGTGCAGAAGCTCTTCTACCTCAAACTTTACAAAGTGTGCCTCTCTACGTGTAAAATAAGAGTAAAAGAAAAAAACTATATCAACTCAAGTTAAATCCTATATCCATGGATACCCTATCTACCTATCTATCCAGCATAGGATTCAATTTTATTATGTAGGCGTGGCCTGATAATTATGCTGGTTTTTAGCAACTTTAAAAATATATGCTATACATTTTGTTGGCACTGGACGAACTCTGCACCTAAGAATGTTTTTTTGGAAATTGTGGGCATATCCATTAAATGGTATCGCCCATGCTTAGTATATCTACGAATAGGCTTAACATTTATATATGTATCGAATTTTGTCATTTTTTTGGCCACCACAAAGTTTACTTGATTGTGGGCGTGGCTGTTAATCTCATAATAAAGGGCTGGATTTGATGGAAAGGCTAAATAAGAACCAATTTTAATTTTTCTAAGGCATTGTAATAACTGTAGTCATGTGGGCGTGGGTGTAAGCGAAACCGTGTACAGTTATTTTATAAAAAGTTTAAATAAAAAAACAAATTTTACATGTTTAGCGTAATTTTTTCATCGAGGTTTTTAAAAATTGAAGGCGTGGTTGTCAACCTTAACAACCCATGTATTGTACTTTGATGGATAGTTTTAAATAATTTTTTCAATTAAAAGTTTTTAAATTTTTTTCTCGATTGTGGGCGTGGTTGCTAACCAACTTCACTTATTCCAAAAAAGAAATACAAATATGTGTAGAAAGTGTCCCTAAGTTTTTATTACAAAGAAACGAAAACAAGTCCAGATCGATTAAGATCATTATAATGATCGAGAATATACACTTTGTAAGGTCTGTTATGCAAGATGATTGTTAAAATTCGCCTAGAGCCTAAATTATGTGGTGGGTATATAAAGCGAAGAAGGAGAGCTTTGGTTCTTCTTGTTGTTGTTGTTGTTGCCGCTTGGTTTTTGCTCTTTGTTAAATAATAAATACATATGCATTTAGTTGCAACATTATGTCTACATTTAATTTGTTAGCATTTTGCTGTATGGCATCGTATGCATGTGTTGGTGTGCCATTGGGTATGTTTATATTCAGTTATCTACCTTTGGATGTAGGTATGTAATGGCCATGTGTACTGTTATGGCACTTTGTAACAGCAATAATGGAAACATTTTTGCATATCTAAGTGCATGTGTGAGTTCATTATGTGAAGCTTTTAGGTACTTCCTGATTCATTCTCTTTGTCAGCGTGCGAGCGTGTGCATGTGTGTGTTTATGTATGTTTGTTTATATATATGAGCTCATATTTAAATCTCTCTTACTGTGTACTTCATTTTCGCGTTGTTATTTTAATTTTAATTGTTTTTCCGCACGTATTTTTTTTTGTTTACTTTTTCTTTTCCTTTTTGTTTTATAGTTTATAACATAAATTGCTTGTGTAATGGTTAAGCTTTTGTTCCACGAAGAAAGTTTTTCTCATTTAGATAATAATTCCAAGCAATCATATACATAAACATCGTGGAACAATTTGAAACCACATTAAGTGATCTTATTAATTAAGAGAGATTGAATGAATTTCCTCATGTCCGTGTGCCTGTCCTTGCATTTCTTTTAATCAAGCTACAGATCATAATTTTTGATATCATTTTTAATGAAAGTTGCTGCAGGAATATCTTGCCAATGCCTCAAAAGCGGATACTAATGAAAATAAACCTTTGTTAGGCCCCTTTGCATATAACGAAATATTTTAGAACAAGTTTCTATGTGACGGAAGTTTCAGAGTATTTTTAAAATTCTTTATAAACAATATTTTGTCTAGCACAAAAATTGGCTTATGAAGTTGGAATTTATTTATTACTCTAACAGACACGCCTACTGTTTAGAAAAAACCAGATTTTTAAATTGATACTATTAGAGGGCGTTATCATGTACTCGCTACGCCCACCTTTTGTACGTAGATGCTGAGGGTACTTAAGTTTTGGATTAAGCCCTATTTAGTTTTTCACTTGTTGTTTGTTTTCTTCACACGTCCTACGTAGTGTCATCGATCATTTGTGGTTTTCGCTATATTTCTGCTTACCTTTCCATACCCTTACATACATCTAAATGAACTAAATAGTTTTCTTTGCTCCTTTAAGGTTTTAACATATATTTGCTACCAAGTTTTGCCTTCTTCTTTACCTCAACCCCAGCTTGATGGTGCCACAACACATGCGAAAAGTTCGTTGGTCATGTAATTTGTTTTTTGTTTTGTTTCGGTTTTTGTTACTTTTCTTCCAGGTTTGAACAGGTTACTAAATATTTCGTCTATTTAATCATTTACACTGTTGCTGGTACCTTTCTGTTTCATTCCCAACAACACAGCAACAGATGAATTGTATATAAATTTCTTTATACACGATAATCTTTTATAGTCTCGAGTTATTAAAGCAGTAATCCTGCTCCCCCGTTGAATGGGTAGTGCACGCGTATGTTTGTAATTTTGCCAAAACTGAAAAATCTCTACAGTTGGCTGATGCTGTTGCAGCTACGGGAGAAGTTTTCAGCACCGACAGCTATTTTCACACCATACATAAAAAATACTATCGATTCAAAACTAATTAACAGTAAGTTGACCCAAGTACTACAGTGGGCTAAACGCGGTTATAGGTAACTTAAAATTGTTATAAATTTTTTTCCTCCAATGAACACATTTTTTTTCGCAAAAATCCTTTTTGTTTTTCATCGCATTTCTTATGATACTTGTTCACTGTACTTCCACTACCCAGTTACCCTTATAATTACAACAGACACATAAATTAGTGCTCTACCTGTGTGTAATGTGAAAACAGTGAAAACTAGAAACGACCAAAAAAAGCCAAAAAAAAAGGGTTCATTACCACACTCTTTGGCACCCTTATGAACACACAACCGGGTAAAATATAATGAAGCAACATAACGGTAACCCAGTAGCAAATAAACGATATGAATGATAACTCCAAACATAACCGATCAATGGTGGCTTTCATCTACTATGTAACACGTGTGAGTGTTTGTGTGTCTGTGTACCGCAATGTGTTTTTATGAACAGAATGCATGGTAAGTTTCAGCTTCAAAAGCAAACAGCAGCAAATAAAAGGTGGTGCAGGGAGGTGGTTCATATACAACTATTTTTACATTACAATGCAATTAAAACAAGCAAACTCTACTACTACCGTTGTCACAGAGGGTTAGTACGAAAAATAAAAGTAAACGTGACAAACCCATGTATTGAACAAAGCGGCTGACAGGAGGGGTGTGGGCTACATTGATGACGTTGACAATGACAAAGATAAACTTGATAACGGTTATGGATGATTTTTACTTCAGTTTTGCTTAGCATGAAATTCTACTCAATATATTTTTTCGATTTTATTTCGCGATGTAATTAAGAGAAGCCTTGCACAATGAACTGATATAAGTTGTACTGTGCCTAACAACGCCAAACACTAACTAACACTGACGCTGATCCGTTGGGATTAAAATGGACGATATCTACGCCCACAATCGACAAAAATGTATCCGTTAGCAACAACACTGTGGGAAAGGCAATGGAAGGCATCAACAAACGGAAAGAGGACTCAACTTCAACTTTTTACGGATATTAAAGTTTGGACATATAGGAAGTTCGAAGACCACGGAGTCTACACATAATACCTCCACATTTTCGGACATAATGATTTCCCCAAGGAGAAGTGAGAGACGCGGAACTGTCGACGATTCAGAATTGATGATTACGCCTTACCGGATTGAAGGGATAGGTTTTATGATACATAACGAAAAAAATTGACAGAAGATAAACGCCTTGGCAGCATATTGACGGAGCTAAAAAGATGCGAAGTGTCAGGAGGAGTAGGAACCTATAAATACATTTATAACAAGTAAATTCATTTTTGGCTTGATGAGAGATTACTCCGCTACTTATTCGTTAAATGTGGGCGTGGCAAATTTGCAATAAGGCCCTTTTTTGAAAGCCATATTCTATAGTATATTATACTATATAGTACGTTACTACTCTGTGACATTGAGTATTTTAGGACAAGACACCCGAAAATATGGATTCAAATTTTTACAGGGATGGCAAGAATCTATATTGAAGGTTGTCTGAAATTTTTATACTCTGCACCACCATCTGTAATTCCTGAACAGAAAATGCCCTACCCGCCTTCAATTATACCAAACGATTTAGAATGAAAATCTAAATTCATTTGCCCGTCTGTCTGCCATGTAAATTAAGGCTCAAGATTTATGCCGCATTTGTTATGCCATATATTTAAATGATTTTAAGCACAAGGACATTTTTTAATTCAAGGAAAAGCTCGAATAAAAATGAACTGAATGGGACACCTTTTAGATCCCCTTCCCATAAAAGGTCCTCAAGTTTACTCTTATGACTCAAATAATTGCAGCATTCATTAAGAAGCTAAGTCGTGTAGGGTATTAAATGTTTGGTCGTGACCAACTATAACATTTTCACTTGTATTGGAATTATTTTTACATTATTTGCCGCAGTAAAGCTGCATATTATAGGTTTAATGGGTTTATGAAGAGTATGAATCGTTGCCATTTATTGATCCAACAATCATTATAAAAAAATATAAATATTTTAGTACTAAACAAAAATGTTCTCAAAAGAAGGTTAATTTGAATTTGAGAAATAAAAAAACTGATATGCACACACGAGCGCTCTTTACCCCATTAACCCTCTTTCAAATAATTCCCACTTAACTACCACCAGCCGTGTAAAAGTGAAATATTTTCTATTTTAACCCTTCTTGTTTTTGCAATAGTGCGCTAATTTATGAAAAACGTGTCAATGTGTTAACAGCCAAAACAACAACAACAGCAACACAAGTATACTAAAATACAAAAATCTGCGATTCATTTTTGTTTGTGATGCATTGAAGCACAGCAAAGAGCACAAAAGGCAAAAAGGCGCACATTAATAATTTCAGTTAAAAATCCACACACGTATAGTGTATAAGTGTTTGTGTGTGTGTAAATAGGTAACTTAGGAATTTATAAGTGAAAAATTAGAAATCACCAACTCGAACTGAGTGGAAAAATATGTGTTAACCAAAAGAGAATAAAACAAAAACAAAAACAAAAACTAGGCCTCCATAAAATATGTTACAAAAGGAAGAAAATTAAAAAAGGTTTTATGGTTCTTTCAAAGAGAAGTGCCTGCACATACTTACACTTATCTCTATAAATTTTAATTTGTATATGTTTTGTACCCTTACCTCCCTGCCTTGCCCGCCTGCCTTGCCCGCCTGCCTTCACATGTACCTGCCGGCCTATTTGACTGACTATTTGGTTGTTGCTGTCAGTTGCTGTAGCCGACATGGCGTCAGTCAAGCATAAGTAGAGCACACACGCCAAATTCAATACCGTAATGTCAGTTTGAACTGAACTGAAGTGAACTGAATCACATGTACGACTATGTGACTGCTCTCCCTCTCTCTCTGCCACTCACTCACAATTTCAAGCCTCTGTCTTCCTTCCTCCTCCCTACCCCAAAAAATATCATTTTCACATTGCATCAGGGCTTTAAATAACGCAAACTAAGTGTGTGTATATACAACATGTAGCGTGTGAAGTGTGTGCGCACATACTCGGGGAGTACTCTGGCAGCAGAACTAATCTGTTAATAGAAACATTAACGAGACTTTAACGAAATGATTTTAATGCACGCGACCTGCACCAGCAAACAGCAACTGCAACAACAAAATGCAAAAAGTTAAAAAGAGTTTAAATTAAGCTCTACCATGAGCTGCCTAACGGCATGCTACACTATGCTGTACTATACATCTGCACACACGCATTACACAATGTGTGCTCGCTGCTTGTGCTAGGGCATTCCAAGCACGTCAACAATTACACAATTTTTATTCATTTTTAACTTTATCCAAAAGGAAAAATTGGTTCCTCTGAACGGATGTAACATAGAGTCCACAAGATACAAAATCCAAGGCGATCTAGCCATTCCCACATGGTTGATGCCCTGCCAGGAACTTTTCAATAAGTAAAAGAGCAACATTCGGCTTCACTTTAGTTATTATGTGTTGAGGTGCGCTTCATTTTTTAGGAACTTTTAAAGTATTATGCATTTTGCCTTAAAGGTGGATTTCTGAACCCTAGAATTTTTGTTTAATTGTGAACATGCCTTAAAACCGACCACGCCCATTTTTAGCTAGTTGATGTATAAAGTAGAAAATAATATTTTTACTTGGTAGCTCTAATTTTATGATATTGTGGGAATGTTTGTGAATTGTGGGTGTGGCTGTCGAATTTAATTCTTTTATAATTGAAACTTGCTTGAATATCTACTCAAGGCATCTCAATATTTCTATTTTTTATTGCATTTTTACTGCACGGGAAAAATTTACAATACCTTCTTTCCAAGTAGAAGCGATTAATGCACCAGGTAAGCCAACATCTACGATCTCTTTAAAAAAATGCTTACACAGTTTAACGATGGTATAGGGTATGTAGTAATTGTCTTAAACCAAGTATTTCCAAAAAATTTACGTACTTTTATACCTTTGTTAACACATGATGTAGATGTGTGCGAGAATAGCGTTTTGTTATCAAGTCAATGGAAATCTTAATTGGAAATGGATTGGCTTGCTTTGATAATGTTTTATAAAAACAGCAACCTCATTACCATTGAACTTAATTAATGGCTGTGCTAGGAAAATTTTTCAAAAATTAAAAATTATGCGCAATTTCTTTTGTTTTTAAATGTACAGGAAAAAAAGATGAACATTTTCTTTAGAAGATTTTGAATATATATGATTCTAAATTTTTAGGTCAAATATTACATATAAAGGGTACGATCATCATCATCATTATAAAGCTTTGAGAGGTTATTGTGAATGGCGTTAAAAAGAAACAAACATTTCAAGTGATTAAAAATGTGAAACTTTCGCATTCTCACGAATTCTAAAGAGGAGCATACCGCATACACATACGCACATACACCAAATAAATAAATAAATGAATAGCTGAGTGAATGGAGTACAGATAGAAGAGATAAAAAGTGCCCGATACTGCTGATGATGGTGGAATTTTTCAAGCAAATGCTCTGGAACAAAATAAAAAAAACAGAATTTGGCCAAGCCGAAAACTTAAACACCCTTCATATACTTTGTACTAACAGAGGGCGTGGCAGGTGTCTAATTGTGAAGGGTAATATGGGGTTAAGTGACAAGTTCGATGCTTCCCCAATAAAGTTTTTTTGTTGTGTGCGTGTCAACGATACGACCACGCTCAATGACTTACTTTTTTTTCATTCAAACGTTTTTTTTTTTATAAGTAATAAAACTTTATTTAGTTTAGATCTTGTCTTAAATAGACCCAATCGTAACAGACAAACGGTGGGCGTGGCATAGTATATATATACCGTGTCATCTTCTAAGTAGAATTTTACACTGTGTACGGTTTCTTGTAAACTTTCAACTTTGTAATTAAATTTTTGTGGCAAAATAAATAGATTTTTGTTGATTGTGGGCGTGGCACTTGACGGATTTTGCCGAATTAAAAAACCTAACTAAAAACCTAACCAAATTTTAGTTAATTTTTTTATATATCGACGTTTGCTCAAACGAACATGTCTACATCAAATACAATGTTGATGCTTATTTCGAGTACGTATCTAGTGAAAGGGTACGTAGGCTGAAGCTTTCTGTTGCTGTTGCAAACGTAATAACATACTTAGTATAACCCACCACCTTATATGTAGCATACATCTAGAAACATACACACAGTTAAATGAACATTCGCATATGTGGGCACCGCCATGAAAAAACGTTACCGGTATTTGCATTTATACACACACACACACACACATACACACACACACACACACACACACACACACACACACACACACACACACAAAATAACTTTATGATGAATGAATGATGAATGTGTTTTTAACAAACATCATAGAAATCCTTCTTACTTCTCTTACTACTCGTTCTTATTCTACTTTGTTTGTTGTTATTGTTCTTGTTAGTGTTTGTTTTTTATCCCAACATTCTATCATTTTTTAAGTAGAAATAAAATCTACAACTGAAAATAAATATAAAGCAGAGAATGTGCCCCAAATGGATAAAGTAAAAATAAAAAAAAAGCGTTTGTATATACGAGTATATGTATGTAAAAAATATTTTCTGGACTTTACATTCAACCCGAAACATTCGCATATAAATATATTGTACAAAAAACTACACTTGTTCACCCTGCATGCATACCATATGTATGTATAAACGGAGAGAGGATTTAACAAGTGTGTGCACGTATCAAACATGTGTAAAACTGTATTTTAATGTAAAAAAAAAAAAAACACATAGTTTTTTGTTATAAACAAAAGACTTGAAAAATGAAAAAATAAAAATAAATTTTAAATGCGAGACACACAAGCACACCAATCCATGGCCACACTTGTAATGTTTGTATGCACACATACGTAAGCATATGTGCATGCATGTGCAGACAAATACCATTTCGTATGCACTTCCATGAAAAGAGCATTAACCAACTGGCGTAGTAGACAAACTTTCTTTTCTTTTTTTTTATACCCTCCACCTTAGGGAAGAGGGTATATTCACTTTGATCATCCGTTTACAACACATCGAAGGAAGCGTCGGAGACCCCACAAACCATATATATTCTTAATCAGCATGAAAAGAGAAATCGTTTGAGACATGTCCGTCCGTGTGTCCGTGTGTCCGTCTGTTGTTGCCACTCTCACGGTCGTAATTTTTGAGATATCAAATTGAAACTTTGCATACGTATTCTTAGTTCAATTTCGCTGTTCCGTATTGAAATTGGGCAAAATCGGTTAAGAAACACGCCCACAATAAACGAAAATCTCATCATACCTCGAAAAAATTGTATCTTTAAAAAATTATATATCGCACAATACTATACCTATCAAGTTGAAATTTGGTGTATATATAAGTGGTACCGTTATCCAACACTGTGCCAAAAATGGGCGTGATTGAATAACGCAAACGCCTATAATTAAAAAAAAAAACACTATTTGCGTAAGTACATGAAATAGTCATATACATAAATATGGCTTATTTTTTAGAGGACTATTAAAGGTGGAGGGTATTTAAGCTTCGGTCTTAACCGAACTTTTCTATCTTGTTTTTTATTATTTTTATCCTTCAACTAAAAGAGAGATAGAGAGAGAGAGAGAGGCAGAAAGAAAAGTTTAAAACAGTCGCCAAATTATTTATACAAAATTAAAATATTTTAATGGCAGCACACGAGAAAATGTTTAAAAGTATTTTTTTCGCTAAAAGTGTTTTTTGAAAACAAAGTATAAGTAAAAAGAAAACAACTTCATACTAAAAGTCGAACAGAGCCTGTACGGCACACCAGATCAGATTTGAACCTTTCTATAATTCATTAAACAAAATTTTTGGACAGTTTGTATTTAAAGCTTACTTTTAAATTTAAGACGTATCGAAGACCTGCCACTGAAATTCTGAACCGACTTAGCTAGTTTTGTCTGTGTGGTAAATATTTTACCAATCGACATCTTAAGTGATTGTGTACAATTTTGTATTATTATTTGCATTTTAAGTCCCAAGTGTAAGTCCTTTCATTTGATACCCACCTTGAATATATGTTGAAAACTAGTATTAGATCTTTTTTGAGCGCCTGCCACATTTAATTTACTATAATTGCTCAGGACATTCTATTCGCCCTTTTCATTTGATACCCATATTATATAGGTTTTTGTAGCGGCGGCCATTTTAAATATTTTGTAATATTAGTAGTGAAGATTACCTTTTTAATTCGTTATTGATCTGTCCCTCATGTAGTTATTGTTATTGTTTAGTACACATATTTTAAATAGGGTGTCTATGGATTTGTCAAAAATGGGCGTGGTTGCAATTTACAAATAATTCATCTTGTTGATGCCTAATGCGAACTCATGAGAACGTATTCAGGCCACTGATTGGATGGAGATTGGTTTAGCTATTTACTTTTTTGATTTTCATCATTATTAAACAACAAATATATTCACATAACTTAAACATTTGCTTATGCACGTGTAAGTAAACATTCAAACAACTTTAATGCGTATACCAAAGGAAATCATTTCCTCCCTCAGTTAAAAGCACGCTCAAGTTCATTTCATTTAATTGACTTGTATTGTATTCATGTTTAACAGCAATTATTACGTGTGTGTGTGTATATGTTGGCAACTTCATTGAATCATTGTACCCCCTGAAATATTCAATGATTTCTAAAGTGTCTCAGTTTACCTTGGTTATCATCTGAAAGTCCTTTATTTGTGTCGAATCTCATTAGTAGCGTTTTATTGTTTACCTTTTTTTGTCTCCGCATGTGAGACGTTCTGCACTTGATTACCAATTCTTTTCAATTGGTTTGCCTTCAAGTAAAATTAATGCTGATAAAGATGTAAAGTTTGTTTGGTCATTAGTAACCGTAACAAATGTTCACCCATTGCAGGTTAATTGCCCGGAAAATAAAACTTTTGTTTGCGAAAATCTAACACACGTACACACAAAGATTAAACAAAACCTTTTTTTTTTGTTGTACTTTTCTTATCGGTCAAGCTGTAAATTTTATGAAATAACTGGATAAAGAAGATAATCCCAAAATGACTTTTACTTCAGGTTAATAAATGAACTTATTGTTCCAGTTAAAAGATTAAGTTGAATTCTTTTTAACATTTAGAGAAATTAAATGAATGCAAACCACTCTACTTAGCACCCACACACTTTTCCAACACATACTTTCAATATATCTTCGGTTATTAATCTTGAGAACATGACTTAAAATTTAAGCAAAAAACAAACAAAACTCATAAAGTTATATAAATAACCCAACAAATGTATTTGTTTATTTATATAAACGATAACTTTTACAACCGAACACTGAATGTTTAAATAAATCAATAAATTTCCTCATTTGTAAAAAAAATAACAAGGGGAGAAACTAAACTTGGGATTCACCTCTCAACACAAAAGGCAAATGCTTCATTTAACCCCTTCCCTTGGACATACGGAAAGTTTCTTTGAACCTAACAAAAATGCTTCAAGTAATGAATCAAATGAAGTAAGTGGAAAAAAATGTAAAGAAGAGAAACAAACGCAAACAGGAAGTGGCCTTTGCTGTTTAACATTTTACTATATTTAGAGACATGGAAAAGGGGTGTGTCCATCGTTTATTAATTCAGGATACCAGTGAATCATGAATATCAAAGTTTTGTCTCAATGCTAGAAGAGGAGTCAAACAGGAAATTACAATAAGGGGAAATTTATTATATGCTATGCTTTATACATACGTACATGTCTAATACAAATTGTTTACAATAATTTAATGTCGGTACGACTTAAACTGTGGTAATTAGACCAAAAAAGGGAAAACGTCTTCCATGTTCTTGCATGTATCCGATTTCAATTTTATATCCTCCATATAAAATGAGGGTACGCTTAGCTTGTTATTCCAATTGTATCTAAAAGAAGGCTGCAGATACCTTACAAAGTATCTGAAGTTCTTGTAGAGTATCGAAATCTGCGTCGACCTAGACATGCTCATTGTCTCTTCGAAAAATTTCATTATATTTGAAAAATTAAGTATTTTTCACCAAATTTTGTAAAAAAATAATATGAACTGCAATTTTTGGCCATATAAAGACTTCCATAATAATACGACCTTATATGAGAAACGCTTCTAAAAATAATCCGATTCGGTTCATTTTTAAAAGAGTTCTTTTCTGAGTCAAGTCCTTGTATTAAATTTCATCAAAATATTTTCAAAAATACGACCAATATCTTAATATTTAAGCACCTACGCAGAAAGGTTTCCTATGCTATTAGGCGTGCTAAAATAGCGTATTATGGATCAAAGTTTGCCTCTGCTACTAGCACCGCGAAGAAATGGTCCATGATTAGGGAGATCGGTATCAACAGGAACACTATCCAAACTCCAGTTAACCTCGACGTTAACGAAATAAATAAAAAATTTGTAAGCATACCAATGAATACCCCCGATGTCTCCCAGTATTTAGAAATGAAAACTGCCTTTGGTTTTAGCTCACTTAAGTTTGATTGCGTGAGTGATGCCGAAGTGCTAGCGTGCATACTAGACACGAAGTCGAATGCTATTGGTCTGGATGACGTTGACCCTAGATTTATAAAATTGATTCTCCCAACGGTGTTACGTTGTATTACATCGATTTTTAATGATATAATCATGCGTTCGACCTTTCCGAACTGTTGGAAATTAGCAAAAATCATACCTATACCGAAAAGCAATGGGGATCTTAGACCAATAGCAACCCTTCCGTTCCTCTCCAAAGTGTTTGAAAAAATCATAAAAAAACAGATATGTGATTATGTCCGTATCAACTCACTAATGGTTGATTCTCAGTCTGGTTTTCGGAAAAATAGATCGTGCACTACCACATTAATAGATGTGGCTGAAAGCATTAGGGGCAAATTGGACAATAATAACATGTCATTCCTTGTGTTACTCGACCATACAAAGGCTTTTGATTCAGTTGACCATGCCTTACTAAGCATTAAGCTAAGGAAGTTGTTTAACTTTGATTTCACATCCGCTCAGTTAGTGGAAACATATATCACTAACAGGTATCAACGTGTATTTGCTAACAACATTTTCTCCGACCCACTCCCGATTCGGCGAGGGGTCCCTCAGGGGTCCGTTCTGGGTCCACTGCTCTTTTCATTGTATGTAAATGACTTGCCTAACTGTCTCAGATGGTGCCAAGTACATATGTACGCGGATGATGTTCAGATCTGGACCAGTGGACCCCCAGATCACATTATCAACACAGCCACCAAAATCAATGAGGATCTGACTAATATTGCAAACTGGGCCTCTTCCAATGGTCTGGCCCTAAATCCTTCAAAAACTAAGTGCATAGCTTTTTGCAGGAGGGCAGACCTGAGGAACGTTAAAATCCGCTTATTAGGGACGGACGTTGAGCTAGTAGATACTGTTAAAAACCTCGGAGTGACATTTAGTAGAACGCTCACCTGGGAGAAACACATTAACAAAAACGTGGGACAGGTATACGGAATGCTAAGATCACTCTGGCACTTACAGTGGTTCACACCCATACATATTAGAAAATTATTGGCCACAGCTTATCTTTATCCCAAACTCCTCTATGGATGTGAGCTGTTTGCCAATTGTGATTCCATTTCTAAACTGAAACTTCAAAAGGCTAACAACTCCATTATACGATACGTTTTTGGGTTGAGGAGGTATGACCGCGTCTCGAGTTACACGATATCTCTGTTATCGGTTAACCTGGAGGACCTGCTCAAATGCAGATCTCTTTATTTACTGCATAAAATTGTCACCCAACAGGACCCCGGTTACCTGTTTAACAGACTCGAATTTTCATTGTCTAACCGTAACCACAATATCAAACCCATTCGTCATACTTACCTTATGTCTGAACGTCATTTTTTTATTTTTGCAATCCGATGGTGGAATTCCATCCCCGTCCGTCTACAGACTATACGGAATTCTACTCGTTTTAAGAGAGACATTTTGCTGCACTTCGCACAAGGCAATGCGAACGACTTTTAGTTCTATTTAGCCCTAATTAGTTGATAAGTAGTTCATAGTTATAAATGGTAATTGGTGCATACTCCTATCTCATATAAGCTTCGAGCTGGAGAGGTAGGAGGCACCCATGTAAATTATATATATTTTTGTATATATACACTTGAAACTTGAAATAAATGATTATTATTATTATTATTATTATTATTATCTTGCACACAATTTTACAAGGATGGACAGACGGAAATGGTTAAAGCGATTTAAATTTTTATCGGTATAATTGAAAGTAGGTGTGGCAATTACCGTTTAGGACTTACTCCACAGGGTGGTGCGGACATTGTCGTCTAATTTTTACAATGAAACTTATTTCACTCAAAATTCGAATTCTTAGTTGATATGTAATACAAAAACTATAGAGAGCATAATCAGGTATATATCACACCCATTGTTTACCAATTTAGTCTTTCTACTTATTAATACGATTTACATTAGATTTAAATATTGCTCACATCGAACTTTGCTTCGAAGATTGTATCTTATGTAAATTGTGGGTATGTCTTGCCCTCTTTTTTTGTTGGCTGGGTTAATTATATTGTTAAATATTATATAAATATATACATATATATATAAAAATTTTTTTTTTTTCGGAATTGTAGGCGTTCCACACCCATTTTTCCCTCATGTTTGTATTAAAATTTCAATCTAAAAAAAAAAAATTTTTTTAAATTTTTTGGCAACTGTCCGAATGTCTGCTTTTCTTTAGCTCTCAAATTATTTTTAAAAAAGGAACAATCAGTAATGAAAAGTCTGTTATTTTTTGTTATTATTTCAAACATTTCGAAAAGGTGCATTTTAATAAACTAATAGCTTTAAATTTAAAAAAATTTGTATACACAAGAACATATGACGCTTACATCAGAGATATCTCCCTTAAAAATATTTTTGAGATTCAAGTAAGCGTAATCCATAAATAATTGAAGCATGAACTTAAGTGTTTAGGTGTATATGTGAGAGAATATTTGTATTTAAAGTAAGAATATTATGATAACAATTACTAAATTTAATACGAACGGATTGGCAAAACGTTTTATAGCATTTATACAAAAACGAAAAAGTATTTGAAAATATTTGGACACCAAAGGTTTCTCCAACTTATAATACTTTATCAACGTATTAAGGGTAAAATATTGCTAATTCTTGTTGGTCAATGTAAGCGATGATAAATTAAAATTAGATATAATCCTGAAAACAAATTAAAAACTGTAATATTGTATATTTTTTATATATTTTTTATTATAACTCATTTGAAAAAAGTAAAGTCAACCAGCGTTGCTACTGGTTAAATATAAAAAAAAAAAAAAATTAATTCACCCCGCATAATTGAAACACTGTCCCATCATTGCGGCTCATTTATTTGTATTGTCTACCTACCCGTATAAGAGAATAAATCAAGTGCGTGAAATGATATAATTTGTGAAACTTTTATTGGAAACCTCCAGCCATAAATTGTGACTAAGTCAGTGAGTTAGAGATGATTGTTCTTGGTCATCATTAGTGCCAAGTAGAAGAATACAATACAATTCACATACTAAGCGGGCAGAAGTAGAAATTGCGTAAACAAAAACTCACCGAGCACAACAACTAACTGACTAACTACTATGTTGTACTCATGTAAAAAAAAAATGAAGCACGACTTAATTTTCCAGTTCAGTTGGTTTTTACCGGCGTGTTAGGGTTGAAAAATTTGGTTTACAATTTATTTCTATTTTTATACCCTCCACATAAGATGGGAGGTATACTAAGTTTGTCACTTCGTTTTCAATACCCAGAAAGAAGCGCTAGACACCCTACAAAGTATAAACATTCTTGGTCACCATCAAAAACTGAATCGATCTAGACATGTGTTCGTCAGTCGTTAGCATTCTCACGGACATAAATTTTGAGATATTAAGCTGACATTTTGTAGAAACACTTTCCTTTCTTAAATGCGCAAAATTAGTCAACAGCCACGGCCACAATCAAAAATCTATATATCTGCCACGAAAACTGACCTATGAATTTGATATTCATCTAAAATCCACAAATGGGCGAGGTCAAAAAACGAACACGCCTACGATTTACAAAAAAACATTCTCAACGTAAAACTCGACTTTTAAGCTAATACGTAATAGAGGGCGCAATCATATACCTGTCACGCCCACCATTGTAGGTTGTAAAGGGTATCTCTCTTTTGGTCTAAGACAAATTTAGTTTTCTTACGTGTCTTTATATAAGCTTTCCCTGCCTCTCCCTGTCTCTCTCTTTAAACTTTGTAAACTACTTTAATTTACTATTGTTCAGTGGAATTCTATCCTCTCAATTTATTAAAGTTGTAACATTGAAGGGGTAGTTAATGAAAAGAGAAACAGTATAACGCCATAAAAACGACAACAAAGACGGGTGCAACAAAGACGCACTGGGGCAACAAAATTATAACAAATGCCATTAATTACACAACAGAGATTTGTCACAAAGACTACGACTAGATCAGTGGTGGATGAATGCTTAAGTGTTGTGTCATTTATCACTCATTTTACCTATGTCCCTGCTTCCACATTCGCTTCAAAAATTGCTTCAAACACATTTATCATTCTTCCCATTAATCGTTATGTCGTTGATCTCTAACAAATTATTTTTATATTTACCCGCAATGCTATATTTTCAATAAATGACTGGAAATATGAAAATTTTTCGGTTTCGATTTTACTTTCGTGTTTATATTCGTTGAAAAAATCTTTCTGTCCCATTTCGTTATGGTGGCAGTATTGTTTGAGTTTGAGTTTTGTTTTTGGCTTTCCTTTCCTGCTTAAGATTTCCCATTAACTTCGCACCGTCCTAGAAGTAAAGAACTAACAAACACACTTAAAGTTTAATTTTTGTATAAGTTGTACGTAAAGACAATCGAAAGTGTCGCTTGAGTGTACACACTTGTGTGTGACAAAAGGCAAAAAATCTCATTTCGTTAAAAAAAAAAAATACTAAAAAACCGAGAGTGAGAAATGCTTTATAGATGATGAATAACACAAAATAAAGACAAACGAGAGACGGCTGCTCTATGTGTGTGAATATGTGTACATTCCGTAAACAACAATAAAAGCCAAGTTATTTATTTTAGGGATAAAAGTGAATTCAGTGGGGCTTAAAAAAATACTGATAAGTGGGTACTTTACCAACACACAAGCAAATATACTTTACAGCAAAAACAGCGCACGGCTGCCTGAGAGTTGAGAAAAGCAACGAAAAGAAAAGTGTAAAAACAATATCCGTGTGTAGAGATAGTTACATACATTAAGAAAATGAGAAACTACAAAAGCAAAGAAAAAAAAGGCAAAGAAACGTACTAACACAAGCACACATATACGCAGACACATATGTTACCTTTACCAACTAGTCTACATTGACATGACTTGGAGTGTGACAGAAAAGATAGAGTAGAGCACTAAAATATCCTATACATGCACACGCACACACACACACTTCATACTACGTAACATTTGAATTGATTTTAGAGTAAGTGTGAAGCAACTAAATTTGGCTTAAATCAAATCGTAAATACCTTGAAAGGGGGCGTGGTATTTATACAATTACACCCTATTTTAACAACTGTTACACCATATGTTGCATTTCACCACAACGATCGAATTTTGACCAGACCTTCTCTTAACTGTGAGCTTGGCGGATACCCTGTTTCTCTTTCAATGTTTTATAGATCATAATTTTCATCGTTTTTGGGGATGTAGAGCCTAAAAGCGATTTTCGAAACTTTATTTAATTGTGGTCGTGGCTTTAAATTGATTTCATCCAATTTAAAAATTGAGCTTATACACAACTATGCAACTTATTTTAGTTAATAATATATATACCTCGTTAGGCCTTTGATGCCTTTTCCCAAGTGTTGCAAACATAAAGGGAAACTTGGTATACTCTTCTTTTGATAATAATTTCGTTAAGTACTGCACTGAGTATATATTATATAACAACAACTATGCAGTAACGTGAGAAGGAAGACATTCCCATTATCACAGCCATGTGATAAGAAATAGAAGAAGCTGTGAAAGAAAAAAAAAATTCTACACCAATCGAAACTAAATTGCACACAAACAATATATGTGATAAAAGAAAAATCTCCACAAAAACGTTTGATAACAATAATAGGAGTGAGAGAGCGCAGAGCAAGTGATTTTTTCACATGATAATCGCTATTGTTTATTTATTTAAAATGAAATCAGAATTTATTGTAAAATAACAAAAGCTAGATAGAGTAGGCTTAGATACCATCGCCTCCCTAATATCTTAACCATATCTATACCAAGGAGTACTTGCTTTTTGTACTTAGTCCTTTTAGAAGATTCCTCTTTAACCAAATTTACCCAGTATGAGAGAGTATAAAACACTTAATAAAACCTTTCGTGCATTTGTGTCCAGTTAATCACACACGATAGAAAATTGCGGAGTTTTTAATTTAATTTCGGTGTAAGTAAAAGCACTTTCAATCTGCAACAATTTGTGAGTAATGAATAGATGAATGAATAGCAGCAACACTGCACGAAGCAACAGAAACAATAATAACTTTATTACAGCGCGCAACCAACCAACTTAAAAATATTGTACAAAAATTTTCTTCTTCAACAGAAGAAACAAAAAAAAAATTTAAAAAAAGAATACCAACTGGCGTAATAATAAAACAAAACTAAACCAAAAAATGAAAAAAATAGAAATTCAGCAACTTTTTATAATAACACTACGAAGAGAGAGAGACAGAGAAAGAAACAAAGTTCTCTGCTT
Organism: Ornithomya fringillina; assembly: GCA_963978525.1. Lineage (NCBI taxonomy): Eukaryota > Metazoa > Arthropoda > Insecta > Diptera > Hippoboscidae > Ornithomya > Ornithomya fringillina. The sequence goes on along the minus strand of OZ021692.1, from coordinate 13,812,449 downwards.
TTATAAATAGAGATGAAGAGATGGCATTTAGTCGCAAGTAATTTTTGGAAAGTTTATCAGCAGCAAACCAACCACCAAAGCAGACGAGTTGTTATTAGAGAAAAATTAATGGCCAGGGCAGTAGGGAGGAGGAGGAGGAAGGTTAAAGCAGAGGATGTTGTGCTATTTTATGCAATATTTCAACTTTTTAAGTGCAATTAGTCCGTTAATGGCATGAAAATTGTAATTGTAAAATTGCACGAAAATCCTTTTTTTTCTTCACCCACTCTTAAACACAAGAACGTATAAACCGACTGCTATCACATATAAATAACTCCTCGAAAAACTTATAAATATATGTACACTTTTTTAACTTCTACTTAACAACATAAACAACAACAACAACAACAATTTGAAATACAACTTAATACACCATATAATTGTTGTTGTTGTTGTTGTTGTTGTTGTTGTTGTTAAATGTGTTTTTAGTTACTGCGATATATTTATTTCAAAAGCGATACTGCGATATATTTACTTTTGCTTTGAATTATATAATATTAAGTCTGTCGGTCCGTTTGTATGTCGTAGATAAAGTTGTTCCTATATTTTAGCTGGTTTGTATTATATATATAAACCTACATATACGATTACGTATACTTGTGATATGTGTTGTGTTTCTTGTTTTTGTAGCTTAAGTATATCATGCGAGCCATTTTTATTTTTTGTTTGGTGTAGTGCTGAAGTTTACTTAATGGTCAAATTTCATGACAATTCTTACACGCCCAATACAACAAATAAAGCGGTCTTCTAAACATCACACCCACTCGTACCACCGCGAATGACTATAAATAACTAAATGGTTATAAAAGTTAAGTCAGATTTTAAGTTACGAATTTTTATAGAGCTTATATAATGCCAGCCATTAAAAAATATGTGACAACATTTAATTCAATGAAATTGGCTTAGAAAAGTTATGTTAAGTTTCTAAAATATTTCTATTAATGTACAGCGAAATTGAAGAGTAACATGTAACAGAATGCCTACAATTTAAAAAGACTCTTACTTACAACATAAACTGACTTAATTATAAATTAAAAACTATTAAAAGGCATAATAAAGTATCTGCCACGCCCACCTGATTGGGTATAGGTAGAGAAAATGTTTAAAAATATGATGTGAGGCAAAATTAGTGTTTGAGCCCTATTCCACTACAATTATAAAAAGTGCTTCAAGTCAATTTATTCAAGGATTTAAATATTTTTTTTTAGAAAATGCGACTTAAATCACTTTTACAATAATTGGAATATATGCATCTCTAAGATTAATATTTAAACTTCATTAACAATCATATCGACTTTGTAGTATCGTTTGTGTTCATCGCACCGTTCATACTTGCGTACATAGTACTTCACACTAGAAGATAGCAGTGGCAGCATACAATTATGTATTGTATAGTATATATAAAAAAATAAATAATTTTGTTGTTGTTGTTGCAATTGCAATATAAAAGTCATGTATAAGGATAAAAACTTAATTTTGTTGTTATTATCATTGCTGTTGTTATTTTTTTTTTTTTTTTGTTATTATTATTATTATAAAAAATCACTTATCTAAAGTTGTCCTTTCTAAGTACAATCAGCGCCAAACAATTTTAAGTTGCTCTCATAAATATAAACACTTTTATAGCATGATACGCAAAAGTACTTGAAGGTGTTCAGCGCGAACAACGAAATAAAAAAATGCTTCGGTAGTCATCTCATTAAGAAATTTTGTTAAAAAAATTTTTAAGACAGTGACAGGGGGAGAGGAATACAAAGACACAGATAACTGATTTGTCCTCATCCGCTTATTCCATGTTTTCTATAAAAAAAAAAAATATATTTTTTTAAAATAAAATGTGCAAAATAAATCCTCCACTAATAATATCTAAAAGACTTTTCCTAAGAATGAATTGGCCAAATATATAAACAGAACGCAATGAAAATGAACTGAAGTGATATCTCCGTTAAAAGCGAATCATACAATGCCTTAAAATCTTTGTCAAACACGATAATGTATATAACAGCGTAAACAGACAATGAAAACAATTCTTGTAAATGAATTTTTTTTAATTTTCCTTTTTCAATACTTACTGCCACGGCTGCTGCTCTGGTTGATATTCCTGTTCAAGTTGTTATCCCCATTACTATTATTATTATTATTGTTGCGTTCTAGCTGTTGTTGAATAATAAAATTAAGTGTTGTTCTGTCTGCATTGTCATCGTAAGCGTTTTGTATTTGAAAAATCTAACCAGGACACAAAAGCAAAAAAAAAACAAGTAAGAAAATCAAATTTGGATTAGGCCAAATCGTAAATACCCCCTACATGTACAGACAAACGGTGGGCATGGCAAGTATATGACTTCGCCCTCTAATAGTGTATATATTACGTATGAGCTTGGAGTCCAGTTTTACGCTGAGTATGGTTTTTTGTAAATTGTGGGCGTGCAAATTCATACAAAATAAAAGATTTTTGTGGCAGATACATATATTTTTGCCCCTTGTGTATATGTTATCCGATCACGCTTATCCATTGATAGGATAATTATAAATATGTGTACCGAATTTCAATTATATGAATTATATATATAATATATGTTCTCCAAGAATTTATTTTTCAAATAACAGACACACAGACAATTTACGAATTTTTTTCTTGATAAATAATTCGATTTATGACATAAAGTGTACTCTTAAGAGGACGCAATTAAATAAATGCCACGCCTACTTGTAAAAGATTTCAGATTCAGCCCAAACCACACTTTGTTTTTTATTTATATATAATACATTGTGTCCAGGTGCCATAAAGAAAACTTTCTTGCTATGAATTTGCTTTAAAGGAAAAGAAGAAGAAGAAGAAATATGTAAAATTTGAATATATATTTTTTTAAATTTAAGTAACAAACATACGTCATGTAAAAGCTGGGCATCCAAGTACATTTTGTACACGTATCATAAAAACATGGACTGACGTACATGTATGATCATTTATACCATTCAATGAAGTTGTTATTGTTGCATTATTGAAATGTGTAAATGTATCTATTTGCATATCCTTATAAATCATTCTAACACTGAAATAAACGTTCATGCACATGTACAATACATGACAAGTAAATGTAATCGAAATTATTTGACTATGGGATGAATATATTTTCTATAACTATAAAATCGACTCTGTGCGTATATTTGTATGAACGAGTGTAAACTTTTCTGCATAAATAAATTTTGCTGACATTGCACCAACAATTTTGCAAATCATCGAGAAATTTTTCTATATACATGCCACACATACAAACATTTGCATAAAGACAAACTGTATTCCGTTGTACAACAGACTCTTTGGTCCGGTAACGCTTTGGAGGAACAGAACGGTTTTCGTTTTATTAAATTGATTTAATAATGTTCGTCAGTCCATGTACATATGTGAGCAAGCTACAGAGCATTAAGATGTTTCCATGGAATTTGGTGGGTCTTGACCTAAATGAAAAAATAAAAAACTAAATTTGACTTGAGCCAAATCTTTACATATAAGAATGGATGTAACAGGTACTTGATTATTTATGATTAGGTTATGAATTACGAGTATATTTTAACTACTAAGTTGAATAAGGGCGTGTCTGTTATTTTACACCACCTCGACGAATTTGTTAATTATGCGGAATTTTTATTTTTGTAACTGCTTGGTTTATATTTCTATTGTTTGAAGGCATGGCTGCGTAGAATCTTTATTCAATTTTAATAGGAATTTATGTTTAAAAACAAGTAAAATTTTTATAATCGATTAAGCCCGACCACTTAGATCCTTAAATTATGCTACAATTAGTTTAGTTGTGTCTGCGTGGAATATAATTATGTGGGACGGAGTTCTAAAAATTTTCCGATGCAGTTCATTTCCAATTAAATGGAATGTCTGTATCGACAGAAAAAACTAAATCGATTTAGATTTCATTGCTGATCAGTTTTGCGGTGTCTCCTTGTTGTTCCATTAAAAACAGGTCTATGTGCGGTATTCGTTGGATGTTTCTCGTCCAGTACCTGAAATAAAAATCATATCTCCATGTGTTACTATGAGAGTAGCTTAAGGCCCCAAAATTTGTAATTAAAGTTCGTATGTATACTATACACCATAAAATCTTTTGGTGACGTGTGTCATGTATATTATATACCGGGTATGGTATGTTTCAGGACAGCATTCGTTTTTCAACTTTACACATAGGAGTGATCAAAAGTCTCGTGGTAATTTAACTTTTCCATTATGCTGCAGCAAAAGTACAATTGTGTACCAGGCGAAGGAAAATGCGCACATGTTGACGTGTATGGTCATACGTAACTTTACGTCTGTGCATTTATATGTTTGTACAAATAACTTCCTATACACACATCTGAATGTACGTATGTTAAAGAGTTTACATGTATGTACATACATGTATGCACATGTAAACTCTTTAACTTATTTTTCTTATATGTCTTGTTTTTCGCTTTTTCCTGTAAAACGAACTGACTTTAGTCTAGTGTACCCTATTCTCTGACAGACTGTCTGGCCAAATTTGTATATGTTACTGTAAAAGCCCAAAATCGTACTAATAACATAACCAAAAAAAAAAAAATAGAAAAATCAAGGGTGAGTGTTTTTGTGTTGTCAGATTAGGTAACAAATACAAAACGGGGCCCGTTTTATGTAAGCGTTTCTATGTTTCTTGCAGTTTTTGTTGTTGTTATTATATTATTGTTGTCATATTCGTATGTAATAACCTCTGAAGCACAACATACACCAAAACCCAACCACAATCTACCGCTGCAATGCTAGTTGGTCTGTTCTCTGGTTTGTTTACATATTGGTTTATTTGGGTTTGCCTCTCTGTGTGTGTGTGTGTGTGTGTGTGTGTGTCTTTGTATTTATGCACAATATATGGTGTATCTATAGTGTCAGTAAAAAGTCACCTAAGGATATAAATGCAAACAGGCAATCAAGTGCGACGGCAAGTAAGGGAAGTGTGTTATCTGCATGCAGCTAATTGTGGCACAAGGAGAAACAAATACAAAAAACAACAGAAGCACGCACAATTACACGGCAATAAGTGTAACTTTATACACATATATATGTTTGTGTGCATGTGAAGAGGAAGACAGCATAATTTACCGTTTTGTTAAGGTTGCATCTGTGTGTGTGTGTGTGTGTGTGTGTGTGTTTGTATGCGTTCGTATTTAAACAATTTAAATGGACAACGTATACACATAAGGGAAAAACTAACCCAAAACAACAACAATAACAACTAAAACAATATATAATAAAACTACAAAACAATAACAATAACAATATTTTTTCAAGCCCATCATCGCAGAAGCCGGTAGACACATTGCATTATATTGTTATAGCCTGCATACTCGAGATGTGAGATATACTAAGTTTGTCATTAGCTTCAGCGATCCCACAAGTTATATATGTATATCCTTGATTCGAATCAAAATTTAAGTTTATTTAACAATGTCCGTATGTCCGTGTGTTTGTGTGATGAACTTTTCAAGGCAGCAAAATTTATTGCAGATATTCTTAGTCTGTATCGCTAGGTTTCTATTTCGAATGAACAGTCACGCCCACAATGTATAAAAATTTATTTGTCACCAATGAAAAATGTTTCATGAAGTTAAAATTTAATTTTTTAGCCCATCCTACCATGTGCCTAAAATGGGCGCACATGGACGCACATGTGGAGTATTTAATATTTGGCTTAAGACAAATTTATTTTTTATATTTGTTAATATTGTTGTTTTTGTTTTTGTTGTTATTATTATTGTTGTTGTTGTTGTCCTTTATATTTTTTAATAACAGGATGTTTTCACTCTATGGTCTTAGACCATATGAGACTTTGATTTTACACTCTTCGTACACCTGGCAAGCTATAAGTCGCAACAATATCATGTCTACTTACGAGCAATATATATAGAATATAAAGATGGCGAATGCTCAAAGAAGGCAAAGCCTTCATGAGTGAGAATATAATCCGCTTCATGATATCGTCTGCCACCATTTATTTAGAATAATATATGATTTTAAAGCTTAACGAAATTCATTGTAACTCAAATTAAAAAGTTTATTATAGTTTCCATTCCCTCATTATGACAACATTGTTGTTGTTGTAGTTATTGTTGTTATCATTGGCATTGTTTACGTTGTTGTTTTTGTTGCTTTTACGCTTAACAAATTACGCAACATAAATAAAAATTTATATTACCATTTTTTTGTTGTAGTTGTTGTTTTTGTTGTTGTGTTATGATTGTAATATATTTCTATTGTTATTTAAAATTTTAATGAAAAAATGAAAAAAAAAAGTCATGAACAATAAGTGCACGCAATCTACATAAATATGAATATAAACAACAACAACAACAACAACAACAACAACAATGAAAATAAGAAAAACAATACCCTTCAAACAGCAACAACTAAATGAAATAACCACCCTAAAAATTAAATATAGCTTCATAATGTATGTACATAAGTATGTATGTATGTTGCTAAAGAAAATGTCAAAAGGTGTTTTTAAATTGTTGACTTTTGATTTATAGATTTATACAAATACTTATCCCGTACCGTTCAGAGTTTTGTTTCTATTCCAATTACATTCATTCTTATAAGCAAATTTATTAGATAATCCAGAAGATTTTGATTCAGTGTTCAACTTTAATATCAGATACGAAACTGAAAACTGAAAGTGGAAGTAAATATACAAGTTGTTTCTGGTGTCTGCGTACGGGTGGTTCTGATTTAAGTTGAGCGTAATCGGTTCAGTACCACGCCTCTATGTCGATTCAAAAAATCTATTGCGTTCATATAAAACGGGGCCACAATATTTCAATATTGATATTTTTGTATGTATAATTATATACATATAAGAAATGTGGGCGTGGTTTCATAAATAATAAATAAATTGTAAAACATTCGATATATTTTTGAGAGACACGTTAAAGTAGAATTTTACTACAATTTCATCCAACATGTAAAATTACTTACGTTTTATATATCGTAACGAGAATACATATATACATACATATGTACGCAATGGCACCAAGGGCACTTCTACGTATAGATGAAATATTTAAGAAAATATATTATTATGTACAATAGATATGGTTAAGTACGCCCACATACTTATGCACATGGGTACATACATGGATTACTCTGTGGAATATGGAGCCAAGAATCATTGCCTATTATACATATAAAATGTGCATAATTGAAGAATTTTGAGTATGAATTTGCATGTTGGTGCATGCTACTCTATCCGTCTTTTTATATGTATGGTAGGTACACACATACCTGCGTATAAATATGCAACACACGCAACACATGCATTTAGATGACGGGCACAATATAAAGTAATTCCAAGAAGTGAACAGAACAGAAGAGACGAAGCATTGTGTATATATATGTATATAATATATGGTTGTTGTTGTTGTTTTTGTTGTTATCATTGTTTTACCTGCTTACTTACTTACTTTCATACTAAATATATATGTAAACAATTTCATGGATTTTCCTTTTATTTGTTGCCCTCATTGTCGTCTTTGTTGTTGTTGTTGTTTATTGGTATTGCTTATACCGTCAGTCAGTCTCTTTCGTTTTGTTGTTACTGAAAGTGGTCAATATGTATGTTTGTCTTACACTCAAACTGGCATGTATTTTAATTCCGTTACTCATAATGTTGATGATGGTGATGATGATGATGTTAGTTGTTGTTGTTGCTGTTGGTATTGTTTTTGATATTGACGTGTGCAATATAGGTGGAAGCTCATATACGTATGTGCTGGCATATGTTGGCTTTTATAAATGTTTACCTTGAAGCTTACATGCAAAATCTCAATAATAAAGGTCTCCCTCCGAAGCATACACTCTCCCTTTCCGCTATCCTCCTTCCCTTTTTTATATGTAATTTATGAACATATCATAATATTGTTTAATGGATGTTATTACACTCTCTCTTTCTCTGTCTCCCCCTATATTGCACAACTCAACTGGATAGAAAGTAAATTCAGATGTTGGTGCACTTATGCATTTTCTATATTGCCTTGTAATATTCAATTATTGAAAATTTCATAACGGGAAATTCTGCTTATGATAGCAGATGCACTTCTACAGAATAATTGATCTGGAAACTAAGGCAAAATCTACAAATAGATTTTTACTTACGACAACGAAATGCAGATAATTATTATGCCATTAGCCTGAATAAAGTTATTGATTTGAAAAGATCGACTTTATAAAGCCTCAAGCTGGAAATGTTTTTGCATCATAATTAATCGCGGTATTAGAGTCAATTGCATTAAATGTTTATCATACGCACTGTGCGTACTTTTGCAGTAACTTGAAAATTTAACAACACGTTTAACAACCAAAATATTATGAGTTGCGTTATTTAGCTCTAGTCAATATCTTTTTGTGTGATTATTTCTCTGGGACACCTCGTGACTAATGTAGGTTTTAAAGAGAGGTGGAAAATGTGTGTTTCATCCACCAGTACTTTTGTAAATTTTTTTATCTGGAAATTTGAGGTAATGATATGTCACCGAGTTTGTTTTAAATAAAAGAGCCGCCATTTTGAATGTGGTACATTGCGCTGTGACTAGAATTATAGTTAACATGAAAATTATAATACGACGAGCTATACAACATTCTCAAATTATCGATGGAAATATGTTTCTGGGGTACTTGAATAGTGTGTGTTTATCGTCCAATACCCATCGTGGAGACATAGAATGGACGTTTATAAGGGAATTGAGCGTCCCTGGCGCCCCCCCCCCCCCCGAAGGAGGTCCCAACTTTAGAACTTACATCATAGGCTATGTAGAGTTCACCCCTTGGTGACCGGGGTTTTCAACCATGCACTACCAGCGAATTTACAGCCCCCGCGATGCTCCCACAAGGGGGCCTACCCGAAAGTACGTACTGGCAAGAACCTTAGTTCTTGGGGCTCCAGTACCCCGCGGTACCAAACTTAGTCTTTGGTAGGACTGTCGATCATTTGATCTCCCAACTTCGGACAGCCTATTGCCCATGGGTTGGTGCCCCATTTATGTTATGTTTGCTAAAAGGTAGTTATGATCCCTGGAAATTATCCAGGGGATCTTTATATAATTTGCTTTTAGCAATATTACTGTTGCGCCGTGATCCTTGGACGAAGCACCTATGCCGGTACTCCGTTTCAGGGCGGGGCCCTGTTTCTGGGGTACAGTCGTCAATTTGTCCTTGCATTTAACATCCATATCCATATCGTATATATTTAGCTAAATTGCAAATTAGTTATTTTTTAGCGGCCGCCATTTTGATTGTATAAAGCAAAGTCGATAGATCTCTTTACTATTTGTGCTACATTTGTGCAACATAATTGAATCGAATTGAATTTCAAGCATGACTTATATACTTCGATTGATTTTAAAATTTCTTTCTGTCAAAAATTGTGTCAAACTCAATTTTTCTTTATTGCTATTCTTCACTTGTCCATCAATTTGTTGAATGAAATTGCTACAAAAAAAAGTTGTTGCATTTTAACTGCAACATGAATTATGGCCCACATGATTGTTATAAAGCAACTGTAGCAACAACAACAAAACCAATAACTACTACTACTACAACTATATATGTGTATATATACAGCTATCTGTGAGGGGTAGGGATTAATAAAGCATTCACCAGTTCATCTAAAATTTACGCACACAACATACAAAACAATTTTTGCTGAACACATCAGAATGTTTGGCACGTCGAGTTCTTCATGTTTGCTTTGTTCCACATAATGTACAGATGTATGCATGGTATGTACATATATACATTATGTATAAAAAGTTACAACAAATGGCAAGAACTTATAATGTACACAAGACGTCTCCATACAACACTCAGTCTCATACATACCGAGATTCTTGAACAGCTGACGCAATTTCAACTATTTTTGCACGACTGCAAAACGATTACGGACCCATAACAAAGCATTTATCACACGGAAGGCTGTCAAATAAATAACGCGCGCGTACATTTTGAAATGAAAGAAAAATATAGAAATAACAATAACAACAATAATAATAACAACAAAAACATACAAAGAAAAACATGTAAAAAAATTAAACTTGCTTTAAGTCAAATCTTCGATACCCTCCACATGTCCAAATAAACAGTGGGCGTGACAGGGTGTCGCCCTCAACTAGTGAATATATTACGCATCAGCTTCCAAGTCGAGTTTTATGCTAAGTACGACAGCAGGCAATGTTGATCAAGAATATATAACATATACTTTGTGGGGTCTTTGATGCCTCTTCTATGTGTTCCGTATAGAATGAAAAACTTAGCATACTCACCATCTTATCTGGACGGTATAAAAAGCAGCCCCCCTTTTTAAGTGTATTTAAAAATATGGTGCGGTGAGTGTGTGTGCTTGTTGAAAATTTCCAAACTTATTACAAATAAAAACGTAATTCAACATTTAATCACGCACTTGGCTTGGGCTAAAAAGAAAATTTGTATAATTTCAAAAACCAGAAAAAGAACAAAAAAAAAAACATAAACATGACACATGCAGCATAAGAGATTATGCAGTAAGTAGAGAGACCGCCTGATAGTATGCTTCCATTTTAATGAATAAGCAAGCAACACACACACACACACGCAAAAAACTATTTAACAAGAATTAATTTTACGGCAAATATTTAATGGATGGTAAGGTACAGCGCGCTTCAACATCACGTTTTCACCATAAAGGTAGAAACATTTACATAGAAAGGCGTAGGGAAACAATTTCCAACGTATTCTTCAATTAGGCGTGTTAGAGAACTACATAAAATTCTATTCTAAAATTAACAATAAAATAAACACTTTCTATACCCTACACCACAAAGTATCACACTATATATGTCCGTCTGTTTGTAGCAATTTAAACTTAGTCGTTTAGAGACAAAATCTCTATCAGTTTTATCAGCCATTCGTCTGTCCGCGCACAAAATCGATCTCTTAATGGTTTAAATTGGACACTTTTCAGAACCGTATTCCATATAATTCCATATTTCAAAATAATTATTTATACGAGAAAGATTTTTATTTTAAAACAATTTTAAATAAAAATCGATGCAAAAGGGTTAATTAGCTTAATAAATGCCTGAACAAAATTTTGGACCCAATCAAGTCATTTCTTTTAGCACTCTTTCGTATACCGCTTTTTCCCAGCGTCACTTAAGTGACAACATAAATATTCTAGTAGAACGCACTACCTGTTATTCAATAGGCAATGATTTTATGATAATTTAATGGACTAATTCTGACCAATGTGAAATATTTTTATACAACAAGTAAAAAACCAGATTAAATCTAAAGTTTAAAAAAAGGGGGCGTGGAAGATATACGATTGCGCACTCTAATAGCGCATCTTTGCGAACTATTTTAAAAAGCAAAATCTGCAAGAAAAGCTAGAAAGGTATTTAGAAAATTATGGGCGTGTCTGCCATATCTGCCCATATTTAGTGCACAGATTGATGAGGTAATTATTAAGTGAACTTTATTCTGTACGGCTATAAAAGATTTTGCCTATAATGGGCGTGGTATTTATTCATTTTATTTCAATTTCAATAGAAACGCCCCTTATAAACTAAAAACGTCTGTGTAAAATTTGAGTACATATAACAGATAAACATTCACGAACAAAACTACTATACTTTGATGAAGATTTTAATGCTGACTAAGAACGTACCTCTGACCCCTTCTTCGGGGTATTGCTAACGAAATAATGAATTTATTTTACACCCATCTCATGATACGTATAAAACCTGCAAACTTAGATTGAGCTTTTCTCTTTCATGGAGTGTAGAATTTTTTATTTACATATAAAGTTATTCATTACTTTAAAATTCATGTTGTTCTTCTTAACGCGAATTTTTTTGTTCATTCGCTTCATAAACAACAACCTCGCGACACTAAATATGAATGAAGTACAGTTATTTTTTTATTCACACTACTTTTATTATTTCTTCATCACTACTTCATATAAACTGCTGCATCAGCATCACAACACAACACAGCACAATATTTTCAGTTACTTTAGATTTTGTTACCTGCTGTATAACTCCAGAATACAAGAGAAAAAAAAAACGAAGAAAAAATGAAAATAATCATAATACAAGAAACAAAGCGAAAAATAAACAAAAACACACACACAGAGTGTCAACGCGACATATGGATTGAGTGCCGAGTAATGCTTCCTGCATTATTCACACTCCCACATATGAAGTTCTTCACAAACGACTCCTTCCTATCACTTATACCTACAGGTACAAAGTATACGAGTATTATGTTAAGTCGGTATAGAAATCTATGATGCTAATAAAAATAGATATATCTACAAAATTTCAAGTTTATAGCTCAATTTTTGTAGCAGATAAATAGATTTTTGTCTATTGTGGGGGTGGCTCTTGACCGATTTTGCCTATTTTAAGTAGTCATCTGCCTGCAAAAACCAAAAGTGCCTGGTCAAAATTTCAACTCAATATCTCTAAATTTACGCCTGTGAGACAGACACACGGACATACATGTCTAAATCGTCTCAGTTTTCGACGCTGATCAAGAATATTTATACCTTGTAGGGTCTCTGACGTCTCCTTCTGGGTGTTGCGAACGGAAGAACAAACTTAGTACGCCCTCATCACTAATGTGGAGGGTATAATTATGGAAGAATGCTTTTTAAAGAAAAATGGTCTACCATGTCCTGAAATTTGGACCAAATCGCAATTTTAACCTATATATATAAATTTCACGAATTCATAGAAAATTTTCTATATCTGATCGTAGGGGTAGCGTATACTACCTTGTACTTCTATGACATTCAAAACTCATTCATTGAAGAACCATGATTACTTTCTAAACAATAACAAAAACAATAACGAAGACAACAACAATATTAGTAAAATTTTTCACAACAACACCAATGCATTTATGAGCCAAAAACTTGTATTTATATTCTTCCAAGTAATCTCGGAATGGCCTTCTTATTACAGTTCAGTCGCTACTAAAACCATTTGCTATTTCTTCAAAATGTATTCAAGAAATTTTAATCGCTCCCGCATCGGATTGCTCGTATTGTTGGAAAATTGTTGTGTGTTGATTGATTGTTTGTGTGTGTTTGTATATTTGCAGAGCCTTGTATTTTATATGACCGCACTTTCATTCTTATTACTTTCGTACAAAAAATAACAAATTAAAAAAACAATATTAAAATAAAAAATTCATATAAAAAACATTCTTTAGATTGTCAAGCAGGATATAAATTATTGAAAAATTAACACTAATGAGAATATGCGAGTGTGTGCTTTATATGCCTATAAACAAATAAGAAACATATAAATAGAAACTTTTTCTAAACTTAAACAATTTTAAAGTTTTTTGTTTTTTTGTTTTCTTAAGGAAACAAACAAATTAACGAAAGGAGCAAAATAAAAACTAAATTGAAAATAAGACAGGAGAACAATAATAAAGAAGAGGAAGGACTAAACTTTAATTCAAATACAGAAAATGCTTTTGTCCAAGCGGATATAAAGCCTTCTGTAATATGTTTTTCTTTTCGTTCTCATCTTCCTCGCACTCCCATAAATTCTTAGCAACCTTTATGCAAATAATCAGAGCGTAATAGTTCTTGAATTAAAAAACACAACTGCTGCAGCGGCAACAACAGTAATGCACTAATGCCAGGGAGTTATAGAAGCTTGTTTTTTCTTTTTTAGAAATCGTACGTTTCTTCTTCTACTTCTTTTTTCCCTCTACTACAAACTACCACCGACACTTTTACTTTTCTCCTAATAATCTACCTTTCTTCACATCTAGCATCCACTTGTACCAGATTTAATGAATACAACGCAGAATATATTGCATATATATATAAAATGCATATGGGGGAGCACGGAAAGGAGGGAAATAAAATGGGCGCAGGATTTGTATAAATGCCAGCATACAATTTACGAAAAATTTCATTATAGACACGACATGACAACATCAAAAACGGAAGTAAGGACTGAAATTAATTAATTTTCCTTTTTTTTTTTTTTTTTGTTCTGTTCTCACTTCTCATTATAGGGGCTAAATAGGAAGAAAACTTAATTATAAAACAACAACAAAATATTATTGTACAAAACTTCAGGGCTGAGACCCTTAATACGCTTAAATTTGGCAAACATTGTTTGAAAGTGGGGCAAGAGGGTGACAACAAATTTCAGAAAAGTGTTGAAAAAATTTTTAAAAATGTCCTTTTTTATGCTTTTGGCCTCTTGAATTAGCCGCTTTTTCCAAAAAGGTTCGCTTTTTTTTTTTTTTTTTTTAGAAAAAAAAAAAAAGGATGAAGGATAAATATGTGAATAGGTAGAGCAGGTCGACGCGCCACGACTCGTTATACAAATCAAATTAAATCAAAGGATGGTAAAATGGCTATTGTTGGGCTTTAGCTTCATTAATGTTCTCATTCAACAATGACAATAGATAAGATAAATGTTGTGAATAATAAATACCAGAGAGAAAAATAAATCAGGCAAAGGAATATTAAGAAATTAATCCCTTTTTTACTACAATAAATAAAGACGGGAAATAAGGGAGATTCAGCGATCCCATAAAATATATAAATACCTGATAAAAAACATTAACTTAATCAGTCTGTACATCCAGGTGTTTGGAACACTTAAGCTCCCTTATTTTAAGACACGCTTACAATTCACAAAAAATCCCTTTGCACAGAATTTGACGTTTAAGCGGGCACACAAGTCGAGAACAGCGAAGAATCGCGATGCCCAAATTTATTGAAATACTTTATGGAAAAGCTCTCTTTGGTTTTAGGTGGAAAATTATTCTTCGAATTTCCAAAGTCAGTTTGTATTAGATGTTTGATCATGCCTTTATGAAATAGAATAGAGCACAGAGTATGGATTGGCAGATGTTAAAATTATGTGTATACTTAATTTTGGACCGATCGTCACTATATTATGGCTGCTGGGTACACTTTTAAATTGACGGACATACGGACAAAACCACTCTATATTATGCTTAACTTATAACACACGAAGAAGACTTTTCTTATAAAGAAAGTTAAGATTGTACGTTATTTCACTAAAATTTGAATTAGTAAACAGGTTTAAAGAAAGTCCAAACTGACGAATTGTTGAGTTACATATGTAGATACAAATTGTTCATCGATTGGTTTCGTTCATTTTATTCATTTCAAATTTTTACAAAAAGAAAGAATACCGCAAAGTTTTATACAGTTGTCCGGCTTTAATAATATTTGAATTTGAAAATAAAAATCAATTGCCTGCCCACCCAGTGTACCGTAGTCAACACCAGCAGCCGTAACGGTGTCGTCCTTATTATAATTATTAACATACAGTAGCACGGGGAGACAATCAAGCGCCGCAACAACTCAGGCATTCAAATGTGTGCAAACGACATCTCATTAACAATGTACGCGTGACCAAAAAGCGCAACACATGTATTCAAATATATGCATGCGATGGTTTTACAACATTTTACAATATCATAATTTTCTCTAATTTTTTGTCACTACTGCTGCCAAATATTTAATAATTCCGTCATGCGCTTGCTTGTGTGGTTTTTTTAACCCGTTGTCTCTTGTTGTGGCCCCTATATGGTATGTGCATACATACACATATAGAGGTGTTTATACATTTGTGTGTGTATGCTCTTATGAAACTATTTAAATTCAAAAGCTGTAACAACTAAATGATGATGATGAAGCTTTTGGTTTCACATACGTATAAAAACGATTCGAACAAATAAAACTTGCACACTTACGCACACATAAACACTCATGCATAATAATAGATAAAGGTCTGTAGGCAGAGAGAGAGAGAGAGAGAGAGAGAGAGAGAGAGAGTGGGAATGAGACAGCACAACACACAACACATTATTAATGTCGAAAAATGGTTAAATCGTTCATGTGTGCAAGTAAGTATATATAAGTAATTGTACGAGTTCGGATGGGTTTGTAACACTCACATGAAATTCGAATAAATGTAAAGTGTGTACGATTATACATACACTGTAAAAAAAAGCTATTTATTAGATTAGGTTTGTACAAAATGTGGGCGCGGCAAGAACTTGATAACGATGGTGATGATAATAATAGTAAATAGATTGTATAACGTGTCAGATTCTGTATAAAAAAGAGTTTTTGTACAATCCCGCCCATTTTTGGCGAATTGATTAAAAAGCTACTTAGAAATGTGGGTACCAAATTTTAACCTTGTAAATGAATTTTTAAATTAATAGAGAGATGTTGGCCAATTGTAGGCGTGACCGTTACCCAATTTTGCCAATTTAAACAGCGATCTACAAGCTGTTTTTTTGGCAAACGTTCCAATAACATACTTTCGTTAATTGTAGGAGTGGCACTTGACCGATTTTACTCAATTTTTATAAGAATCTACATTTAGAAAAAAACTACACCGTTCGTTCAAAACATTACTTCAAATTAAGACCGTGAGAATTCCAACAAGTGACGGACACGCGGACACAAAAATGTAGATTGACTTAGATTTTAATTCTGATCAGGAATATATACACTTCTTTGTGCCTGTTCCAATTTATGTGGATGGTATAATATGTGGAACATGGCCGAATGCTTTTTTTTGTCTTATTATTTCAATTACTTCTTGATTCTTCTTTCTTTAGTTTTTTGTTGTTTTTTATTCATGTAACAGTTGTTTTCTCACTGTAACCACATTAAAGTGCAATGTGCGCATCAAGTACTCACATAACCTAAAAATGTTCGTTCAGCTGTGTTGCGTGTGTGTATAATAAATGAAAAGGGCGAGAGCAGAAAGCAGAACCTGTGCGAATCATCCAAAATGCACATGTACAGAAAAGGGAGAGGCGTAAAATATAATAATAGTGATAAAAAGAGAGAAGGGGAGAAATAGGGACCAGACAGTTAAATGACATTGGTCAATGGTCAATGTTGCAATTTTAGCTTTTTAACAAACATGTTTTCTCTGCTTTTTTTATGTTTTGTCAGCACAATTTAGAGCAAATGCCACACACTCGTATTTATATATATATATATTTGTGTAAAATGCACATGTATGCCTGTAACATTTATATGAACGTTTGGTTAAGTGCACCCATGTTAAACGTGCAAGATTTATGACAAGTTAATTATGAGACAATATTTCAATTCCAACCAAAGAGCACAAAGCAATGTGTGACTCTGCTGTTGTAGAGTTGACTGCGGAAAGGGAATTTAAATGATGTTCAAAAAAAAAAATGTCGATGTTTGCTTATATTAAAAGGCGTAAATTATGGCACCGGAATATTACAGATGAACAATTTATATTGAAAAAATAAATAAAAATAAAAAAATTATAGATAAATGTTTCTGTGTTTGGAATAAAAAACTCTTGCATTTTAAGTCAACCCTCTAAAGAATGATTTAAAAAATTTAAAAATATTCCTCAACACACACAATATTCACCTACTTGCCCAGGTAGAGGTTGCATTCTAGCTGGCCTGCATACAACCTGAACAACAATTATAACAGTAGCCGCAACACTTTACCAACGTTATCTTCTGCCACATCGTCTGCGGATGTTTGGTGTGGTTGTGGTCAAAATGCTCTGGATATTTGTTTTGGTTCATTTTGGTGTTGGTAACGTGGATATCAACGGTAAAGCATTTATAGCCAATAACTCAAAAGATTGAAGTATAACTTTACGAAATCTAAAATATGTACACACACACACACAGACACACACAAGCACGAGGTGAAAAAAGGAGTACAGAAGCAAAACTTGGCAATTTTGCACACGATGTATATGAAATTTATGGTTGGTTTTATGAGCCACTTTATAGCTGCTGCCAATCCAGCCAACGGGCTTTATTAATGGATGATTCGACGACCATTTAAATGTAATTGAAGAAGAAAAAACAAGTAAAAAAGTATTTACAGGGTTTGAGAATCAGGTATTTTTTGCTCATATAAAAAGCTTATTTTGGAAATAGCTTAAGTTCGTTTTTATAAAGTTCTTCGTAACCTTGTGTACGTGAGACAGAAAACGATTCTACATGTTTATCCCATTTAACCCATCAGCAGCGTTTCGGCGAAGTAGAGTCCTTCTGTGACTTTGGTAGTATTATCAGAAAATGTGGTTTCTCTCACGAAGATGTTCTAAACTGGACTAACAAGACTAGACAATCATATGGCTAATTGAACTCAGTATGGAAAACAAATTATTTCTCCATAATGCAACACCTAGAAAGGTTTCTGAAAACCGTGTTGTCTTATAGATGCGAAGCGTGGAACTCTGCGATCTGCGGCGGAGATATTCTTCAAATAGACCCATAAGGTCTACCACAAATAATGAATGAATAAGGGAAAATGAAGAATAGTATACTTAACAGAACCAAACTCTCACATAAGAGTTCGCCTACACAGAAGTAAAAATTTTATGGTTTTTTCATAAATCATATTTCATTTAATCACGTAATAAAATAGAAATATCTCTCCCTTCTCTCTTTTCTGGACACATATAGAAGCAATTATTCTTGGTAAACCTTTGCCCACGTGACATCTACAAATATACACCCGACTAATGTCAAACTGACAGATATTCAGTTTAACTGTGTTAGAAATACTACCTTATAGAGTAACTGACATAGTAAATTTGCTCAACATATGGTTGAATGACCAAAACTGACAACTTTATGGCATTAACACTAAACTTGCCGCAGAACGCCAACTACCATACTAAACGATCGTTATGTTTATTTTACAACTATTTCTGCGACAAAACTGTAAATTGGCAACAAGTAAGAAAAACCAACGTTCAAGTCAGAACCGAAAAGTAGAAATGAAAGGAAAAAATGAAAAAAGAAGAAAAAGAGAAAATCAAGTGTACATACGAAGTGATTGAATTGGTTTTGGCTCTGGTCGCGACATAACATGCCAACCCAGACGGTCGCGGACAGGATACAAAGCAGAAATTCCGTGAGTTAATATAAAAGAGAGAAATTGTGGCCAAAGAGTGGAGCATATACGAGTACATATCAAAATCACATAAAAATTTTGTAGCATACATTTGGGGATTTGCTGTTAAACGTTTAACTGTTAGCTGGTGATTGTTAATTTTTATGTGTAACCAGTGTAGAACCGCCCGCTCTCTCTCCCTCTCTCTCTCTCTATCTCTTAATGCTTTTACCGTTATTTTCTTGTTTTTTCTGTATTTTATTCCAAAATTATTGCTTTTGTATTCATGTATGTATGCACTTGGTCGAAGAAGATTACATTTGTGGTGATTTCGGTTCGTTTCGTTTTGTTCATTCATTTAATGGTTCTCTGGAGGCTTTCTTTATAATTGTTATGGATTTTTACTAAAAAAAAGTATGAGTTCTCGTTTGCGATACTTTATGGAACTGCATTAATTGTAATAAAAACGCCACCGACCAGTATGCTTTGCAATAAAAAAACCTGTAAATTGCATTTCAAGTATACGTGAACTAACTTTCAATTGTTTAATTCGATTTTATATTAAATTCAAGCGTTAACACAACTTAAAGAGTATTTACAAATGGCCTTAGTTGTATAGTTTATACGTTAATGATTAAAAAAAAAATTGATAGTCTAAATTCAGGCATTCTATAGATGAAACTGCTAGACCATGTGGCGTATGAGTGATATGTGGGACAATGAATGAGAATCGAATAAATGAAAATGTTAGAATCGTACTCTAAAAACGGTCTGATCGGGTCCAAATTTGGCCTAGTGAATTTAAAGAAAAATTAAGTATTCCTCACCAAGTTTTGTTCAAAAATACGAATTTTAATCATATAAAGATTTATTTCATATCAGAGCCTTATATGGGAAGATGTTCTAAACGTAGGCCGATCAGGTCCACAATTTGGTATATTCAAATATTACGCTTATTGCCTCTTCTTCACAAAGTTTTTTCAAACTATATTAAGAATTCCGAATTTTCATCATAGAGTAATTTCAATTAAAAGCGTTATATGGGGAGGGGTCCTTAAAGTGATCCAATTTAAACCATTATCAATAGAGCAAATCTTTGGGCCAAAGCAGGCTTGCAGATTTTCATAGACAGACGGACATGATTTAATTGATTCAGACTATGATTCTAAATCTATTTAATCATGTCAGTATAAAAACATGTGGATCTATCTGGCTATCTCCTTACATCCATTTGTCCAAACTTAATACATATAACCTTTGCCGCAAGTAGTGCAGCGCATACAAATCTGTATATGAATCATTTCACACTGTGATAAATAAATGAAATACATTTTCTTATCATAAAATTCAAAACAAATTAAATTTATTATATGTTTTCATAAATTCCAGTTAACTTTTATGTCCAATACATACATACACACGTATGTATATGACACCTATTGTTGGTAGCCAGGTGTTAAAAACAATAGAAAGAAACAATAGAAAAAATGCTAAATGAGAGACATTTAACACAATAGAGTTTTATTGTCAAATTGTCAGCAATTTACAACAGAGGCAATATTCTACGTCACTTCCAAAAAATTGTCACTTTGGAAATACCTTCAACAATATTATCTAATAGGAAAAATGGTTATATGTGAATACAAATTACCAAAAAATAACACATACATACAATTGCAGACATTATTTATTAATATTTGGCAGGTGTTGCTTTCATTCGTTATTTCTTTTCCTGTCCCTCACTTATCTTAGGCCTTGTCGTTCTAATGGGACTTAAACTAAGAAAACAAAAAACATTTTAAGTTAAAATCTTAAATATCCTTCAAATCTATATACAAATAGGGGGAGTGGCAGGATGCTGATTAGGACGTATACTTATAATTCATCATTACATTCTACTCTAATTTTTTGCAACTTTATGAAAAAGTTTGGTATAAAAATACGTATACCAAATGGGTATTGACTGGCCTACCATTTACACAAAATAAGGGTATCTGATAGCCTTATATGCCGACTATGTGAGGCGGCTCCGGAGACGCCGGAACACATACTCTGCAACTGTCCTACTTCAAGTAGAAGCAGACATCACATATTTGGCAAACTACGGCTCCCGGACTGAGAGAACGGGCTTGCACAATAGACCCAATGGTCGCAGTGCAGATAGCCCATACAAATATAACAATAATAATGTATACCAAATATCAATTTTGTTGTTCAATTTTTGGGGCTAAGAGAAATTGTGGGCATGGCTTTTAACCTATTCAGCTTAATTTAAATATCAAAATCCATGCGAAAACTAAAAATATTAAACAAAATATTTAAAAATTTACTATAACGAAAATTTCCTAAACTGACAAACGCACAGACGGTCATATCGAAATCGACTCAGTTTTTCATGCTGATCCAAAATATACTTTGTAGGGTCTCTGACTGCTCCTTCTCTTTCTTGATGTTGCTAAGGTTATGACAAACCTAACGAAATCCTCTTTTTCCAATAAGCCTATTTATGTTGACTGTTCTGCCCTTTTTTTTTTTATTTCTAATTTGTTTACCTCTATTCAATAATACAGAAAATTCATCGTTACAAAACAACATCATTACTAAACATAAGAGAGAAAAAAAGGAAAAGAAAATAAACAGTAAATGAAAGAAAGAAAGAGAGAGACACAAAGAGGGCCTCCCTCTATAATATAAAGGTTATCTTCGAAAATGATGCTTACAAACTTTTTGGCTTTTTCGAATTGTGGAAAGCATTCTTCAAAATGAAGTTAAGTGCGGTTTGGCTTAAAGTCATTTCATTTCTCTTTATATACAAAAGTGTTGTGCATGTATGTGTGTTGGCAGCGCTTGTGCTTACGATGGAGAGGTAAAAAGGATGAATACGAAAACCGAAATGCGTTTTATGTCGAAGCCTGTAATGAATGAAAGACCGAATATATGAAAAAGTGTTTCTGTACGTATGTACAATGTGTATGTATGAGGGAGAGAGCGATTGTGTTGGTAACTTAATAAAAAATGCGGACACACGATTTAATTGGAAATTTACAAAAACCGATTGCCTTACATATACGGACACATATACATACATATGATGTATGCTCTAGGTCAGCAGTCGACAAACTGTGACTCTTTTGTATAGTTTGCCTTTAAATCAAAATACTTTACAGATGTTCCATTTGCTTAAGAGTATTCCTATTTCTTTTCATTTCATTTAATAATGAAATGTTTTCTGAATTTTTTGTCAGGCTTTGGATTTTAGGTGGAGAGAATGTTTTTGCATCACTCTCTGATATACTTGTATGCCTTATTTTTACCTGAAATGATTTGGTAGATAACAAAATATTTGTTTAAAGTAGAACAAGGTTTGTCGACCTCTGGTCAATATTTAAAGGCATAAGTGCCTTATGGGAAAGTTCATTGACTTTATTAATGTTGTTAAAGTTTCCTTAAATGCACATACACATGTATGTATTTAAAATGTGTTTTTATAAAAATCTTAGCAGCAACAATGAAAAATTGCCCAATAAGTATAGAAGGCAACGCTTTACGTATCATACGTAGTTGAGAATTTAAATCTAAATGATTTTTAGAAATAACCTCAATCTCAAACCTCATTTCCAATCTATTTTCAATTTGTGGGCGTGCCAGGAACATGATTATTTTCTACAATATAAAATAAAGTTCCACATCAAATATTGCTTGAAAAAACGTTGTTAAATGTTAACGGTATGTTATATGACCACGCCCATTTTTTAAATATCGGCGGAGGGATATATATATGATATAAATTTTAACTTCATAGTTTAACTTTTGTGGCGTATAAATAGTTTTTGCCGATTGTGGGCGTGGCTCCTAAATAATTTCGCAAAACAAAATAAAAATTTACAAATTTCACTTCAATATGTAAAAAAAAATACGAGCATGTCAAAAACACACAGACATGGTCGGACCGACATACCTAGGTCGATAGAGATTTTGATGCTAATCGAGAAGAAATAAACTTTTTAAGTTCTCTAAAGCCTCAGTATAGGTGTTGCATTTAGTATATCTCGTCTCATACTCGTTTTTTTATAAAACACAAAAAAAAAATCCCCAAAAGAGTCTTGACCAAAAACACTAACGTTTCGGACAATTTCTCTTTTTTTTTCATCATTATTCTACCAAAATGTTGTAAAAAAGTTTTTTCATTTCTTGATATTAACTAAGTTTCTCATAACTTGTGACTTATTTGACTGACATTGTGGGTGCGTGAGCAGGTTTCATTTTCTTCCACATTAAATGAAATTTACCCACCAAGCTGTAGAAAATATTCCCGCTTCTCTCTTTCATCATATTTTTCAAATTTTATTGATTTTCAATTCAGATTTTGAGTATTATTGTATGTTTTGGTGTATCTCCCATATATTGTGTTATATATGTATGTTTGTTTGTACATATGTCGTCTTGATTGTTTCTGTGCCAGCCAGTCAACCAGATTCACATAGTTGGGGTCTACCAGACTGGTAGCATGCCAATGGGAATTTCTTGCAAAAGTTGATGCTACACTTCACACACACACACACACACACACACGCGCACACACACACACGTGTGTGTGTGCACTCTGCGTATAATCCATAATGTTTAGTGTCAGCGTTGAAGGACTTTACTAACAAAACCAGACTACTGGCAGTTTAAACATTCATTCAACCGTGCCCTCTACAGTAGTCAGCTAACAATTTATTTAGGGGATTTTTTTCCAGTCCGTTGTCTAGCCTGTGTCTACGTATGACATTTTGTGAAAATATTTTATACGCTATTATATGAAAATTTAATAAGCATTGTGTTTAGTTGGTTGTGTATCATAATTTACCTTCTCACTCCAAGTCTTTTGATTTGAACTGAACAAGGACACTTTTACAAAAAATTTATTAATATCGTTTTTTGTTCTTTTTTTCTGTGGAGAGTCATATAAATTTTTATACTCTCTACATAAGATGGGGGTGTACTATGTTCACTTTTCCTACACACCCTCCACACACATAGAAGAAAGCTATAGAAACCCTATAAAATATAGACACTTTCGTTTAGGAATAAAATCGGATTCGATCTTCATATGCTGTCCGTAGTTCCATCTGCTACTGCACTCTAACGGTAGTAAATTTTAAGATATTGTCATGAAATTTTATATAGGGTTCTATATGAAATGAGCGAAAATAGCCAAGTGGCGCGGCCACAAACATAAACAAAAATCTACTAATCAGACAACGAAAAATTAAAAAAATTTTTTATAACCTTCTAAAAATAAGTTCCTGTTGCGTTAAATTGTTGTGTATATATGTATTATTATTTATGTCATTTTTAAACAACAAATAGTGTTTTTTTTAATATAGGTGTTTGCATTATTCAATGACACCCATTTTTGGCATAGTGTAGGATACCACTTATAAATTTCAACTTGGTATTGTGCGATATATATTTTTTTCAAGATACAACGTTTCGAGGTATGTTTAGATTTTCGGTTATTGTGGACGTGTCTCTTAACTATTTGCCCAATTTCAATTTAGAGCAGCGTAATTGAACTAAGAATACGTATGCAAAGTTTTAATTTAATATCTCAAAAATTACGACCGTGAGAGTGCCAACAACAAACGTGCAAATGGACACACAGTCACACGGACGGACATGTCTCAAACGATTTCTCTTTTCATGCTGATTAAGAATATATACGGTTTGTGGGGTCTCCGAGGCTTCCTTCGATGTGTTGCAAACGGATGATCAAAATGAATATATTCTCTTCCCTAAGGTGGAGGGTATATTAAAAAAAATTTTGTGACATTTTTATCAAATATTATAGTCGGTCAAGCCCGACCATCGAAAATGTTCACTGTTTTTTTGAAAATTGAAAAATTTTATTTTTTATACTTTTATTATCAAATTTTGGCAATAAAACGTTATATGAGGAGGGGTTCTAAAAATGGTCCGATCGGGTCCAAATTGGAGACAGCCAATTATTAAGCGAATTAACTGTTCTTCATTAAATATTATGTAAAAATATTAAAATTTGTGTAATAGGGTTCCCCTTTGGGCCAATACATGTCCTTGTACCGAATTTGATTGAAATATCTCTAAAAATGTGACCTGTAGCTTGAGCAGACGGACATAGTTAAATTTATTTAGATTTTGATTCTAAATCGATCGGCATAACTGAAGGTGGGTGTGGCATTTGCCGATCAGGAGTTGCAAGCATTCGCACAAAGTTAATATACCCTTTGCCCCAAGTAGTGCAGGGGGTAAAGATGAGGATGGTGCATATTTGGGGTAACCTTTAAAGATTTAAATAAAATATAATAATTAACATCTAATTTTCATGATAACGACTTTGTCTGCATTATCGCATTAAACGCTTCAATGGCAACAACTCTTAAATTAGCAAAAATTTCTAACTCAAGTGGAAAAGTGCTGATCTGAATATGTTTGATAACATATGCTAATCACAGACCACAAGAAATGAAGTGAGTTTGAAAAAAAGAACAAACTAGAGGGCTACTGCTGGGGACGTTTAGTATGACTGGCCAAAGACAATGTCGCAACATTTAACTCATCAATAACGCGATGATGATAATGACGACGACGATACACTAACAGGCTAACATTGAAACAAACAGACAATGTCATCAACTAAATTTGTAGCGTGGTGTGGTGTGGTGCGGCGCGGTGTTGAGTGGTCTGGCATGGTCTTTATACATATGGTTTATGCTGGTATTTGAAGTTTGTTCAGTCCCTAGCGTTAAGCTTCATTGATTGCATTAATTGCTGTCATCCATTTACAATGTACAGAAACATTCCCTGTGTTGTATGTTTACATAAATATACAAATATAATCATCAATGTAGAACAGTTGTGAAAATCAAAGAGGTTCAGGAGTGACAGACTGACTGACAATGTCGGTAGCAATGATTTTATGGACTTTGGTTTTGTTTATACTTCATTTCTGGACGATACTTTATTTTTTTTTTTTGTTGTTTTCTTTTACTGTCCCCCATGTACAATCATTTGTGCCAACGAACATATTAAGTGACCAACAGCTGATGATGATGTTGCACCGTTCAATGTTTTGTGTATATATGAGTTTTGTTATATATTTTTTTTGACTAACGGTAAACTGTAGCGTATTATTAGTAACTAAATTTATTATTGTTGATTATTTATTTATTTACAAAATCAGTCACAAGTCACGATTACAACTATTTAGTGTTTATATATAACGTAATATTAAAATCATTATTTAAATACTTAATTAATAAGTGTATATTATTATAAGTAAAAACAATAAAGAGAATAAAAGATAATATAAGATATGAAGAAAGAAAAAACAAAAACAAAAAATAAGCAAAAACAATAGCAAAAAAATGTATATATAAAAAATAAAAATAAAAAATGTTTTACAAACTAGCTTAATATAAAAATTTAACACAAGATAATATAAAGATTTTGCCAACACATTTACACGGTAAGGGGTAAGGGAGAAACAAGGTAGTTTCACACAAGATCCCAAATTAAAGATGGCATACCATCAGAACCAGGTAAATAAGATAATTTTAAGAACGCAGAGAATCATAAACTTCCATCTCAGTAAACACAATGTTTGAAAATATATCATAGGATATAATTTCATACAGATAGCAATTAACGCAGGCATTTGGTTACAGAGGATTACGATACTAGAGGATTAGAAGATTCAGAATTCTTAAAGTGCGTAAGTCACGGAAAATTGGACATTTTCCTCTTAATATTGACAAATTAAAAAAAAAACATATGGGGTTAATATTGCAAAGAAAGTTTCATATTTTGTAAGTAAACATTTTAACCGTGTTTGTTAATTGAATTAAACTTTTGACGTTCTCTGAAATATTTAGCATAATCACGTGCAAGGCCACTCATTTTATATATTCGGAATAGTTTCTGTAAACGTGACATTTTAAACAGAAGACTTTAGAATCATTAATACCTTGCCTAAACCTTGCAGGTTTCCGTAAATACAACAACTCGATAATGACAATTAAATGAATTTAAATACACGTTACTTAGTAGTATTAAGACCGTGGACATTTTGATATACAATGGACAAAGTTTTATCTAGTTTTTTGAAGCAGCGACATTTTGGTTTAAGGAAACTGGAACTCTAGACATGCTACGAATACGAGCAACGAAATCTTTGATAAAAACGCGTTCAGTCCAAAAATTCTGATTAATGACAAAGATGATGGAAGTAAAAGTTTAAATGAAGATATATCCCTAGGTTGAGTAGAATTCATTTTAAAAATACTAATTTTTCTCAAGTCATCGTCAGAAAGTTTTGAATTAATGTAATTTTGAATCGTATGCAAAGCGAGAAACAAAAATTCCTTTGCGAAGCGGTACAATAACCAAATTCGCAACTGGTTGAGGAGAAAATGCAACGACTCTTTCTTGTCTTAAATAGATAAACTTGTCGGAATAACATTCTGCACGGTATCAACATCATTAACTACATTAACAGAAAAGGTAATTAACATATTATTACTTGTAATGGAAACAGATTGTTGCTGAGTATTCTCAATTATCTTAGATACAGCAAAGACCGACTTTTATAAAAATTGTATCAGTATGAGAAACTAGAGATGAAACCGACAGAGTGCGGGATGGTAATTCAAAATAATTCGAAGAAATTTGGAGTCCTTTGGAGTATGAGAGGAAGTCGATGTGCCATAGGATCATAGAACCAGCATATTCATATGAACACCTCTTTTAATGCAAAAAACTACATTATATGTACTATAAATAAAGAGCTACCTCCTACTTTTTGTTTTTAGTTGTGGAAGGTATTTAAGATTGTGGATTCTGATGAGAGTATTCAATATTATTAAAGTTTTTTTACTTATTTATGCAAAATCTTAATAACGTAAATGTTTTATGTAAGATTTCATGGAAACTTTTAACAACAAATCGATTTCTTTCTCCGATATTGTATAAATGTGTGTGATACACTTACCTTAATAGTTTAATTTGGTGTTTAGACAAAAATGCTATTTCGCCTAAAGTAGCCTGTTATTAAACGCATATACGTGAACGTTGGAAGATTATTTTCCGTGTTATGAATATATTATTAAGTGCCTTTTTGTTGTTCACTAGTTGTGAATAAATTGAAAAAAAAATGTGCGAGTAGTTTAGTTTAGTATTCGATGTATTATCCTAATATTAGGTATTCAATGGATACATGCATGCACATAAATGCACAGTAATAAAAGTAATGACGAGGAGGAGATGGATAATAATCACCATGTCGATTATATATTGACTGTGACGATGATGATGATGATGATGAGGATGGTGAAAGTAATAACACTAAAAGTTGCTTCATCAATAAAACAAACACCTCAATTACACCACCACTACAATCCACAGGCAGGCAGCAGCAGCAGTTGCAGCAATATCATCATAATGTATGTTTGTATTGTATAATAAATATGTTTGCAGGCACCTAAGCACATAGTAAACAATCATAAACGCAGTGACGGTGTGTAAAATATTAAAATCACAGTACAACACTCAACTTTAATAAATTGAAATTAAGCGAGACAGAGAGAGCGAAGGAGGCCGCTAAGTGTTAAATTGATGTTTTGTTGCAATGTATGCCAGGAATATAACGTTAAACATACACGCAAACATATACGAGTATATTTAACGAACCCTCAAAAAGTCAACCATAGAACACAACATTCAACTAACCAACCAACCATGCACTCGATTATGAATTCTTTATAAAAAAAAAAAAAGAAACACAATAAAAATGAAACTTCAATAAAAACATATTTCAAACAATTTTCTCTTCATACATTTACAGCAGTGAACACTTCTATTTTTGGCAATTTCCACTTGTCTATCCATAGATACACACACACAATATATGGCTGTATCCGTATCCGTAGTGTTGTTATTATTGTTGCTATTGACTATTTACATTTTCTAATGTAATACTGAATTACTTTTATTCAGTGACTATTATCCTTCCCTCGTCTCCCATTCAACTCTATATTATCTACACAGCTCACTTGTATGGACAGTGATTTTGAAAGTGGTCCAAGTCAATTTTTTTAATACCTGGCTTTAGCTATTTTAACGATAGTATTTCTTCATCATATTTCAAATTTTGTTGCTTTTTAAAAATGACACTTAGACTGCTTTTACCTTTATGGGCTGTTATTTGTATGTGTGAGTGTTTTCCAATCGCCAAAAAAAAAACTTCGCCATTCACATGAAGTGAATGGATATGTATGCGAATGCATACATGAATGCATTTTATGGGTGTGTATGTGGTGTGTACGCAACAAAGGCTAAAGTATGCCTTCCTTTCCTTTCCTTCGCTTTCCTATCCTTTCCTTTCTTTTTTTGCAATTTTTTTGATTGCAATGTATTGTATATGTGCATGAGTGTACATTTTTAACACCACTGTGACTTCCGTTTGCTATAATGGAGGCTAATAGATCACTGCCACATTCGTCTACATACACATTTATAACACAACTGCTGCTGTAACTCTCCGTGTTTCTCTCCATATAAAATTTTCTCCATTGCCCACCAATAACCTAAAGTAGTATTGCAACAACCATGGCACAGTATTATCAGTCGCAGCAGTAGTTGTAGTAGTAGCAGCAGTATTTACATGTAGTTGTACAGCACATGCTGCATACATGTGGCAGCATATCGACTTTATCATGTATGTTAATAGGCTGCAACGCCACTAACCAGGCCCGAATAGATATTCATTCTAATGCTTGGATGTTTCCATCGCCACCCAACTGTTCATGGCATGAATTGTTGGAGTATTTTGAAAACTAGTGCAATTCCGTTACTATTGCCGAAATGCAATTTCCTAATATTTCGCCAGGGAAATGGCTCGAGAATGTTGCTGTTGTAAGGTGTAGCCACCCGCCTTTCTAAAATATTTAAATGAACCGCTTAGAATGAAATGAAGTATATATATATTACTTTTTCTTCTCTCTTTTTCTCTTTCTTTCGTTATTCTTTTTCTTACTTACTTAACATATTTGACCATTTTAAATATTAATGGTGGGTAAGTTAAGCGCGTACAGTGGTAGCAATAAAAAGATTTTTGTGCACTTAACGCCAACAACAACAATAACTATTTGGTATAACCATGATGTAACAAAACCCCAACGAAAACGCCTCGAAAGAGTTTGATAAAGTTTTACGGCTTTTTGGTGAAACGTGAACATCAACTTTACCCACTTATAATGTACAGTCTGTTAGTCGTTTACTTAGCACTTTAGTGGGTTTAATAATTTCATAATTTATGCACTCGGTATTTGCAGCAAATCGAAATTGCATATTGTCTGCCTCGATTTTTTTTGAAAGGCAACACACCACGTATGCATAACATGGAAGTGAATGATTTATAAATGATTTTTTTGAGTGATTCATCCATACATGAAAATGGAGTGATTTTCAATAAATATTTTTTACAGCCTGCACCACTAGCAAAGGTTTATTGTAACTTTTAAACGGCTAAATATAGACCCACCTTTCATTAAACCAATCAATTCAAAATAAAAATCTGAATCGATGTAATCATGTCCGTCTGTCCGTCCATCTGTTGTATGTCTATGTAAATTTCCTTCGATAAAATTTAGTACAAGGACTTGAACTATTGGACTGCTTTTAAGACCACTCCTCATATAGCGCTTTTATTTTAAATAACTTTTTATATAACGAAAATTTGCAATTCTTAATGTTTTTTGACTAATTGGAGAACCTCTTCCCATATACTGCTTTTTAACGAAATAACTTTTATATAATACTGACGGACGTTTACTGACGTTTATTTATATATAAAGTACAATTTGTAAAACGAAGTGGTGCAGGGTGATAAAAGGTCAGGCTTGACTGACTATAACATTTTAATAAAGGATGAAAAGAAAGCAAAAAAAAGTCAATAATTTTGCCAAATTTAAAAATTTTATGACCACCAATATATACATAATTTAAATTGATTAAGATAATAATAAATCTCAATCTCAAAATAATGGCAGGTTTAACGGTACACAGACTAATACATTGCGGAGGTCCCTACAATACCTAAGGCACTCGAAATTGCGAAAAATCTATTTCATGAAATGTTTATTTGAACTCTATAACCTCTGCGTACTTGTCTCCGCCACTTCATTCAAATTATTCCTTTAAAAGCTTTATCTAATAAATCTTTGTCACTTTTCTTTCAATTCTCGGCCCACACCAAATTAGCCAGGAGCCGATAGCTAACTCGTGTAATACTTTCTTTCGGTTGGAATGGAAATATACCCAGGGGAACGCTATGAATATAGAGCAACATGGCCATTCGGCTTTTACGATAATGGTCATGTGGGACCGTTCTTATCCCACCATATTCTAGGCTTAAGATAGTCACAGTGCCACAACCTTTTCTTTACTGCCGATGAAACAGTTATTCATGTGTAAAAATGGCCGCATAACGTCTCTTCTATCCTGAAATCGGAGCATATATATTGTGGATCACTTAATGATTATAGCACTTAGCAAGTGCTTGCAAGGTTTTCTTGATCACCACTAAATATTGCAGGTCATTAATAAATTGTTCTATGTACAAAATATGACCAACAATATCTTTTCTATCCCCATTTATTTTCTACTACCCCTAGTTTTTTACTTATCATCATCTTTTATTGCTATTTTTGTCTTGTATTTATCCCATCGATTCAAAACATCTGACTTGAGTTTACGTTACATTAAAAATTCACAGCAAATGATTAATCAAATAGAAACTCAATTGTCCATTTATACATAAATATTTCTCGCAAACAATAATAAAAAAATATATAGATTAAACGAGATTATTCAACTGAAATCAAAATAAGTGAAAGACGACAGAAATCAAAGAATCATTATTCTTCATTCAATATTCGTTCATATAGTAGCAGAGGAGCTGACACAATTGACATTAACAAACTCTGGCAACACCAAACAATGACAACAACACGTAAACGCAACTGGAACTTTTTGTGTCTACGTGGACATGACAATAGAACATTATGTTCTGGTTCTGCTGATGTTGTCAATCAGACAGGCAGACGGCAATAATTTGGCCTGCTGCTGGGTTGGCTTTTTATTTATGTACTCATTCTGATAATAGGCAAAAAAATAAAAAAAAAAAACCGGCAAAGTATGTTTTCTGATTATTTTTTATTTGTGTTTTCCTTAAACAAACTGCTTAAGCAAAACCGTATGTGCCTTTGCGGCACCTTGGAAGGTTCTAGTGGGAAACTGGCTAGTTGGGTTGGCAACCTACAAACCAGCTGGGCAAACTATCGAGAAAAGAGGCATCTCATGCCCACTATCAATGTGCCCATTCATTTAAGTTCAACTAACGCAGCAGAAAACAATTTTTCATGCTAGTTCAGCAACATTACATTTACAAACAGGCAAACAACCTCATGCAACATGTACAAGGGGAATGAGTGTCATGGCTGACTGAACGATTTTTCATCGTGGTGAATTGAAGCCAGCAATAGCAACTATTCTGGCACAACGCAATGGCTACCATGCAAATGCATCACGTACACATAACAGACATCGTTTGTTCTGATTATTACGATTTCTGATTTTGTCCGTTGCGCGCCCTATGACTTGTTTCTATCTTTTTCGCACTCATCTCTCTCTCTTACTCTCTTTCTATCACATTGATTATTATTATTATCACTACTGATTGGACAGTAGACCTTTTGCTGAGGTATACACTTTAAAAATAACTCGGAAACTCATGATTTTGACGACTGACACTTTGATTTCTTCCATTTTTTTTTTACATTTCTAAAAGTTGCTTGGTTTGAAAAGGACCTAAAACACTTTTTCTAAATTTAAAAAAAAGGAAAAATAAGAAGAAAAATTTCAAGTCTGGCTTAAGCCAAATTCTAAATACCTTTCATTTAAATATATCAAATTTCAAATAGTGGGCGTGGCATATATATGATTACGCCTTAAAAAAGTGAATTTATTATGTATCAACTTGCCGTACCCGACGGCATCAAGAAAAACTTTTTGTAAATTATGGGCGTGTCTGTTATCATAACCGCTTCATTTTTATCGCATCGATGAATAAACTTTTTTTACTTTTTCAACTTTTAGCCAAATTTAGCGGTTTCGTTTATTTCAAATAGGAAAGGTGCCTTCAAAAACTCAAGTTTGGATACTGATCAAAAAACCTCCTCCTTTTTATAAAAAAGTTTTTTTTTTAACAGTTTTCGTTATATTAAAGGCGTGTAAATTAGTAAATTTTACACAATTTTAATACCAACCTGCATGCAGGTATTACTGAAGTTTCTTTAAAGATGGAAATTGGACGTGGACAAATTGCCTCAGTAAAGGATGCTGATTCAGAACATACATATAGACTTTGTTTGATCTCCGAAGCTTCCTTCTTAACATTTCAAACAATATTACAAACGGTACAAAATTGGTGTCGATTCTACAACCGCTTCCACACCATTCTTCATTTCATATACGAGTACCTTGCCACACATACAAGTATCATATAATGATTTATTTATTTGCCAAGTGTATGAAACATACGTTCGTTCGTTTCCTTCATAATTTTTCATACCCGTACTGCAATTTATATTGTCATTCATTTGGTTTGTTTTTTCATTTTGTCTCATTTTTAACATATATTTCGCTTCCGTTTTATATTCTTGCCTTTTTTTTTTTTTTTTAAGTTACTGCAGGAGTTTTCATGATTCTGACATTGCCGAGACTTATCACGGATGGTCATTCATTTATTTGTTGCATACTTGTGCATGTAGTGATGTACCTGTACATAGGTGGCCTTTTATTGTTCTGGCATATATTCGGAATTATAAAAGAGGAAATCTGAACTGGTCATACATACTATTCCTTCCGCATACATCGCCCTCTCCCTGCATGCATCATTTTTTGTTTTTAAACACTAACACACACCTGTGACAATGACTCCCGTGCTACATACACACACAGACGCGTACACACACGTTCTGTGGTGCGGCAGCAGCAGTAGCCAGCATCCGTTACAGTTTATTGCCGCCTGACATACAACGAGTCTATGAAAAATGCAATCAACTCTCATTTAACAGCATCATTTGTCACTTCAGTTTATGGCAAAAAGTGTCCTGTCGAGTAGTAGCTCTGGTATAGTGTAGTTGTAACACTTATTATTGTCGTACTTTATTTTCTTACTTTTTTTGTTTTTTGTTTTTGTCTTTATTTTTGTTTTGTTTGGTTTAATGGAGGTGTCGAACGGTGTGCTAACATTTCGCGCTGTATAACTGTTGCTAATATTATGTAGTACGTACATCGTACATCATGTTTATGTAATTGCATATTTTGTTAAGTGGAACATTTGTCATTGAATAATTACTAAGGAAAATGTTGTTTTAACTATCATTTTGTTGGCGAATGATAACTGTAAAAAGAACAAGAAGACTGCGTTTTAAACATTTAATTCATATTTCATGAAGTTACTTGTCATTAAAAATCAATTTGAAGGGTTCTAAAATAAATTCATTTTTATTAATTTTTTTTTTTTTCTATTATAAGGAAAAACTCTTCATCACTGTGTTTTTAAATGGGATGTAAAATTTATGTATTTGTACTTAAAATTTAAAAACAATGAAATTAAGTTTTAACTGATGATTCTGCAACACGCAAAACACATCAGCATCACTTTAGCATCATCTATTACAAAATTGTTGCATCACAGTTATGTTGTTTCATTTTGTTTTTTGCGCAAATAACCTGAAGCTAGTTTTTCGCACCAATGTAAATGCATTTTTATGGGGATTACGATCCAGCTATAAACCATAGCAACAATCTCGCAAGGGTAAATGAAAGCTGATACATAAAAGTATATTTAAGCTTAAGTGATTTACAAAATATTTATATTTATAACAGTATATTTTTAGATTATTATTAGATTCCATATAATAAGGCAAATATTAAAAAAAAAAAACTATCATTTTAAAGTAGCGCTACCACATTTATCTTAAAATGAAAACACACAGCTTATAACATTCTACTAGTCAAGCCTTTTCATTTGTTACCCATATCGTGCATATTAGGCAGAAATGCAAAGTCGACTTCTTTAGGGCGGTCGCCATGTTTAATGTATTAAAATTTTGTTACTCTATTATATTGATATTTCAATCGAGTTTTATGGAAAATTTCTATTTGGTTGGATATATGAAGAGCTCGAAAATTGGTACTTCAATGTCTTTGGGTGCCTGCTGTTCAAAATTTAGATGAAATTTTCTCATTACATGCAATTAAAAGACTATTTCAGTATTTTCAGCCGGCTGCCGTATTTGATTTAGCACGATAAAAATTTTCCCATGGCAATGTATTTGGCCCTTTCATTTGATATGTAGATCATATAGATTCTAAGTTAATTGAAAGTTCGTTACTTTGAGGTGCCCGCCATTCTTAACATTTTTGCAAAAATTCATCATAGTAAAATAGTCCTGCGTACAGACTGATGGACATGGTTGGACCGACTCTAAATGTAACTCGAATCAATTGTAGGTATAAATAACATGGACAGCTCAAACGTTTCACTTTATAAAAATTCTAGCTGTTAACCTATTATTTAAGTTAATAAAAATCATACATAATTGTAAATTTTATTTTTGTTTCATTTCAGGTATGTGTCACATATGATATAAAAATTTACAGCAATATTTAGTTATTACAGGTGAGATTAATGTCAATTTGTATTAAAAATAAATTGCATAATCTGCACAATAAAAAATAATTTACAACAAATGCAGAGTTTAGCTAAAACCAAATCTTAAATACCCTCCACATCTCTATAAAATATTATACGAGGCAGATTACGCGTTCTAAAAAAGTATTTATTGCATATTACCTACAAATCGAATGTCGAGCAAAATAAGATTTTTGCAAATTGTTAGCGTATCTTATATAAACACATGCCTTTGGTCTATTCCAATTTGGGTAAAATTATAGAAATCAATTGATGTTTTGCTTTTTGAGGCATTGAAAAATTTGGGACGGTTCTCTCCCCACTTCAAGGCTATTTTCACAGGAAGCCGCTTTAGAAACTAAAACCACTATAAAAAACTTTATCTAGGTCTCTTCAGTTCAATTTGATTGCCAGACATGGATAGATGAGACCAAACCCATTTAGAATTCAATTTTACTGTACATACCATATATATTCATCATTAAATGTTAAAAGGTTTGACGGAGTGACAAACTTTGTATACCTCCTACATTAATTAATCTTCGCTGCACAAAAGTTTTAATCAAAATTGATCTCCATTTATGATGACACCTTCCTTCTCTGAATGAATGCTTAATATTTTTTCTAATGTTAATAGAAAAACTTGTCCAGCTTTTAATAGTTTATACATGTATTCACATAAATATATATATTTTACCTCCTACTGTGAAAGAGATGGATACACGCCGCATAAAGCATTTTATCATTAATTCGATAATTTGTTTGTATAGTGAAGTGAACGGGCGACTCCGCACATATCAACGATAGTAATCATATTGATAAGTGTTGATAGTGTGCTTACAAATGTGTATGAATGAAGAAATGTTATTTATTGCACATATTCCACAGTTGATCAGTTGGTTAATACGGACAACTTGTTGAAAATTAATGCATCAACCATAGTGGAATCAATGATTACAAGAAAATATTGTCAGCGTGCCCCCAATCACAATGCTGGCACCATATTCATGTTGACAAATGGGCATGTCCTAATAAGTGCATTATTTAATAAGTTAAATAATTGGAAATATCTCGTGCATTATGTATTAAGAAATATATTATGGACTTGGCACATCCAGGTCAGCTTATGTCATTCATTCACTAAACTTACTTTAAAGACGTCGATCGAATTCACGAACGTAGTTAAGGGCAAACGGCCACCTATAACCCCAGATGTCATGTTTCCCTAAATTTTTTCGATCCTTTCGATGCAATTTTTTTAAATTAGTTAGCTACCAAGTTTTCTAGTTTGGTAATTTTTTTTAAAGATCTGAATTCCGTAATGCATGGGACCTGCCACGCCCATAACTTAAAAGCTAGTGCCCGTAAAAAATGTTATTTCAATATTTTAAGTGGTGAGTTAAGAGTAAAGGAAGAATACCTTTCTAAGGATGGGCGTGGCAGATATCTACAATTACGCGTTCTTTAGATAAAAATAAAGGCATGTTCTAGTTCAGCTTTACTAACTTTATTTTTTAAATAATAGGCGTGGCTATTTTGACAGTATATGCCTATTTAGCGTGCTTTTTTTGTGTTATCAATATTTCATTTATTCATTTATTCTATTCTATTAGTTACAAAAACCAATTATCAACTAATATATGTTTATATAGTTATAAATAAGAATATAAAAATAAAATTTTATAATTAAAATAATAAAACTGGCCGCAGCATCAGTAACAACAACAACAACAACAACCTCTGGAACAACTTAGAATAAAATTAAAATAATATATGCTAAACTTAATATTAAGCTTACAACTAAAGGATACAATTAATGAAGCATAAGGATATTATAAAATCAATTAATATATAAAAATAACAACAAAGTAATAAAAGTAATATAAGTACATATAAAAAAGAAAAAACTATTGGTTAAGGACCAATGCTTCTAATAGTTTGGTAGATTAAGTAAGTAATTCCTTATTACGTCAACTGAGTCAACGGACGGATCAAATAAAAAATAATTGTCATTAAATGATTTACACAGGACTCGGAACGGACCAAACAGCTGATAGTTTGTACGACAATGCGTTAGTTTTATAGGAATATAATGGCGAGTTGACCTACTTGGTACATTAAACGGAATATTCTCTAACAAGAAAGGAGACGATATAGTGCCACGAATTAACTTAACCATGAATATAACGCTCAACATGGTACGCCTTTTTTCAAGCGATGGCAAATTAATAAGTAACAGCCTACTTTCATAAGGAGGGAGAGAGCGACGAGTGTCCCAGCCTAGTCCACGAAGGGCAAAAATGAGAAAATTTCTTTGGACTGACTCCAACAAATCAATCTGACATCTATAACTTGGAGTCCAGACAACCGATGCATATTCCAAAACTGGTCTCACTAGAGCAGTGTAAAGCCTTTTACAAATATAAGGATCGGTAAATTCCTTAGACCACCTTTTAACGAACCCTAATAAAGACTTAGCCTTATTAACCGAGGCTTCAATGTGTAAATTAAACTTCAGTCTTGAATCAAGTAGAACACCTAAATCTTTAAAAGAATCAACACAAGCAAGCAAGTTATTATAGATATAGTAATCAGACGGAATGGCAGTAACCCAATTAAATGACATCTTTTTACACTTATTTAAATTCAAAGACATTCCGTTAACAGCGCACCATTTAGCCAAGCTCGAAAGGTCAGACTGAAGAGTAACAATAGAACCCGGCGAATCAATCCGATAATAAAGCTTAACATCATCAGCAAACATCAAGACTTTAGAGCTACGAACGGACGTGGGAAGGTCATTAACAAAAAGCGCAAATAAAAGTGGCCCCAAGTGACTACCTTGTGGTACTCCTGACGTAACTACGATTTCCCTCGACAGGCAATGATTAAAAGACACACATTGGGATCTGTTGGTAAGGTAAGAATAGAACCAGCGAACAAAGTTGTCCGGAAAGCCCAAACATCGAAGTTTAAACGTTAAAAGATTGTGATCCACTGTATCAAATGCTTTTGAAAAATCCGTAAAAATTACGTCTGTTTGTTTAAAATCAGAGAACGCTTGACATATATAATGTGTAAATTCCAACAAATTTGTTGAGGTTGATTTACCCTGGGTAAAACCATGTTGGCAAGGTGAGAGTACTGATCTAATCGCTGACTTAAGACTCTTAGCTATTAATGATTCAAATAATTTTGGCATCACGCTTAGTTTAGCAATGCCTCTGTAGTTCTCGACATTCTCCCTCGAGCCATTTTTATACAATGGTAAAATATGGCTGGTTTTCCAGATGGAGGGAAAATATCCTTGACTCAGACTACTATTAAATATATGCGTTAGCGGAATATACAGAAACGGAGCACAGTTCCGAAGAACACAAGAGGGGAGTCCATCAGGCCCAGGTATTACGGAGAATTTTAGGGCAGAAAGGGAGGAAAGTACATCATCCCCAGATAATATGATTTGCGGAAAAATATCAAACGAACTTATTGGAAATGGGTAATTATCAGATGAAATATAAGAACGAGAATAATTCTTTTCAAAAAAGTCAGCAAATAAATTAGCAATCACAGATGCGTCTGATGATTCACAATTTTCGTAGCACATTACGGACGGAAAGTTCCTAACTTTTCTTTTAGAATCAACAAAGCGAAAAAATGTCTTGGGATCAGAATACAGTTTATACTTTATTGAACTAATATACTCCGAGTAGCATTTATTTTTCAAAGCATTAAAATACCTTCTCATAGAAGAGTATCTAGTATAATCCACAAGTGAACCACTACGCTTAAACTTTTTAAACAATCTACTCTTTTTATTACGGACATATTTAAGATTAGCATTAAACCAAACTGGACAAAGGGGGTTATAATTGAAATTGAAACGTCTGATCGGAACGGACATGGATATAGCACAAGATAAAGCATTGTAAACATAATTTAAGGACTCGTCGATATTACTATAGTCAAGATCCCACGCGAAAGTAGATAAAACATTACAAAGTTTACTATAGTCCGTTTTGCAATATTGAAGGTATTGTATGGTATCTCGTGGTCTATTGATAGAACCACTACCAAACTCACCTAAGATTAATAACAATGTAGGGTGGTAATGATCCTCCGGCTCCACAAAAGGTAACGAACGCGAAACCTTTATATTAGTGTCACTTGAAAAAATCAAATCCAATAATTTATCATTACTACTATAAATTGAATTAAGTTGAAACAGAGAAAGTTCACAAATCAAATCAAAATAATCATTAAAAATAGACGGATACGAGGTAGGTGTAAAATATCCAAGGTCTTCGTTAAAATACCACATGACATTGGGTAGGTTAAAATCTCCTAGAACAATTAATTTGTCGATATTCCTCAGACTGTGGAGTATGACTTGTACCATTCTAAGATGTTCTAAATAGATTGACACATCAGACAAAGGTGGAATATATGAACACGCTATATATAACTTAGGCTCACCATAAGAAACACTCACACAAATAAACTCTGTATCAGAGGACGCAACTAACCTTGCAGGTAAGGAACTATGAACGGCTACTAGCACACCACCACCCTTCTTAAGCTTTCTATCAGCTCTAAAAACCGAATACTCGGTAGAAAAAATTTCAAAATCGTTAACCATTGGCTTCAGCCAAGTTTCTGTAAATACCACAATATGATGTACACAACTAATAGATGCCAAAAATGTATCACGAAGCTTGGTATTAAGCCCACGGACATTTTGATAAAGAATAGATGGCTTATTACTTAGTTTTTTGACACAGCGACTGATTGATTTAGCGTAACCGGACGATTTAACTTTCTGCGAGGAATAAACTCCTTAACAAGTGCACCATTAGGCCAGGATTTCTTATCGAGGAAAATATCAAATGCCGACGACGGAACTAAGATTTTAAAGGAACAGATTTCACTATTATGAGGAGGATTGAATTTGATTATAGTTATTTTAGAAATATCCGAAGTTAATTTGCTACGGACAATATGGTTCTTGATCATATCAATTGTGGTATTTGATGCAAATCTCGAAACGAAGATAGATTTGCGCGCAGGAATCACTACCAATTCACTATCCTGTGGTAATGCCGCCGGTGCCGCCAACCCAGCAGATGACACCAGAGGAACATCAGCACAGGTATTAGAAATGGTAGTAGTTCCATTAGATTTAGAGTTTAGTGAAACCATCGTGACCACATTTGAGGAAACCGGCGGTTCCAACGGAATGTCAGCCACTGGATCAGAAAGGGCATCGGTTACTGGATGAGATGGAGCATCGGCTCTGGGACTAGATGAGTGAACAGCAGAAATTATAGCCTGAGGTACAGAGGGAGAAACAGACGGAGAATCGGATGGTGGATTAACCGTTACGACAGGAACCTTACTCGATGTACAAATAGATGATTCATCTGAAGTACATGACATAGAGGGTTAGACTAAATAAATGAAAAATTTTGTGGTCTCAAAATTTTTTTCTTTATTGTGGATCATTTTTACTAACTTCATATGTCTACATGTTAAAAATGCAAGACAACAGACACTTTACAGTGTGAAGGGTATGAGGAACATTTAAGCATACTTTTGGTTAATTTTTCATACAAAAGAAAATTTCAAAGTAAAATTACATTGTTTTTGTTTTGGCTTTTTTCTTTTTTTTTTTTTTTTTTTTAAGAAAACTTATATTTATTTATACTTCAGTGAACAATTTTATGAGTCACACATCCATATGAATATGACTGTCCCGTACTTTAAGGCCTGTTGCCCCTGGTAATGTTTATGTTATGCCTCACCTCACTAACCATTTTAGTGTTGCTTCATTTTTGCGGCCAGAAGGCATCATAGAATTCTGCTTTATTCTGCTATTGGAGTGTTTGTTAAAAAGTTTTGTTGTCGTTGTTGTTTAAGCTCTTGATGGCGATAGCACCATAAAACCATAATGGCTATAATAGAGCCCAACAGAGCACCCACCAAGCAATCTGACCAATGATGCCGGTAATCGAATACACGGCTCAAGGCAACAAACCATGCCACACCAAGACAGAACAGTTGCAGGCCAGGCAGTAGTAAGCCAATTCCTTTACTTTTCAGCTGCTGGTGTAGGTAGAGAGCCAAAAAAATCATACTGTAAAATGACAAGCTGCAATGTCCACTGGGAAAGGATGTATGTAGGTTAACGCATACTTGATGTGATACTTTGGCCGCGCACACGTAATCTTCTATATAGATATTACTATACTGGGGGTCAGCACAAGTTGTACCATTATTAAACTGAGGTTGACACACAGCCATAAAATGTGGCCTTAAGCGACCTATAGAATATTTGGCCACATCTTTGAGTAAGCGTTCTGCCGCAAAGCCCAACAGGTAGTAAGTCCAGGAGAGATATAATTTTTGATTAAATTCTGCCCAAACAAATCTGTTACTACTGATGTCTTTCAATAAATCACACATCGCCATGCCAATCAACGGTAGAAATATCCCGACTACATATAACGCTCCACTCGTTATGGTTTCATGGCGGTGGGGATACTTCAGAGACGTGTCATTGCAGAAGAAACCGCGCCTGGTGGGCCAGCCCCAAATTCGTTGAAAATTGTAAAAACATAACAACAGAATTGTTAGCAGTACAATGTCACTAATTATACGACTTCGTGTTAATTCTTTCATTTATGTAGATAATGCGCGTTTTGGAACGGAACCGCTATTTGAAACTTAATGAAATTTCGATTTTTTACATTTTTAGTCTAGGTCTATCAAAATAAATGTTTTTGTTTTGCTTTAATTTGACAAGCAAAGCCATTTACAATTCACTTCAATTCAATTCAATTAAAGTCAAGTCGAGTCAAGTTGTTATCAGACTGTAAATAAAAATTTGTTCGGGCTTGCAATTAATCATATAATTTGTTGATAATTATTCATGACATTCATCTAAGAGTGAAAAATATTTTTACAGTACGATTTGGTTTTTATATCAAGAGCAAAAAATACATCTCTCTGAGAACGTGATTAAAAAAAATCATTTAACTCGTGCTGTGTGTTTTCGGAAAAAATTTAACCCACAAAAGGGCAAGCAAATCTTATCACATATCAGGGTAACTAACTTACCTGGGTATGTATATAAAACTAACTCCAATATACGTAAAACGGGAATGGAATTACATACCCGGGTATCCGTATTTGAAAAAATCGAAAAAAAATTACTTTCGAGTACAGAGAAAACTAAATTAACATATTCAACAAATGCTTGAAAGTCCATGTCAATCGTATTTTAACAATATGTAAAAATGACTAACATACTCCGGTAGGTGATTGCTGCTTTCAGGGTTAAGCCGGACAATCCGTAAGCATGCTTTGTATAGTGTGACGCAGCTTTCTTAAATTTTTCTTTGCATTTTTATAATTACTCGTTAAATTCCTTTAATTACTTTGTTGTTGTATTTGTTGTTGCTGCTATTTATTATTCTCTCTATACATAGAAGTTCACATATTATACTTGATGAGGCATAATTTTGCTATGTACTGCAGCCTACACACATATAGAATAAAATAGTCGCTTACGTCGCATTACTTAATTATACAGTTCATTAATTCAATCAAATACTGATGGATTCTAGACATACTAGACGCACACACACACTTTCACATATACTTTGTTTAAAACAAAGGAAAAAAACCCTGTTATAAACTTTGTCATTTGCAATAACAAAAAGAAAAAAAACGACAAAAACATGCCCATAAATGTTTAAAAAATAAAATATATTGCGGCGTGCTTCAATATTAATATTAATCTAAAATGTGCAATAAATGTGTATTAAAACACTCAACGTTAATTGACATTAAAGGTTTATTAGGAATTACAAGGTAATAAATATTATGTCAGAATGTCATAAACAGTCCAGCCTGATGGTTATATGTATTATAAATTATATCTCTCACGGATAACCAAAACAAATTTTTATGATTTTATAAAGAGTTATCTTTATTGAGTCCTAGTAGTACACGGCGATTGCTATTTTGTATAATTCATGAAAATAACACACACGTGGTAGCGACAGGCTATCAATTTAGATTGTGTGGAAAATTTTTATAGTACCCCAAAAAAAGGCTTAAAACACTCACCAGTC
This sequence comes from Ornithomya fringillina, assembly GCA_963978525.1. Taxonomy (NCBI): domain Eukaryota; kingdom Metazoa; phylum Arthropoda; class Insecta; order Diptera; family Hippoboscidae; genus Ornithomya; species Ornithomya fringillina. The sequence continues at coordinate 13,768,515 of OZ021692.1, read as the reverse complement.
TCTAACCGATTTTTATACCTTATACCAGCCAATATACTCATAGGGTGGTCTGAGCACCACTTCCTGTTGTAACTCCTATATAGCAAACGAAAACAGATCGTTATCAGAATCAAAATTTATATCAATTTGATAATGTCTGTCTGTAAGTTAATTTTTTTCCTTTTAATAAACCTTCAACTCGCATTTTTTGATATTTATTAATAAAATTAAGCACAAGTTATTCTTTTAAGCTAGAAAAGATAATGGGTTCTTTTCTAGGACACTTTCCCTTTATTTCAAAAAAAAATTTCATAACGAAAAGTTCTATTTTCTTAAATTCTTTAAAAAAAAATTTGGTGAGTAGTTTGGTAACTTAATAATAAATCACCTTGCCAAATTTGGAACCGATCAGATCATTTTTACTTATTTCCATATAAAGTTTTCTCACCAAATTACGTTTGCAATGATAATGACTCAAGTTATACTCTGGATACAAAACAATTACGCATTATTTGATAATGAAAAAATTTACATTTAATTTCAAAAAAACACTTTTCAAGTACAATTATATAAAGTTAAATATAATAACAATAACAAATTAAGAAAATTAATTTGGCTTAAGCCAATTTAAATAGCGATCTGCACACAGAGTGTAGTTGTTGTAGAAAAGTTCAGATCAATATCTTAAAATTTACGATAGTGAGAATGCCAACAACAGACAGACGTACATGTGATTGACTCAGTTTTTGATGCTTATCAGGAATGTAAATAATTTGTAAGGATTTTAGTGCCTCTCTCCGGATCTTTCTTATATACCTCTCATCATATTCATATAGTTTAAAAATATCGTATTTTAATTATGAGTAATTTTTGTACATTAAGAAAAAAATTACAAAGAGAACTTGTGACTTGTTACGATTCGGTTGTCTTATCCGCCTTTCCAACTACACACACTTCGTTTAGACTAGTTATAGGATCCGAAATAGACTGCGTTGCACTCTTTTTCAGTTGCCAAAATTTCGCAACATAAGCAGCAGAGAGTAAGGCTGTCAGGATTCCCAATACAGTACCAACTATAACGTCTGTTGGATGATGCCAATGATCCTTAACACGCGTTAAGGCCACATACAAAGCATTCATTAGTAAAACAAATTGCAGAAATTGTTTTCTAAAATGCCCTTGCTGCCAGCTGAAGCGCTTTTGTAAATAAATACACAAATAAGTGGCGGTGTATAGCGCCAAAGCAGAATGGCCGCTAAAAAAGGATACACGTGCCTCACGAATATTAGCTTCCTCATAGCCCTCAGCTAAACAGACATAATTCTCCACATAGCGGTACTGATTTATGGGATCCTGGCAGGTAGTGCCATCCACAATTTTGGGCTGACAAACAGCCATGAAATGAGGTCTTAAACGACCTATAGTAAATTTGCATATCTCCATTAAATCCGCAACAGCAAGTAATCCAAAAGCAAAGTAGAGGTAGTGTTTAATAAAATTAATCAGCCAGGACAGCAACAAATGACCAATGCGTGGCTTTTCATTAAGCAATTTCCCTTGGTGACGTTGTATCACATACTCGCCACCGAACAAAATGATCACCGATGGTAAAAGGATGAAACGAATTAAAAGTACAGCGGTATTTATTGTCTGAATACTGTAAGGATACTTGATGGCGTTATCATTGCAAAAGAAACCGCGATGAACTGGTTCTAAGAACATTTCGCACACTATTAGTGGCAGTGGTAGTAAAAAGAACACAATTAAAGTTCCGAATATCTCCCTTATTGGGTACAGGATGTTACGATTCGGTTTTAAGTTGTGATTAATAGTGTTGGGGATCATTTTTTTTTTTATTGATAAAGTTTTTGTCCTTTTTTTGACACTACTGTTGTGAATACTTCAATGGTTGGTTAAGCACTACTATTTAACTACTATTATTAACATTAATTGTCGCTATTTTATTTCAAATCGCACCGTTACCATTAAAACTGCTTTATAAAAGACTAAAGATAAATGTGGCATTAATTAACGAAAACTTTAACCAAATAAAAATTAACGATTTTATAACAGAGTTAACAGTTAAGTACTAATCAATATTATTAATACTTAACAGTACTTTACTACTTAACAGTGCATTTTAATTGATTAATAATAAACAAAGTGAATGCCGAAAAAACGAATTTAAAGATCTTTTCGTTTATGCATCAATTACAAAATTGCAGCCACATTAACACATTTGATGATTGATCCACTAAAAAGTTGTTGTAAAAATAAAAAATTTATAAAAATATATTTAAAAAATTAACAAGAAGAAAACAAAAATAAAAAATTAAAATAAAAAATATATATATTTGTATATAATAAAAATAAAAAGAATTATAAAAAAATTATAAATATTTAAAAATTAAAAATATATAATAATTAGTTATGAAAATATAAATTACTAGCCACACGCCCGCAATTGAATATAAAAAAAAAATGGTATTAATACTCTTACCTCTTACATGGTCAAATAATATATAGCATGAGATATTTTTTTGCATATAATGTTAGACTTTCTTTAATTTATTACTTTTATAATGCATCAAAACTTATCTCTATTTGATTTTAACTTTGATTGTGTTAAGTGACGTGTGGATACTTCAAATTTTTGTAGAAATTATTAATAATTTATTAATAGAAACGATGACTCATAATATTTCAGAAATTTGTTTAAACAAAAAAATTGCTACTAAACGTTAATGGCGTTGATAATAAAATAACTTAAATTTTATATACCCACCACCTTAAATCATTAAGATGAAATTTCAAAATTTTGGGCGTCATCTAATTTTCAACTTTTGCTCCTCTTACAAATACAAAATTTGGTAAATATATAAGTAATAAACCAAATGTGGAAATGTAGTCAGATTCTTTGCAAGAAAAAGTTTCGCATAATTTGAGAGCGTGTCCGTTATTGGACTGCACCTGCATTAGAAAAGGGAAATGTTTGTACAAAACTTTAGCTTAAAACCGCAAAATATACGATCGTAAATCTTCCAACAATAAAAACTTACAGTATCTGAACCTTTCTTCTAAGTCAGTATGACTTAAGGTGGCGAGTATATTACAAAACGATTGCTTAATATAATATACTCGTATACGACATTATGTGGTTTCTAAAAATATAATGTAGAAAATTTTTACAAAAAACAAGTTTACTTATGGCACCGTTGTCTTATCCAGCTGTTCGGCTGCATATAGTTCGTTTAAAGTGGCGCTAGTATCTCGACGTGAAAGCATCATATGTGACGTACTCTTCTCTTCAGACTTCCATAGTTGACCAATGTATGCAGCGGTAAATAGAGCTGACAAAATACCCAAAGCGGAACCAAACAGAACATCTATGGCGTGGTGCCAATGATCTGAAATGCGTGTTAAAGCCACATACCAAGCTAACAGCATTAAAAGAAACTGCAAGAGATGTTTCACCCAGCGTCCACATTGCCAACTAAATCGGTTATGTAAGTAAATCGCCACATATAAAGTTGTGAAAAATGTCAAACCAGAGTGGCTGCTGGGAAAGGAGAGGCGTGCATAATATACGTCAGATTCAGTAAAACCATTCGCCACGCAAATATAATCCTCCACATAGCGGTGCTGATTGATGGGATCGCGACAAGTGCTGCCATCTATCATTTGCGGCTGACAAACTGCCATAAAATGTGGTCTCAAACGACCCAACGTATACTTGGCTATGTCCATAGCATCCAACGTGATCAGTACACCAATACTGAAGTAGAGTTTTTGCTTAACGAAATTCATCGCTAGTGATTTCAACATTTGACGCACGGTAAACTTTTTCTTTAATAATTTTTGTCTCTGTCGCTGCACTATGTACTCTCCGCAGAGAAAAGTGATTAAAGGTGGTAGTGGAACAATAACGTATACAAGTAACGAAGTACCGATGATCTCTTCATGGAAGGGATACATTAAAGTGTCATCATTACAAAAGAAACCGCGACGATATGGTTTCATGAATTTTTTTATAAAAATATGAGACAGCAATAGTGTCACAAAGACTATCGAATTCAAAAATACATCTTTTAAACGAAATTCTTTGCATTTTGAATTGGTGGCAGATGCCTTTAATGATAACTGGGATTCCATACTTTGTGTTTTTGTGCAATTGTTTGCGCCGATTTACGTATCACAGATATTCTAACCACTAATCTTTGGTATTTTATTCACTTTGCAAATTATAATATCTAGCGTATGCGCGATTATGATGGCTTTACAAATTGAATTGCTCTGTTTTCATAGCGTAATTCACAATAATTGTGCTGGTAGTTATTGGTCATTAGTGTTTACTCGAAAGCTTCTCTTGGTAATGTTTAGTAAGCAGCGCGTATTGCTTATGATGAAATTGAAATTTACTTTGATTTGTCAACGACCTCTTTCTTTATTGTAAATACATTTGCATGATGTGCGGGTACACTATAAAACATAAGAAAGTAAAGATTAAAAGCATAAAAAGAAATTTATTTACGCCAAAGTAAACAAAAATCCCAATGGATGGCCTTTGATTTTATGACTATGTTTAACCAATTCTGGACTTAACGGCTTCATATTTTAGAGGTTAGCCTCCACTACTACTACTACGAAATTGATACGGAGGGCTCTTAATGACGATATTATTTCGAATGTAGTCCGAAATTTGATCAAATACTACCACTTGACTTTTATATCACTCCAAATAATTTTTGGCCAATTTAACTGGCTTGAGTTGATATATAGTTTTTTTTTTTTATTAAAAAATGCAGAATTTAGCAAAAAAAATTGAAGAGAATCAAAGTCACATACGAGTATACTTGTTGTTTGTGAATTATGGTGCTTCCTTTGTGGTCTATTTTTCTTTCATCTATAAAATTATTTTACTTGAATATTGTTTATTTTTTGTCAAGGTCACACTGATAAGATAATTCATATTCTGTTACATCGTTGGGTAGGTATAGCAAAACGGGGTCAATTTTCGAAATTATCGTTTTGTATACATTCAAAACACAATAAGTATCCACTTGTTGTTGGCACAGCAAGCAATAAAATAATAACAAGTGGAAATTTGGCTTAGGCTAAATCTTAAATACCCTCCATATCTACTATGAAACACTAGTCGTGACAGGTACATGGTTACGCCTTCTGAAAGTGTATGTATTATGTATAAGATTTCAAATCGACTTTTACGCTACGTGCGGTTTTTTTCGTAAACTGTGGAAGTGCCTGTTGTCCTGTCACAGATATGAATGAAGCAATTTTAAATATATGTATTAAATTTCACTTCATAGCCCAATTTTTGTGACAGATAAATATATTTTCGTCGATTGTAGGCGTGGCTACTCAACAATTTTACAAAATTAAAACGTACGTGCAGAAACTCAAGGAGTGTGTACGAAAACCCTTAAAACCTGAAAGTGTATGGGTGCCAAGAACAGACGGACATATGGGCTCACAATTCTAGATCGAGTCAGTTTTTGATGCTGAGCACCTTCTGCTGAGTACTGCAAATGGAATGACAAACTTCTTATACCCTTCATTTTATGTGGAAGGTATAATAAAGTAACATTTATTACACATATTTACACACATCTGTAAGTGCTTGCAATTTTATTTGAACAATTCATTTAAAGCAAATACTTAATTCCGAGAATGATGAAAATAAAACAGCTTTGCTTAAAAAAACACAACAAATGTTTTCTAAATTTTTATTATGACACATATATACTTATGTGTGTTTAAGTAAAGTCACTTGAATTTTTAGATTATTTAGAATTTACTAAGCTATCCAATTCTTTTTAAAAAGTGACGAGTATGCAAGACTTTATATAATTCCTTGCGTGCTAAAATAATTTATTATAATTAATAGTAAGCATTTACTAAGAGCATTTGTGCATATTTGGGTCAAATTATTATAAAAAATATATTTAAATTTAATTTTCATTTCCGGTTAACTTAATTGCAACTGCAAGTTATCCTTCCTATAGAATATACGCATAAGCCAAGAAATATAAATTTTTTTACTAGACTGTGCCGCGCTGATTAAAACAGATTAACCATAACTTTGTTTTTGCATTGTTTATGCACACACACACACGCGTATATTTTCGTACATTCATAAACTTAATTAAGATTAATGTTAAACGTCAATTTGAGATTAAAAAAATTGAAAAGAAAAAACAATGAAATAAATTTGGTTTAGCCCGACTTTTGAATGCCTTTTACATTCACATGCAGGGCAAATGGAACAATTCTACAACAAAAACAAAGTTGAAAGGTGTGGGCGTGGCACTATACATATTTGGATTCGGAAAATAATAAGTACAAGGCTTAATTTGATTTAGGCCGCACGATACCATCCACACGTCAACAATGGGCGTAGTAATACGCCCCTTTTCATTTTAACTCTCATACATATAGCGAACATTATAATTCCTCAGAGATCAATTTGACAAAAAAAGTAGTGCACTATTTTTTTCTAAATTGTGGGCGCGGTCTTTACCTAATCGTGTCTGTACTCAACATATTGATGCGTAGAGTAAATTTTTTGTATAAAATATTTCACTTCAAGGATTGAATATTACACAAAATTCCAAATTTTCAAAATTGTGGGCGTGGTCTTTACCTAATTTCACCCGTTGATTGGAGCCGTTTTCAAAAACACTAATGGATGGAAGAAATTATTTATACAAAACACGTCAGCGTAACGTTCGAATTTTTCAAAATATTCATTTATTTTTTCAACTTGTGGGCGTGGCTTTTATCTAATATATCTTTGTTATCCAATCTGAGCCGTATTCAACACAACATTGAATAAAATAAATACAAAAAATTATTAATTTTTAAAACATAAAAGATTTTTGTCAATTGTCGACGTCCCTAAAAATCAATTTTACCCACTTCAAAGAGGATACTTCTTGGACGCATGAAGAAGATATGATAAAATTTATTTTCAATATATCAATTTATTAGGCGTGAACAAGAACATGTACACCCACAGACGCATACATGGCACAAATATTTATTTTCTGCGTCCTCTGTAACATTTTTAAGCTGATTACATATGGAAATACTTAATATACGCCCACTACTGAGGTACATAGATGCTATAACAACAGTAAAAATAACTAAATTGCTGATAATGAAAATATACCGTTATGTATGTGTAGTGAGGCGCCCATAAAAAGTCATAACTGTCTGCACTGCCAAACAATTAAATAATGGCAAACTGCAGTAATTATGCAAACGCAGAAATAAATGAAGTTATTTGCACCATTGTCTGCTACGCGCTACATATACATATGTATATATATTATATACGGTAGAGTTACATACACGTCTATACAATACATTTTATGTATGTCCGTACACACAAAATTTTGTAGCCTATTGACATTCTAATGTTAAGGGTGATGGTCCAGATCACCACCAGAGGCAAACATGCATACATTCTATGTGACCATTGCGTGTATGTGCGCTTTAATCATAAATAACAAATTTATGTTTATATACGTATAAACTCATAAGTAATGTTTCAACACACTTATAGGAGTATTTGATTATTCAGTTGGGCACACATCAGCACATATGCAGTCATACAAAAAAGAGGGGATGATGAGTTGATTAACTGTCAATTAGATTAAAAAGCACTTAAAATGCTGGGAAGAATAAAGACTTATACACATATACACATGTGTGAGTATAATAATGGAAGAAGCTATAAAATTATAATCAAAATATGTACTTTTTGAAAACCATGAAGCAATGAGAAAACATTTCATTTTTGTAGATTTTTTTACAGCCACTTCGTTAATGAAATGATAACTTCAAGGCTAAAAGTTTTATAGAAGGCGGTTATTATAATCTTCAAAAGAAAAACTCTGAAATGTAAGAGAATGTTGAAATACTTCGGGGGACCATAAAGTTACAGTTGTTTTTGAAGACGTTGAATAAGTTTCATTTCATATGCTTCCAGTTTAAACGCTACAAATTATAGCAGACAGGTTATTATCCTTTGACGCTATGCTGTGTTCGGCCGTCCGTCCGTCCGTCTGTGTTTTTCTCAGGCTACAATTTTTGATATATATTGATAAAATTTAATACAAAGTCTTTTCGCCCTGAAGCTGCGGCTATTGAAAATAGATCCGTTTATTTTAAGAACCCTTTCCCTCATAAAGTTTTTTATATAACCTTGTATACTAAATGGGTTGTATACTAAATTTGTCATTCTATTTGCAATGCCCAGAAGAAGGGCCAAACACCATACAAAGTATATATAGTTTTGATCAGCATCAAAAAGCTCAGTCAATCTAATGTCCGCGTGTCTGTACGTCTGTCTGTTGTTGGCAATCTTAGTAGTAAATTCCAGATATTGATGTAAAATTTTCTACAGACTCTTAAAGCATCTTCACGAATTTAATATAAGATTAAGATCGGTTAGGAACCACGCCCAGAATCGACAATGATAATAGAATAACCATAAAAAAGAACTATAAAGTTGGACTATGGTAAACAAATGTATAATTAGTACTTCTATCTGTGCACCAAAAAGATGCGGAGTCGGATAATGGATACGCCCTTTATTTAGAAAAAACATTTTTGGTGCAGAATTCGACGTAAAAAGTGTTAAAAAATACAACAACGTGTCTGCCACGCCCTCATTATATATATTTATGTAAAGATTTTTAAGATTTAGTTTGTTTAAGTGCTATAAAATTTAAAACAAGCGTTATTGGTTTTATCAATTACTTCGTTTTCCGATTTTTTTTTACAAGATTTTTTTTATATAATTTTTATCGTCTAACATAAATATTTCCTATCGAGGCTCATCAAAAATGACGTTAAAGTGTTGGTTAATATAATTTTTATATTTGACAACATCTTTTTTTATATGCCTCATAAAAATAACTCACTCATTCATACATTTATTACATTTCACAATCACTTCATATCTCTCCCTCTGCGTTCACGCATACGGCAGTTCATTGCGTTGAGAGTATACCGCTCTCAACTTACTATAATTTTTTGTGTTCCTCTTGTTTTTTATTATTTTTGTAGTGATTGCTGATGAGTAATAAAATTGCAATTTTATAATCGATATAATCAAAGTTTTATTGTGTTTTGTTCATCGCCATGTGATAATTTGCAATAAAATTTCACTTTTTTCACACACAATTCTATATTATTTACTTTTTGTTCGTTTCTTTTGTTTCGTTACTGTAATTTTAGTTTTTTCTTCATCTTTTTTTTTTTTGTTTGTTGTTGGTTTTGTTTTGTTTTGCTGTAAATTGTAACAACAGTTTGTTTGTTAGGTAGTTAGTTAGTTTTGCTTTTTTCGTGTACCCACTAACCGTTAATTGCGTTTGAGTTTTCACTTTATATTCGTGTAAAGAACAGATGAACACATGAAAATATTTTTCCATTTTTATTTTTTTTAAGCCATCATGTAGAGGCAACGGGTATGGTCAGTTTAACAAAGTTTTTGAAACACTCGACTCAGAGTCTCTAACAAGAATGTACGTATCTCTTCATCGGTATCAAATTCTGAATAGAGTGTGTCTGTCAGTCCCAAAATAATGACGGAAGATGGATAAAATTGGTCTTAGACCACGCTCACAAGGCAAAAATTTTACTGATTCCTCCTCAGTTAAAAAATATATAAAAAAATAGATATATAACCCAAACGTTCCTCACACAGTTTCACCACAATTTTAATAATAATATTTTGTTATAATTAAAGTAAAGAGAAGGAAAATTGGAAGGTTGTTCTTTCAAGACCACGCCCATTTCATAAACATCCTTGTCCATAATAAGTTTCACTTTAGTATGCTGGGTTGATGAGTACCCAATATTTGGTTTAAACCAAGACATTTTTTTCCTTTTCAGCCTGCAGCGGTATAAAAATCTTAACGCTTGAGTAAACGTGATAAACAACAATTGGGTGCAATAAATTTATAATTTGAAATCTGTGTGTTTTTTTATTCCCTCTATTAACTTCTTTTTTAAATATTGAATTGTTGCGTCCGTCTCATAAGGGGAAAAAACCATCATCGCTGCCACTTTACTTTACTTTACACACTTTGTATAATTGGTGTATACAACATGTTATGTGGTTTAAATGATAGAGAAAGCAACAACAATTGGCAAAAAAAATAATAATAAAGAAAATCACTGACACCAAATTGTAACAAATTGAATGACTTTTCCAATAAAATATTATTTGCAAAACACTTACTGCAGTTACCTTCTTACAGCTGTTGACCAGTTAACAAAGTCAGCAATCACTACAATCCTTTCCCTGATAACACTCCAATGACAATGGTTTTTCTTCTTTACATACGTTTCACTTTTATTGAGTTAATTAGCTCCACCAAACAATATACAATATAACGCTTCGATGCGCTCATCACTTTTAAAAGCGTTTACTACAAACACTGACATGTTATGGACTTAATAGTCATCTAGATTTTACTGCTGAATTGTCATCAATGTTATAATAAATAATAAGCAAAGCAGAACAAAGTAGCAGTGAGCAAAGTAGAGCTGAGCAGAGTACATTGGAGTAGATCGAGACATTGTGAGTAATGGCGCTAATTTAATCAACAAAATGTTGACATTTACATTCAAGTACATTCTGCTGGTATTCCCTCCCTTAGGTTCGTCAATTATTCAATTAATCTCGTAATTGTTACTTAAGTTAAAACACTTGTTATCAAATCGTTGACAAAATATTCTCATTTTCTCTTTTTAAAGTTTGTTTTTTGCGGTGAATTATTCTCTTATTAATATTCTAATAATGTTCTCTTGTAGGCTTTAATCTATATTTTTAACCATTCTAAAAGAGCTTCTTACAGATATTAACGTTAAGCTTTTTTTGCGCTAAGATTGTAAAGCTTTCTTATACCCTCCAAATAAGATGGGGGTATACTTAGTTTGTTAACACCTAGAAGAAGGTTCCAGAGACCCTAGACATGTGCGTCCGTCTGTTGTTGGCATTTTCATTAGCGTAAATATTGAGATATTGAGCTGAGTTTTGTACAGACACTTTCAGTTTTTGCACGCATATCGCTATTTAAAATGGGCAAAATCGGTCATGGGCCACGCCCACAATCAACAAAAATATATTTATTTGTCACAAAAATTTACCTATTAATTTGGAACGCTTATTTATAGTTGTCCTATCTATCGATGTACCAAAAATGGGCGTGGTCGTAAAAGAGACGTAATCACATACCTACCACGCCCAAAACCAAATTTAGTCTTCTTACGTGTTTGTATTTTGATTCTTTTGTTACTCTTCAAGTCATTACTTCAGTCAGGCTGCCTGTATTGTTAGTGTGTGCGTGTTTTATGCATTGTATGACAACCTACTTAATTATAATAAGCTGACCCTGATTTACACTTTTATTCTCTGGGTAGACTTTTTCAATTTATAATTATATTTTTAGTTTGTTTTTAATGAAAAGAAAAAAATTAATTATTATAATAATATTCATCCATTCAGTTATATAGACACTGGTATGTATGTGTATATATAAATAATTAACATTATGTTATAATTAATTAATCTTATGAATTAAGCTGTGAAAATTGATAAGTCAATAAAAATAGTCTTGTTTCCAAAAAAATATTGGCGAAACGCTAGGTACTACTCCCTACTCCATAAGGCGGTTATTTGTAACTTTCTTTACTCTTTATGTTAAATCTAACCTTTAATTAGAAGCGATGGGTAAGCTAAGAAGGAAAACCTGAAATCCGTCTATACGTCCATGTATTTTCTGGTATTGAATAGAAGTAGTATTTTTTCAAAAATGGATTTGATAAGTCTATTTTTAGGACTTTTTCCCCTATAACGCCATGTTTATAAATAAGCCTTCATATAACGAAAGTTTCATTTTTTTATAATTTTTCAATAAATCTTATTTACGAATAACTATTTCATTTAAAAATTAACTGTTTTAAATTTGAACCCCATAGAACAATTTGTATAACCCCCTTTAATATTTTTCACAAAAGAACTTTTATATGATTAAAAATCGCTACTACTGATTACAATTAAACCAATTGTGGACTAAGTAGTGTAGGGTATTAAATGGTGGAGTAGAACCAACTATATTTTATTCATATGTATAAAATTGAAGAGTTTTTGACTTATCAAAAAAGGTTACAGGCATATAATGTGAAATGTTCGCCTCAAACCGGCCGGTTTTTAATTGTACGAGGGTTGCTTTCAAAGAATGTAAAATGCTTCTTCTTAAAAACTTTATACTATACTTAGTTTCTTTATAGGGGGGTGGTAAATAAATTAGGCTTTATACCCATATCATGAAAATTAAAAATAAAACAGAAAAATACTCTTTACAAAAAGTGGGTGTGGCAGGTATCTGATTATGTATGATTTTTAATAAATTGTGGGCATGCCTGTTTTTATGCCCCGCCTTCTTTTAATACTTCTTTAAGTAGATATGTGAACTAGATTCAAGTTTTTTTACTTTATTATTGTGCCTGTGAGAGAATTTTGTGCTTTCTAGGCGTGGATTCCTACGTCAGGAAGTGACTGTATAAACAAACTTATAGTTCAATATTGTAATTCTCAATAACAGGAACATTGCCAACAAAAGACAGGCAGATGGACACAAATAGCTAAATTGTTTGAGATTTTTATTCTATATATACTGAAGCCTCCTCGTGCAGGTTACAAATGCAATGATTAACTTTATGTATCTGGTATCTGGTATGTCTAATAGATGTTGTATACCATTCAAGAAAAAAATACGATACAAATTTCCTGATTTATACAACAAAACAAACTATAACGTATGTACATATATGTATAAAAGATAAGATATATGTTTAACATATATAAACATAAATTTATTCAGTCTCCTATCAAATGGCATTAAGCAATATAACAAGAACTGACACCAACTTTATTTTCATTAACGAATTTACATATTTAATCATCATTCACATCAACAATATTTGCAAAACAATAGTTTAGTTTAGTCGAAATTTGTACCTTAAGAGTTTCAAATTTGTCTTTATTTGAATCAGTTGCAAATTTTTAACTCACTAAGTAGCACAGTATACAAAATAAAAATAAAAAATGGGTAAAATTATTGACGAACCGTTGTTGAAAAAAATTGTAAGAGATTGTTTTCTAATGGCCATTACCGGCGTGGTGGCATTTGTCATACTACCACAGAAGATGTATTTGCGGGAACGCGGTTTCTTTTGTGGTGATCAAACACTCATGTATCCTTACGAGCAAAACACAATATTGACTCGGGTTCACGTTACGCTCTTTGTAATCGGTTTGCCGTCAGCCCTCGTCTTTAGTACCGAAATGTTAAGCCTGATAAATAATGCTAAGAAAATATCAGCAAAAGTAATGCCGGATTTTAAGAATCGGATAACTACGAATCGGTGCAAATTCATGAATCGTCATATGCCCACTTTTGTTGCTGAATGCTACCTGATAATGGGCGTTTATTTGATCGGTTTGTTAATGCTGCTCATCATTAACACCTGCACCAAAAATGTTGTTGGCCGTTTGGCGCCATATTTTTTTGAGGTATGTGAACCGTTCTGGTTAAGTGCCAATGCTACCGCCTGTTCCCACACATCTCATTACCATCAATATATCGAGGATTATATTTGTTTATCCTTTACATCGACACCTCAGCTACTAAGAAATATGAGGCAATCCTTCCCCAGTGCTCTTGCCGCCAACACCGCCTATGCAGTTACTTTCTTGCTAGTATATCTACAGACTCGTAGTGTTCATGTAAAATGTATGAAGTATTTCCGGACCATAATACAGATCAATTGCATTATATTGATGATTTTGGTAGCAGCAGAGCGTGTTGCATCACATCGTCATCATTGGTCAGATATTTGTTTTGGGTGTTTGCTGGGCATTGGAGTGGCTTGTTTTGTGACGTATCATTTAAGCAATTTCCTCAAAGCGGAAGAAAAGTCACAAGTTACACAGATTAACATTAAGAATATCAAAAAACCAAGTAAACAACCTCAGGGGATTTTACCAAATAAACGTAATGCCCTATTAAAAGTCAAATCATATGAAAATTTTCCAACGGTATGCTTAAGATATACACCAACTTGGATTTATGAAATAAGTAATCCCTACTGGCGCGATATAAATTTTTTATATTAATACATTTTTTGTTTAATAAATATTTACGTTTCCTACAATTTATGTATAAAGGTCAGCATGAATGTTCAATGAAAAATACTCTACACAAGATGGAGAGTATGCTTAGTTTGTTGTTACATTTGCTAAACTCAAAAGTACCAGAGATCCTATAAGGAATAATAATCTCGATCAGAATTAAAATCTAAATCGATCTACATTTATCCGCCTGTGTCCGTCTATATCCGTCTGTTGCTGACACTCCCAAGGTAGTAAATTTTGAATTGAATATTTGTACAAATACTTCAGGTTTTTATACGCTTGCTGTTATTTAGATTAGATAATTTTGGTCAAGTGACACGCCCACAGTTGACAAAAATCTATCTATCGTTTATATTAAATTAAAATATTGTACATTTATTATTGATTGAGAATGGGCAGAATCGCATAACGGACACGCCCGCAATTTAAAAAATCCGATTTGGAAGTTGTAAAAAAACATGTACCAGCCGTACATGTTTCAATGGTTTCATGTTTCAAGCGCAATCGGGTCTCTGCCACACCCTTATTTTATACAAATATGAGTAGATACCCTAAGTTTTGGTTCAAATTCAAATTTAGTTTTTTTACTATTTTTATCATCTATTTCGCTATAAACCGTAACCCAGTTATAGTTATTTCTTCTTTATTTTATGTGGTGCGAATCTATGAACAATTAATAAAAATAATCTTCTGCATACCGGTTCGAATACTTATCTACACACCTAGCACACCTTGTGTATCTTAGAGAATAAAAGAAAAAAACCAAACAAGTTTTTCAGTTTAAGTTATTTAAGTATATTTATGTATTATAATGTATGTTTGTAAATATTGCAGCTTGTTGGTATTTCGAGGACAATTATTTTAGGAATGTTTTGTACAATACTTGGGTTGAGAAATAAATGAAATAAAAGAAAAATAATTGTAACAACCGTCAAACAAAATTTTTATTGCTGGAGAATGAAAGGAAGGGAGGGTGGTTGTGCAACGCGTCGAATAACAGTTGGTTCTAGTTGCATGTATAAATACTTGGCGCACACATTCACAATTTAAATGTTATAAAATTGCAAATTAAAATAATAATAATAAGAGCTGCACGCAATTTCACGCTTAATATGCCAATAAAGAGCATAATAATAATAATAGTAAAAAAAAACAACAACATTAATACTGGCACTGACATGAAATGCGTGTATCTGTTGCATGCCCGGCTGTACTGCGGGTGCGAACCAAAAATCTAAACTCTGTTAGTGTGGAACGTGTTTGACGACTTTCACGATCATCATCATGGCACATAGCCGTAGTTGTGATACGTTTGAGCTGCTGCCGCATATTGAGCATGTTGTTGAGCTGCCGCAGCGGCGGCTACAGCAGCTGCCGCTTGTGGATGTGTCAAATAGGGTAACGTTCCAAAAGTATAAGCCGGCAATACAGGCGATGTGTTGGCCGATTTAGAGGTTGAAGATGAAGGAGAAATGGCCGGTTTGGCAGGAAGAGATTTTGCTGCTGCTGCTGACATGCTGCCACTGTTGCCACCGGGACGTAATGGTCTACGCACAAACAAATGCGATATGTAGAGTGCAACTGCAAATGCTATCAGAGTACCGAGTATGGTACCAGCCAACACATCCGACCAATGATGCCAATAATCGGAAATCCGTGTCAAGGCCACATACCAGGCCATCATTATAAATACGAACTGCAATAAATGTTTGAACAGTTTCGAAGTTCTTGTGCTTAGAGTTGCTTGCACATAAATCGACAAGTATACCATCGAATAGAAGAACATACTGGTATGACCACTGGGAAATGATTGCCTTAATTGCTCTAATCCTAAACTGGACACGTTCCGTGACATACATTCGTAGTCTTCTATGTAACG
Source organism: Ornithomya fringillina (assembly GCA_963978525.1). Lineage (NCBI taxonomy): Eukaryota > Metazoa > Arthropoda > Insecta > Diptera > Hippoboscidae > Ornithomya > Ornithomya fringillina. The sequence continues at coordinate 13,752,427 of OZ021692.1, read as the reverse complement.
ATTGCGATTGATTGTATCACTGCAGGTTGTACCATCGGTCATTTGTGGCTGACAGATGGCAAAGAAGAATGGTCGCAAACGACCGACAGAATATTTAGTAATGGAAGTGGTTATTAGTGTCAAAGCCAAGCCAAAAAGGTAATAACCAATTTGCCTGTAACAGTGCATGAACCGTTGGCCCAGTTGGCAGCCTTTATTGGACGCGGAATTCCCTTTTCGTTTCTCATTACTGGTTAAGGTAGTGGTGGTGTTGGTGTTCTTTAGCAATTCTATAGTCACGATCACACATCCAGGCACTGCCAAAACGATACTTATCAAGGCTTTGACACTGACAGTGTTTTCACGAAACGGATACCGCAGGGAGTCATCCTCGCAAAAGAATCCCCTTTTGTACGGTTTCACCCATTTGCGTAATCCCCACTCCGCCAAGCACAACGACGAAAATATTACCAAATCGAAAACGATATGCGCTAAAAACTTCACACGCGTCATAATATGTTGATCTAGCCAAGCCAACTGAACAAAGAGATAACTGATGCTTCCTACTTGAAAACAAGTCTACTTAATTTTTTTTTGCCTTCTGTGTGTTTCCCAAAAAGAGATCTACGCTTGAATGATTTTTTTTAGGTTTTTATTGTATTCTCTTCAAACTGCAATTTAACAAAACGATCGCAACGCTACGAGAGTTTTAACCTAGGCCACGTTAAGCAACTGACTAACTTAATGCAACGTTTTCATAGCATGTTTAAGGTGTCGGTCGTTAAGTTGGTAATAACCTGTGTTTGTTACTCTCTGGCTCTGGCTCAGAGTCAGCTTTGTTTGCAATGAACAGGTATAATGTATAATGTAACTATCTAACTGCTGTAACTGATGTCTCCACGTGTCAGTGTGTTTTTATTTTTGAATTTTTTATATTCACCATCATAATGATTAGGGGGGTATATTTGTTTTGTTCAGATGTTTTGTAAGTTCCAATAAGTATATATTCATTCTTGATCAGCAGCCCTTCTTTCTGTTCCTACGTCATAACCCTATATTTTTACCATTCTAGCGGCCTTTAACAATGAGATACCCAGATGAAATTACGCATAATCTTTACCAGCGTTTACGGTTTAGTAAGTTTTTTAGTTTCTACATGGTCAAAATTAGCGTACGATGGTCTAATTATTTAATTAAATTATTTCTATTCAAGTCAAGAAAATTTTTATTTGAAATTAGTCTTGTTTTAAGCATTCTAACAGTGTTTTTAGAGGACATAATAAAAATAAAATTTTACTGGAATAATTTTACAATGCTCATGTTATGAAGTGTTGTACTGTTGGATGTATTTTTGTAACCCATTTCAGTGAGCGCGTCTAATTAAAAAATCTTATGATCAGTTTTTTAATTATATATAGATTGCCTTGTCACTTATTAAAAGATATTATGAAATGAAATAAACTCATGTGGGCATGTCTGTTCACGACGTGACTGAAAAACTGAAACTTTTTCAAAGTGTTTGAAGTGATTAATAATGGTGGGAAGCCTAGATTTGGCATACTCCTAATATGTTTATAACCCTACAATAAATATAACTCTCGATTTACCTGCCAACAACACTCTTTTCCTATAAATTTCTACACCAAACACTGCCAACAAATATACATCAAATGTTGTTATTGCTTATTTTTACCATAGTTACAATCCTCACAAACAATTCATTCGCCAACTCTTAGATGTTAGCCCTTCAGCTCACCGCCATCAGCTGTTTTTGCTTGGCACGAACCCACCAAACTTCACCAAACACTTTTATTTATTTACTATATTTTATTTTTTCTTCATTCTCTGATTATTGTTTGACTTGCTATGTGTTAGTTGGCTGTTGGTGAGCATAACGTTAAAAGAGAAAAAATATGATTCGCTGTGTCTCATAACTTGCTTAAACATGAACGATCTATCTGTTGGGAAATATTCATAGCATACGAAGCATCATAATGTAATGATGACTCGACTTGAGCTTAAGTTAATACCGCCGCAGAGACAGTATTTGTTAAAAACTTAGGAACAATATTTGGCGTGGACCAAATATTAAGCAACTTTTACATGTGCGCTTGGAAGATACTTAATTACACGCTTTATATATTCTATATTTTGAATAAGTAGGAATCGAAATCATAATTTTTTTTATATTGTGGGCGTACCCGCCCATTTTTTACACAAAGATAAAAGGGTCAATTATAAATAAGAATGCAAAATTTTAGATGACATTTTGAAATACTTGCGTGTGTGATTGTGGGCGTACAAAAAGGAGGCGATATTTTAGTTTATTGTGGGCGTGGCTTTAGCAAATAGTCAGAAACTACAAAAAAGTATGTACAAAATTTCACCAACAAACAGGGACATTCTATAATAGATTAACTCAGGCTTTGATGCCGACCAAGAATGTAAGATTTTTGTGCGGTCCCTGAAGCACCCTTTTGGGAGATACAAACGGAATGACTTACCATGCCTATCTTATGGGGTTGGTACATACAAAAAAAAAATTGTTGTTCAGAAGATTATTTATCTGAAGGTCTGGTTGAATATATTCAGGAATTTCATTTTAATCATTTTCGCGAAAGAACTGAATAATCTTGCTGGGCTTTTGTGCTTGATTATTTTTCACAAAACCTTTTATTTACTAAGATATCGCAGATATTTGTTTCATATGAATCATAATGCTTGTACCGCAACAAAAAAACCCATCAACATTTTTATCGTATTTTGCTCTCATTGGTCATTTAGATTTACACCAGTTAATAATTTCAGGCCTTTCTGTCTCTTGTGGGTTCCTTTCGAAATCCGTCCTTATTACTATATTTTCAATTTCATGTTTATTAAGCGTTCATACACAATTGATGATAATGGTCAGTAAATTAACCCCATTTTTTACAAGATCAATTCTCTCTTGTTTTCGACTCTTACTCATGTCTTTGAACGAATCCTACATGCAACACAGCATCATGCATAGCTAAGCAAAGCATCGAAGTATGACGTAGGGTTTGCATTCGTCTACGACGTCTCGGTTTCGTTTTTGTAATTTGGTGGGTGCTGTGATTGTTGTACTTTTTCTCATCTACAGTTAGATTTTATGCGAGCAAACAAAATTGTAAAAGTATGCTTGAATGAGTTCGATAGCGTTTACGTCTACAACGACATGAACAGCAAATAGTACATCCAGTGAACTAACTTTTAGGTAGTTGCCCTATGCTTTGGACAGTATTATGTAGTTGCGGGCATAATAACAACATTTGGCATTTTCATTTGCCCCTCAGTTGTGGTTGCGATTAGACGTTAAAAGGGAAAACTTCAATCAACTTAAACACGACTAACTAAAGTGACAAATATTGCATAAAAATGTTACGGTTAAAGGTTATCTAAAGCAAAGCAACTTATCAGTTGTATTGTTATATAGACCACTTCTATTTGTTTAGGAAAACCTTGAAGAATTTTTTTTTTTCAAAAAATCGTTATAAATCTTCTTTAATTACTGTAGAAAATATGTATGATGTCTTTCAAAAGCGGTTGATTTGTTATGTAATAAATAAAATCACTACATCACATTTCGCCGAATTTTAATGATGTAATCATCAGCGGTTGAATGCCATCGCTCGCCTTTTTAGTAAATATATTTTAAAAACCTTTGTCAGCCAGGTGATGCAAATGTGTACGAAATTCATTAACATTTTATTGTAATACATTACATACTAATTGGTTCACCTTGTATTATTTCAATATTTTTGTATATTTACATACGTGCACTTTTCCTTTATTGCACTTTAACTAAAGTATAATCACAATTGCATTTGAGTGCAATGAATTGCTCAGTTGAGTGTTTTTCAATTCCATTTCAATTCCTTCCATTTGGGTTATTTTCTTTTTATTTAATTTTATTTCCATTTAAATTTTTTTCAATTACCAGTTGAGTTGAATTTTTCTTTCCTTTGATGCTATCTTTCGCTTCCATTTTAGTTATAACGATTTTTTTAAATTGCGTTTTTTCCAAATCCATTTGAGTTATTTATATTTACACTTAAATTTGATCCACTTTGAGTTGTGTCTTCTCTTTTACATTTGTTTTCCATTTGAGTTCTTTTCATTATCATTGAGTTTTTTAAACTTCTATTCGAGTTATTTACATTGATTTTTTCATTTTCGTTTGAGTTTTTCTTCATTGCCTTTTAGTTCGCCCCATTATCATTGTTTGAGTTTTTTTCAATTCTATTCAAGTTGTTTCTACTGACTTTTTTTCTTCCCCTTTGAGTTCTTTACAATCCTAAGGTTTTCTTTTTCTATTTGAGTTTTTCTTTTCATTCTCTTCAGTTTTCTTCTCGATTCAAATTGAATAAATAAAGAACAATAATACCTGTGGCCCATCATGGCCTAGTTTTGTGGAAATTCCTTTCTTAATTATTACTGCCCCTACACTTTTATATTTACGAACATATTAATTATTTATTTCTCTGAACTTCATATGTATGCAGTCGTAAAAAGGCAAAAAAAGTACAATTACGTTGCATTCGGTGTAAAAATAATAAAATTCATACTCACATATGTGTACAACTATGGACGTTGTTACTGTTTAAACACTTGAGTGCTGTGTTATTTGTAATCTTTAAATTTTTCTTTTTTGTATTGTTAACGGCTTGCAAAACACCGCCCTGTTGTTTTCATTGCAGTGGACGTGAACTGACCATATTGTCAGTAAGGTAGTCAATCAGTTAGAAGAGAGTCTGTCAGTCTATCAGTCAGTCATTCAATCAGTCAGTTGTGTGTAAAGGAAAAGAAAAAACACATATTTTCTATTTATCAGTTAAAAAGTAAATGAAAAGTCAAGACAAGTGTTAAGGTAATTGTGATGATACTTTGTTTGTACAGTTTGTAGCAGCAGTGCAGCAACTTTAAGTGCATTATCAGAGATATTTAGTAACTATAACAATACTCATAACAAATGTGGAAAATACAAATCGCAATCAATTATTTGTACATATTTCTTTAATAAAGTCATCTACAGACCGTTGCAATAACAAAACGGAATAAATAATATAAACAAGTGGAAATGTTCCCTAAAACAGTAATCGCAAGGCTGTGTCACTTAAGTCGCTTCGTAGAAAGGGATTCAAAAATTGGTCCGATCGAGTCCAAATTTTGCACAGCCAAATATACTTTCGATTTGGTCCTTTCCTCTTTACACCAATACATGTTCTTGTACCAAATTTTGTCGCATTATCTCGAACAATGCAACATGTAGTTTGTAGAACAAATTTATATGAACAGACAGATGGATATGTTTAAATAAATTTTGATTGTCAATCTCAATCTTTCAATATAAATAAAGGTGGGTCTATTTTTAGCTGTTTAGAAGTTACAAACAATCGCTCAAACTTAATATATTGCCACAATTATGACAGGATATAAATAATTGACGCAGTAATTTATGAAGGTCTAGTTAGAAAATATGAGCCATTAAGTGTATAATTCCGCTCTCCTTTAGGGAATTAACGAGTTTGATTCAAAAAACCCAAAATTTTGTTATTAAATTTGATCTTGTTAAAATACCACGTTGTTGGTTAATGACTGGAATATAAGTGTAAGATGTCCATTAACTCAAATCGAATAAATTTAATCACAAATATACCTAAGCTGTTTAAGTTTTATTACTGACCAATTATATACCAATTTTATGAGGCCTCAAAGACTTGATTGTTGTCAGTATAATCTAATCACTCAAGGTGAGCAATATGACAAAATATTATATAAAAGACATTTTAATCGTTACAAAAATCAAGTAATAGCAAAAAATTATGTAACATAGAATAAACAACAGTAACAAAAAGAAAAGTATCATTTAATTTCTGCGAAAAAAGACGAAAGCAATGTGACCCCTTTCTCTAAAAACAGAATTGCTTAATTAAAAAGCTTTTAAATTTATGGCAGCCCTCAATAAGATTCCATAATCATTATCTACATATGATCAATTAGAAATACAAACATGTAAGCATATGCATTGCACTCTAAAAAGTACATTTATAAGATTAGACCTTTTGCGGTTTTTGCGATAATCCGCATAAAACTTATAACATTTTTATTTGAACTTTTTGTAGGCATGAGTGCATAACTACACCCTCTCTTTAAAGTGGGAAGTATAGTAAATTTGTCATGACATTAGCAAAACCTAAGAGGAAGATATCAGACACTCTGCAAAGAATATATATTCTTGATCAGCAAGAAAATTCGAGTCAATTTGGACTCAGTTCATAAGTCTATTATTGGAACCCTGATAATCATAAATTATAATCTAACATTTTTACTAACAATTTCTGGTTTTTGTAACTTTTTTATAAATGAAGCAAAATCGGTCATGTGCCACGCCCACAAACAACAAAAACTTATAATATATGCGCCCATAATTTACGAAAAACTTAGTTTTACAGAATTTAACGTAGAAGCGGGTACATATTTTATACATTAATAAAAAACGTTATCTGGTACATACCACGCCCACTTCTTTATTTATAATTGAAGAGGGTATTTAAGATTTGGCCTAAGCCGAATTTAGTTTTTCATTTGTTTTTGTTTTTTCTCTAATTTCAATTGTGTTTTTCATCATGTATTCAATGCAACAAAACGCATGCAATCACGTTTTAAAATACGCTTATACTTGTGTAGCATTTGGAGAAAACCAGAAGCCTTACAAGTAATTAAACTGAGTATGTAATTTATAATTAGATTTTCATCTTTAGTAATGCACAGAACACACATACACACATACACACACATATACATATATATATATATATAAATGCACAAGAGAGAATGGGAATAAAAAAATCAAATGAAATTTAAAGCCTTATAAACGTACAAAAAGTAATTAAATGTGATCTTTCAAGCCGATTATCATGCAACTGAATAGTGAAGGCTGTCCCATAAGTGTTAAAAATCCATTAGATTTTGTAGAAGGTTGAAGAAATTTAAACAAAATAAAAATGTGGTAAGTTTCAATGAAACTTCAACTGTAGAGAATAAAATTTCGTGAGAAATCCACCATGCCATGGCTTTCTTCTTCAAACGAATTTTTGGAGAAATATTTCTTGTAAACTGATTTAAGCAGGTAAAGTATTTACAATAGAAATTAACACAATTTCTTAGAGCCATTTGCAGCCATTAACTCTTAAAAAGTATCCAAACAACAAATGATCACATATATCATGCAATGGCTAGAATATCTACCTAAACGTTACAACCAATACAATACACCTGCATGACCTGGCAAACTGCTGCAGCAACGTCACGTTTTTATTGTTATCATTGATTTATAGAATTTCTTTCAGCGGCACTACATGGTAAACGAACAGGAAAACAATTGTGTTATCTTGAAATAAGAACAACAAAATAAGTAACAACAACAACAACAACACATTTTCCAATTCTCCACCAACACTCCACATGAATGAGTCCAAAGCGTTCTGTCTACGCAAAGTGTTCGACGCAAGTTTGCATGAATGAATGGTTAAAACGCGTGGTAGCGCATCGCTAGATAACGCAAATAAATAAATAAAAAAAATCGATATCAAAAAAACAAAAAACTGTATGCATGTGAAACGGCGTGCACAAGTAATCAAACACAAACAAAAAATTTTAATAAAAAAAATATGAAATAAAAAATAGATAGAAAACGCAAAATAATAAATAAAAAATTAAACATAAAATAATATAAAACAAAGAAATGTGAAAATAAATCAAAATAGAACAAAACAAAAAAAAAATGAAAACTGTCTGCATTTGAGTGAAAGAAAGAAAACGAAAAAAGAAAAAAATATGATAAAAAAAAATTTAAAAAAATCAACAAAATGTACAAACACAAATAAGAAGCATAAACTATACGCCACACGAATGAAATATTATAGACGACACCAGAAAAAACAGTAATTGTAAGGCAAACACACACAAATAAGCAGAGACACACAAGTTAATTTATAAGCAACACAAAAAAAAAACAGAAAAAAAAACAAAGACAAAAACGGGTATCAAGAGAAAATTGAAAAAATAAAAACAAAAATACGGGCATTCAAAACAAACCCAATAATGAGTCGCATGCGATGTAGATGGTGGTGAATTAGTAGCAGAGCAGAGCAAAGCCTAATGGTGGTGTTTTCAAATTCAAAACGCTCTTTAACTGCCTTCGAACATTGTATGTATGTATGCATGAATGCCAAGTAGCAGCAACAACAGGCAGCGCCTATGGGTTGGCAGTAGTTTTGACAATATTGTCTTTATGCAAACGCTCCACACACACACACACATTGGCATGCACAACAAAACTTAATAGGCAAACCGCGCGACACATGATCTGTGTTCATGTGTATCACACATAAACAGATCAAATGCGCTACAGCTAGCACGTACGTACATACAGTACAGAACAGTTACGGATAAACGCATTAGCGTGCTTGTATATAATATTTTGCGAATTTAAAACGACATCTGCCCCATACAATAACATTAGATGATGACAAGCATTCATCACACGCGCATCATCATCATCACGTACAATAAAAATAAAAAAAAGTTAAAGATCAGCAGCGATTGTTGTCATCATTATAATGGATTATTAGCTTTCCGCTATTAAGGAATATTTTTTTATAAACAAAAGTGTTTTGTGTTTTCCTTTGTTATTATTGTTGTTGTTGCTGTTATCTAATGATATAAAGAAAGTACATATTTGTCAGATAAATTTGTTTCATTGGAACGAAAAGAAAAAAAAAATAATAAAAGAAAAAATTAATATAAAATTCATTCATTAAAATATATTACAATTTTAAAAACCAAATAAAAACAATAAAATTTTACGAAAATTTTTAAAATAATACCAAATGTATGAAACACTTTAAAATATTGGAGAAATTTATAAAAAATTATAAAAATGTAAAAAAAATTGAAAAAAAAATCGAAAAGACTAAAAAACGCAAATATATAAAAAAATTTCTAATAATACGAATTATTTACGATACGTTCAATAAAATAAATCTGTGTAAAAATCAGAATCAAAAAATCGAATTAGAAAAATATTTTAGAAAACATTTAAAAAAGATCAACTTTCAATGATTTTATAAAATCGTCAAGGTGATAAATACCTGTAATATATAAAATAAGTAAATAATAGAAATATAGTTGGCTCTTACCGGCCATTTAATACCCTACACCAGTGGTTTACGCCAAATTCGATCCGTAAACGTGAATCATTGTTTAATAAAAAGTCACTTCGTGAAAAAACCTCTTAGACAAAAAAATAAAAAAAATTAAAAATAGTTCAATATGATTCAAAATTAGAGCATTTAATATTTAGGCTAACTGAATGAAATGTAGGAATTATTATTAAGAAATTGCGAATTGTTGCTCTCTAAAGAATTTTATTAAAAGAGATTTTTTGAAAAATGTTTTAAAAATAGGGCGAAAGGGGGTCAGATTTAATTATTCTTCCGATTTTTTTTTTTTTTTAATTAAGAATATGGGAAGGGGTTCTGAAAGTGATGCAATTTGGTCCACTTTCGAAAGGGTTTCTTTATGAGCCAAAACATGTCTGTGTACTAAATGTCATCGAAATGCACTAAAAAATGCGACCTCTGGCTTATACTTATACCACTTTGGGGTGTAGGGTATAAATTTATATAGTGTGAGGAAAAAAAGATGAAAACTGTCATGGAAACGCCATACATTCTCTCTTGAACTTGATCTTCTAAACCAACAACATTTGTATGAAGTTTTTTCGAAAAATATCATCCTATGACGTTCCTTGAGAGTTTTCTTATTTTTTCCTTACCCTTCCTTTGAAATATAAAATGTTTCACATGTTCATAGTTTCGTTCGCTTGAAAACAAAGTTAAATATCGCTTAAATTTATTGAAAAATTAATAATCATCCTAAACTTTATGGATTCTATTAATTCGATTGATGATCGCGATTGAATAAAGTGGATTTAAATAAAGCCATAATTTACCAATTATGAATAAGTAAATATCGTGCTTTGATGTTTGTTCTTGCATTGAAGCCGCAATGCAGTCCTTTCAACGGGGATTTTTTTGTAGTGACCTTACCATCCGGTACCCGTATCACGATGATACCATCAATGTAACCATGCTATTATTAAGCATGCTACTGCTGCCCTCACTTTTCATTACCGCCATCGAAATTGTACGTTTACGTCAAAAGTATCAGTTACGCCGTTTTATAAATAATTTAGCCTATAATTGGGGCAGCTTCAGTTTTGGTTTCATTGCCACCTACCTGAGTACGGAATTGGCGAAAATTGTGATAAGACGTTTGCGGCCACACTTTTATGCTGCCTGTCAACCGCGCTTCCTTGATGGCTCCAGTTGTGAAGACACCAACAATCGTTTACGTTACGTGGAACAATATTTGTGTTCGAATCGTAATCTCAGCGTCAGACAACTGCGCGAATTGTATGTTTCATTCCCCAGCGCTCATGCCAGTTTGTCGTTTTATTCAATGGTATTTGTGGCCTTTTACCTGGATGCCGTCTGGCGCCAGAGACGTGGTCTGTGTCGCATTTTTAAACATTTAATACAATTCATCTTTTTAGCAGTCGCTTGGTTCATATCACTTACGCGCATAGCCGATCATTGGCATCATTGGTCGGATGTGTTGGCGGGCTGTATAATCGGAATTTTGTACGCCACACTGGCAGCCTTGTATGTGGGTCGTCTTACACACTTTAACACCCAACGTTATGGAAATTGTAAAATCAACAGAGAGAGCCTGGTTGGCAGTCAACATCAAACATCCAAGACGCGTAATGAGCTAATCAAACGCACCTTGTTGCAACATGCCAACGCATCGTCATCCACATCACCAGCATTGCAGTCTCAAATCAATAAAGCATCGAGTAATGGTAGCAATGCTGCCGGCAAAGGCAAAGAATCGTCCGCAATTTTAAGCACATAATGTGAGGCCAATATGGTTTATACATTATAAGTAGTCGATGGAGCCTAAATGCCTAGTTAGCTGGCTGGCTGGCTGGCCGGCCATCCAATAAATAAATATTATGTGTAGGGAAAGAGAACCATTTACATAATTTACAACTAAAGTCTATTTATAAAACCAAACTGTGTAATTCATGCCCATTTATATGCTTAAGCACATACACACGCCACATGTAAACAACACTTTCTTGTATCGACTATGAATTTGCGCCTTGCTCTTTAATCCTATATCGTATTGCAGTTGTGCAGCTTAGTATTATTGTTAGCAATTATTTTACAATAATTGAGCAGCTATTATAAGCGCAGCAGTGACGGCAGCAGTGGCTGCACTTTTACGTATGATTGTGCGCTTTTTATTGAAATGTGATAATCATTGTAAGCGAAATGACCAAAACACTTATGCACCCATAACAAGATAACCGCATTCGCCCCCGTTGACTTTTACATTATTTATAATATTGACTTTATAGAAAAAAAAACAAAACATTATTTCTTTAGTTTTATTTATTTTTATTTGATTTCGTTTTCTTTAAACAATTTATTGTAAACTTTGATTTTTTGTACATGTTGTTGCCTTTTAAAGTGTTTTAATGTGAACGCAATCCCCATAAATTGTTTGATATTTTGAACAGATAACATTATTGCCCACCAGAGCTATTTATGTATTATCAATATTTAGCTTAAGGTGAACACATGAATTAATACGGAAAAGAGAGAATTAAGAAAAGTGAATTGAAAATTGAATTACCCCCCTTCGCACCTCCCTGCACACCTCTCCCTACAAACCCTAATATGCTTTCAAAGCGCACATTATTTAGTATTACTATTGTTGTACATATTCGGTTGATTAAGCTTATTTTTAAGATGGACAATGTCGGGTGAATAAACCCTTTTTCTCTAATAGAACATATTGTGCACTGTAGTATATTTATAGTTTAAGCAAAAATGTCAGTATTCAGCATACAAGGAATGGTTGTTTGTGAAATAATTAATCAATAAATTCATTGAGTTTCAAATAAACGAAGCAATACATTACAATTTCAAAAAAGGCTGAATATTTGCCTTAGCCAAATAATCATTCGTCATATCGTGAACTTTGTTTTATACATCATACAGTTTTCTTGATTGCAAGTAAGTGCCCGTCATCATAATGATGCCCATCATCATAATGATGATTTTTAGTATTAAAAGAGATTTTTTAAGCAAAATATTCACGGATTTATATGTGGATCTTAGAAAGAAATTTTAAAATGAGTCGCCAAATATTAATTTTTCACAATTTCTAATATATCACTACAACGTTCAATATAAACAGATGAAAAATTAATTTATTACAAAAGTTGTTTATCTAAGTTATATATTGATTAGATTGTGTTGGTTTTAAGACCCAGTTAGTTGTTGAAAAGAGTTATTTAGGGTCTATTATATGGCACGTTAGTTTAGGTAAGATTTAAAACTCAGTTCGTTGTTGAAACAGAGTCAGAGGCCACCAGGGCCCTTTATAATTATAATTCTTTCTAATTGATGCAATGAAAAGCAAAGGGGCGGAGGAAGAATAAGAACTTCAAGAAATTTTCTCCAAAACTCCGATATATAAAAAAACGACCACGCCTACAAATACAAAAGCAAAGCTACAAAATTGTAATTTTTTACATATATTTTCGTATTTATAGGCCATTAATTGGTTGTGCTGAAAATGAGCAGTTTCGAATAATAGGCACGTCCACACTTAAGCAAAAATTTGCCCTTGGTTGAGGTTGAGAGTAAGACTTTTAATGTGACATATGCGTACCACAACAGTTGTTAAAATAGGGCGCACTTATAAACGTGCTTTACAATAATTTCAGTAGTTTTAATCACTTCTTCTCTATGTAGCAAGCGAGAGGCTTGAGATATGTAAGCGTCATCCAAACAATACGCAATAGTTTCAAGTACTCATAGACATGTTGCTTGTTTAGCTCTATAATATGTAAAAAGAAGGAGAAAATTAAATATTGCTTAAGTTAAGTCTCTAATACCCTATAATATATATATAAAAAGGGTGGGCACGGCAGGTGTATGATTATGCCCTGTAATAGGGTATGTATTTTGTATAAGCTTGCAAGTCGAGGTTTACGCTTTAGGTTTTTTTTTCAAATTGTGCCCATTTTCGGCGCATCGATGAATGGGCTGGGTAATAATACGCATACCAAATTTCAATTTCATAGCTTAATTTCTGTGGCAGATATATATGTTTTTCCCGATTGTGGGCGTGATCTTTAAACAATGTTATCTAATTTGAATTAAAAAGTGTACAATTTCAGCTCAATATCTCAACATTTACAACTGTGAGTGTGCCAATACACACACACCCAGATACAGGGAAGCACTTATCTAAATCGATTCAAATTTTTTTGTTCATCAAGAAAATCAATTTTTGTAGGATATCTGATGCGTACTTTTGTTGCATATGGAATGGCAAACATGATATGCCCTCATCTTATGTGTAGCGTACAAAATCCATATATCCATGCACCATAAAGTGAAATATTTTCGCATATTACCATTTAGCGAAAATATTTCAATTTTCAAAACATCTCAGCCTAATGATATGTTATAATTTACAAAAAAAAGCAAGCAAATAAAAGAATCACGAATATATTAGATTGGGGAAGAAGGAAGTCAAGCAAACATTATTCAAATGCAAACTCGTTTACGAAAATCATCTACATGTAGGGATGTATTCATGTCATCCGTTCCAATTCTTGTGCACGTGTCATTCAATAATTAATTTGCATGTTAAAATTTTTCATTTTACTCTTGACCATAAACACTTATAGTATTCCTGGTATCTGTTTCTGATCGAGTCAAGTGTCGGGTCATTTGTAATTTTAATTATTGGCAAATAGCTTTAATTATATTTCGTCTACTTATTGGTCACACACCGCACTTCTCGTTTGCTCCAGGGCACTGAACACATATGCTGTGAGGCAACGTTTCATATCATATCGCGTGAGGTTTTATTGAATGGGAGCGGGTGGTGCTGGTGGCAATAATACAATAGTTGCATTATAAAATAAAAAAAGAATTCTACTTAATTAATTTACATTAAATTTTCCGTTCTTTCTCTTTGTCTGAATCTTATTTTCCCGTTTTTGCGCTGTTTCTCTCTTTGGCTCTGTGTGTGTGTGTGTGTGTGTGAATGTTTTATGCATATTCTTTTGTTCATCGGGCTGGCTTTAGTGCGATTTTATTTCTTGATAATTGCAATTGAATTTCAGTTTAATTGAATTTGTTGTTGAAAGTTTTTTGTTTTTCCTTCTTTTAATACCCTCCACCTTAGGGAAGAGGGTATATTCATTTTGATCATCCGTTTACAACACATCGAAGGAAGCGTCGGAGACCCCACAAACCGTATATATTCTTAATCAGCATGAAAAGAGAAATCGTTTGAGACATGTCCGTCCGTGTGACCGTGTGTCCATCTGTTGTTGGCACTCTCACGGTCGTAATTTTTGAGATATCAAATTGAAACTTTGCATACGTATTCTTAGTTCAATTTCGCTGTTCCGTATTGAAATTGGGCAAAATCGGTTAAGAAACACGCCCACAATAAACAAAAATCTCATCATACCTAGAAAAAATTGTATCTTTAAAAAATTATATATCGCACAATAAAATGCCTATCAAGTTGAAATTTGGTATAAATATAAAGGGTACCGTTATCCAACACTGTGCCAAAAATGGGCGTTATTGAATAACGCAAACGCCTATAATTAAAAAAAAACACTATTTGCGTAAGTACATGAAATAGTCATATACATAAATATGGCATTAGGAGCTTATTTTTTAGAGAATTACAAAAGGTGGAGGGTATTTAAGCTTCGGTGTTAACCGAACTTCTCTATCTTGTTTTTTTTTCTTTGTTTATTTTCCTTTACACTCTATGTTTTTATTTCAACTCTCTCTCTCTCTCTCTCTGTGCCTTTGTACATGTGTATGTGTGTGTGTGTGTATGTGTGTGTGTCAAACTGTCAATTTGCAATAAAAGAAAGCATAATTAACATATTTATTATTGGCTCAATTCAACACGCTGTAAAAAGGTAATTTATAATGTTGTAATAAAATACAACAGAAATGCATAAAGTTAAAAATGTAATACCACCTGCACGTACATACAGTACAAACAACAGAATGGTTAATAAGTGAGTAAAGTAAAACCATCAAACAATAAATTTAATTAAAACATATTTGGAGAACGTGTAAACGTAAAACGCCCACGCACTTATCATAAAATAAGTTCATAGATTAAAGAGAGAGATAAAGAGAAATGCAGAGAATTAAATAAAATTATATTAAACACAAAAACTATGTTTGGTTTATACCAAAAAATAAATACCCTTCACATCTGCATACAAAGAGTGGGCGTGGCATGAACGTGCATAGTATATGTAATACGTATCAACTAGTAAAAGGAGTTTTACGCTGAGTACGCTGGTTTTTTTCTTTAATAATTGTGGGTGTGTCCGATTGATTGGTACATTTTTACAACAAATTTAAACTCAGTCTTTGTGGCAGAAAAATAAAGTTTTGTAAATTGTGGGCATTTTTGTTATCCGATCACGCCCATTTTTGTACATCTCAGGATAGGATAATGAATTATAAATGAGTATATTTATAAAGTTATATAATAGTTGAGGTTTAGTGGCCAATATATATATTTTTGTTATATTGTGGCCGTGAGCTTGTAAGTATGCCACACAACACACATACACATACACATACACACACACACACACACACACACACACACACACACACACACACACACACACACGCATATTTAAGTCGACTTTGATTCTGGTGCTGATCAAGAATATACTTACTTTGTAGAGTCTTTGACACATCCTTCTGGGTGTTGTAAATGAAAAAACAAACTTAATATACCGGCCATCTTATGTGGAGGGTATAATAATAATATAAAAATAATTTAATTTCGATTTGTAATTTATTATGTATTAGATGCAACATTGGCTATAATTAGCTCAATTAAATAAAACGCTCAGAAAACTAATCAATAAGATTATATTTAAAAAAAAAATGTATGAAACCAATGATTTTAACTAAATTAATTTCTTATTGATGTGACCTAATTTATAAGAGTTTCCACGTAAAGGTCATTTGTGTCACTACATTATAAAAAAAGGGCCATTTCAGTAACGTTTCTTGCTTTCCATTCAAATGCTTCCATAACAAATAATACATGAGCAATATATTGAATTGGCTTTTTGCAGCAAACATTTCTTCTTTAGAAATATAGATAAATTAGATAAAAAAGTTTTTTACGTTGTATAAATTTTTTCAAATAATGTTCAATTTCTCTTCTACTTGCAGGTACGTTTAAACATTCCACTCAACGCAAAAAAAGCAATGAATTTTAAAGTAAGTAGTTTCGTACATAAATCCAAGTCATGGATGAGTTTTAATAAAATATCTCCTTTAAAAAACTAAATTTGGTCATTTTAATGCTGACCACCATATAGAGATTACAAAAATTTCAAATAAATTTAACTTTTTTAAACGTCCAAGAGACGCAGTTTTTTATACGAGGGGAAAGACAGGCAGGCTACATTGATTCATATTCGTTTTGGAAGAGTCTCCAAGTGTTATTCATTAACCGATAGGTAAGATGTAAGATAAATAATCTCTGTAAGAAAAGTTCAATTCTATACAAAACCATCAAGTCCTTGCCATCTCCACTGATACAATAACTAACAATAAAAAATATGAAATTTATGTCTAAGCCACATTATACAAGACGTTGCAGCAATTTACTTAACTAACTAAACACACTAAGCCACCACCCGTGCACCCGTACAACCAGTCTCAAGCGGAATGGAGCACACAATAGAAAGATAAACTGATATACTAATCATGTGCAGGCATCATGTTATTGCATGTCATAGCCGTCAAAGACCACAGTATCTCATAGAATGCGCACACACACAACATGCACCAGCAGAAGAAGAAGAAGAGGAAGCACAATTTAAAGCTTGAACACGTATATTGGCTGTTGGCAATGAGCGTTCCGAGAGGGAATTTTACTTAAGAATCAAAATATGTATCAAAACTAGATTTGTGTGCTTTGCGAATATTGTTCGCGCGCGCATTTTATTTTATCCCTCCGTTAAGTTATTTACTTGGTTGAATTGCCAGTCAGGACATAGTCAGTGTGTGTGCTGCAGTAAAAGTTCAGTTTACCAGCATGGAAGATTTACTTTATATGACACAAAGCTTGTTAGCGAAAATGTGCACGATATTAAATATCATGAAAGAAGAAGAAGAAGAAAAAACGAAAGATTTGTAGAAACATAAAAAACATAAAAAAAATTATTTAGGTGGCAAAAGTGTCAAGAAATCGTAAAAGGAAACGGAACTGCTGCTTGCCACTGTGAATCAATATATAAAGATACACACACAAATACACTCACTTGTCGAACACACATAGACAACTTCAATTGATGTGTGACGCTGGCAGTAGTTTCCACTTTTCTTAGGTGACACCTTGTTCTTTTACATCTTCCCAAAATGCTTCACTTTACTGTATATTTTCTTGAAATCTTTGTGAAATTGCACAGAAAGAAGAAGAAGAAATTACCAAATCCTTAATATGTTTATATTCAATGATATCACATGATGAAAGTGTGCAGTCACTCAGACGTAGAGCGAATCCTTTTAAAAATCATTCATTCGTATAGACTCACCCATCACAGTGCACAAAGCAGCTTATACCAACAACATCGGTTCAATATTTGCATTCGTCAATAGTAATTGCGTTGTGTGTGTATGTTTGTGTACAAAAATTATCAACATGCTTCTTCATTCACACAAACTTTTAAAGCTCAAGTTGCCATTGAATTCAAGCTTGCTTTTTTTTTCTAAATCTTAAACTTAAAGTGAACTTTTAGGCTTTAGTTTTATTTACAGAAAGAGAGATATTTAAGAAACATACCATACACTGAAAGAAAATGTTTATATTTTTATTTTCATAAGAAGAAAGAAATCTTGTAAGAGTAAATGAAAATGAGAAGTTACGCCGCATTATAAGAAATTGAAAAGTGACTGTCCCCTTTAAAGGGTTTTTCATGTTTCTTCCATGCAGACATCAGTGTGAATAATTTCCGGAGATGTAGTGCTGCTGCTGTAACGTTAATAAATTCGTTATTAAAGTGATGAAGGATTGTATCTTTAATTGATTTCGAATAACTGCAATTCTTTTCCAAAAAAATTTACCCCGAATTTTTTATGAACAAGCTTAGTATTTGCTAATAGGATAACATTACAATGACAGGTGATTTTATGCTTAACGTATATCGAAATAAATCCGAATATATTCGAAAATATATACAAATTTATTTATTGTACTTCGAATTTATTACGAAATTATAGTTTTTATTAAAATTTCTTTTTTTCTCCAAAATATTTAAATCATATAAACAAAATCCGAATTTATTCCGTAATTTGCAAATAATGTTATTATTAGTAAATACTCGAAATTTGTTCCATAAAAAAATTAAATTACATAATTATACTTTCTATTTATTTCGAAGAAAACTTCAATCATCTTACTCTGTAAATTTCCTAAAAAAGCCAAATTCCGAATTTATTCCAAAATATGTACAAGTTGGGTTACTATGGACAGAAATTTTTATTTATTTTTCGCATTTAATCCGATCTAACCCGTTAATTATTCAAATTATTTCTTCCGAAAATATCCATTTGCATTATTATTCTGGGAATTTATTCCGAAAAACAAATATATTATTTTATTATATTATTTATTCAGCTAAATTAACGACTAACCCAACAAATTATGGCTAAACAATAAGCAAAAATTAGTATAAAATGCTAAAAATACTTAAAATATTCTATATTTTAATATAAAACCAAAAAAATAATTGGGAAAAAACTAAATTTGACTTAGACCAAATTTTAATACTCTCCATATCTGCAAGGGTAGGCGTGACAGGCATATAATTACGCCCTCTATTAGTGTATATAATACACATTAGCTTACAAAGCGAGTTTGTGGGCGCGTTTGTTATTCGACTATTTTCAGCATATCGATGGGATAATTATAGATATGTGTATTAAATTTCAACTGCATAGCTCAACTTTTGTGGCAGATAAATAAATATTTGTCTATTGTGGGCTCTTGATCGATTTTGACCATTAGAAACAGCGATCTGCGTTCAACAACTAAAAGTATCTGTACAAAATTTCAGCTCAATATCTTAAAATTTGCTTTCGTGAGAATGCCAACCACACGAATACTTACTCCGAACTTATATCGCAAAAAAAAAAAACAAACTATTAACATTTTTACCAAATTAATTCTGATAATTATTTAAATTATTACATTATACTCTAAAAATATACAATATTCTCAAAAACTTACAAGTTTGAATTATATATTTATAATCCCAATTTTTTCAGAAATATTTTCACTTCATATTGTTAATTACCCCGAATTTGAATTCAAAAAAATTGCAGTTGCTTTTCCTCCGATTCATTTCGAAAAAAATCTAATGTTATTTTCCGAATTTATTTCGAAGTATTTCTATTATTAAAAACCAAATTTATTCCGAAAAATTATAAAGGCCCAGGATTAGCTGAAGGCATATCCCTTGAGATTTTAATGCGGAAGATAATAGGCTCGCTTTTATCAGATTGTAAAACCACAGAACTCTTGCCTAAATGATAAGGGGTGTTTTAAATTATAAATCCCCTTTATTTTGGGGATAAGATAAGCAGCAAACGTAACGAGTTTACTCGTTGATAGTTTATTAAAAAAATTCCGCATTTTACTTCGACTAAACATAGTGCAAACAATATCAAAGATTTATTAATAGCCTAAGCAAACGTATGCACATCAGATGTATGCCTTCAGATGCCTTTAAAATACGGGAAAACAAGTTATTTTTTGGACTCTCATAATGCTCTTTATCACTTTTACTGCCACTAAAAGTTTGTTATATACCATGCATACAAATATGTTGCGCTGGGATGGGATAGTTTATGTTGAGCTATAAATAAAATTTATTTAAAATTTTATTGTGTTTTGGGTTTATTTTCATAATGTTCCTATTAGACTCTCTGTAATATATCCTATTGCTGTTGTTACTGTTGTTTTAGTTATTGCCCCGCATTGTGTGATTGTGTGGTCAAAGTTCTCCTTTTCTACCTCTCCCTCTTCCTTTATTTGCCTCTCTGTCTATTCTCATTCCATTGTTATTTATGGTTATTGCAAATTAAATTTATTTTCTTACTGAATTATGTGTTGTTATTGTTGTTGTTAATGTTGTTGTTTTTCTTCTTCTTTTTCCAGGGGAAAGAAATTCAGCTTAAAAGCTTTACTCTCATATATACATCCAGTTGGAAACAGATATTTTAACCTTTTTTTTTTTTACTATATTTTAATATTTGAGAAATGTTTGACTAAACTGTTTAATGACCGAACGATTGTGATGCTAAAGTGACCTCAGCCTAAATATAATGTATGAACCTATAACGAATAGATATTCTTTCCCATATTTTCGCTTAGAGATTGATTACATGAATTGGAAACAATATTTTTCGGAGAATTTTTATCATAAATTTAAACAAGGAGGCCTAAGAACTTCACAAAACATATATAATATCATTAAAATTTGAAGCGATTTAATAATGTTCTATGGTTAAAACGTTTTTGATTGCAAAAATTGAAGCATTAATGAAAAAATCGTTGTAGGTATGTCTGGTGAAATACATTTTATTTAAAATAAACAAATTTGCTTAAAAGACACGCCTACAATGTAACAAGCATTATCAAAAACTCGAAATTTTTTTCATGCACATCCATACTTGGCTTGTGCATCAATATGTAAAAAATGGGCGAGATAAAAAAGAAACACAAGAAGGGGAGGGGGACCGATAATATCAATAGTTTACTAAAAAAAAAATTGTGCAGAATCCGACATTAAAATTGTTACATATTGCATTCACTGTTACCTGCCACGCCCACATTTTATTTATATAGATTTATAAGGTATTTGATATAAAACAAATTTTGTTTTTTAGTTTTGATTTTGTTACATTTTTCATAATGATCACACACACACACACACACACACACACTGTTTGTTAAGTTTAATGATAATATTTACATTCACTTCACATGCATTTCATATAAATGACAATTAGTCAATTAAAATGTATGCCATTACGTCTCTCTCTTGCACACCATTCAAACCGAAGAAAGTCATAACTTAGCAATTCGTTGTGTCTTCGCCAATATCAACACTGCCGTCGGTCGTCTGTAATAATAAGTCATTGCCTTTTATTTTTTGAAATAATTGAACGTGTAGTTGTGTATGTGTGTTTGTACGTGTCTGGAAATCATATCATTCATAATTTACTCAATATTTACATGTTTGCAATTCTTAAGAATTTTATACATACCATACCATGCGTGTGTCTGTTACAGTGTTTAAATGAAAGATTTTATTCTCTCGTCTCATTGATCAGTAAAGCGGTCATTTTCCTACAATAGTATTGGTTTTTGTTGTTGTTTAAATGTCACGTAGGTAGATGATGATGACGCACACACATATGTCTGTATTGTAGATGTGCGAAAGCCTAAGTTGAATAAAAACTAATTGGTGTGTGGTATGTGTAAAATAAATTTCAACTCAAGACACGTGTTTATTATTTTTTAAGCAAATCGGCAAGTTTTCGTTGGACCAAAGAACGAAATACTAAAAAAGATTAATTGTCTTTTTCAATATGTTACAAATAAATCAATAAACTGACTCATTATACCCAGTTACCGTTATCCACACACATCATGCCAATAAACATAAATCTTGTGTGTTGTTAAACCCTTCTTCAATTCATCATGTGACCCCTGCTCTTGCTCTCCATGCCGTTAACTAACAAAAGAAATAAAACAAAACAAAAAATAAAAACAAAAACAAAACATGCAAGCTGGCTGGCTGGCTGGCTGGCTGGCAATTTGTTCGTTTGTTTTTAATAACAGGCACAAATTATTGTTGTTGTTTTAACTTTAAATAATTTTTATCGCCCTTTTATCAAATGTGCCATAAATTGTACAAATTCTTGTATTCCACGTTCTCTATTGTACACCGTTTGGCAAATATTTTTGTATACAACAACTACAACAACTACAATACGTATCATAACGCAATATACTAAATGTTATCAACCCCTCACGTAACGGCGCGCCGACCTAGTTCGTATAATTATTTGCATTTAAGTACATGTGTATGTGACACTAAAATTATGTACGTGCCTGCGTACGCCTGCCAGGCTCTTGTATTTTACGTGCTTTTCCTTTTCTTCCTTCAAACATGTGTTTATAATGTGTTGCTCAGGATCATTAAAAATATTTTGTCTTTTCGAAATTAAAAAATTAACTTAACATTAACGGCGTGCTTAATTATTTTATTTATTTTTTTTTATTACGAGAGGAGCACTTGAAACCAAAAAAAAGAGAGAAGAAGATTTAAAACATTTTAATCACTTAATCATTATTTATAAAAGTGGTTCCGTTATACAACTATGTATACATTAAGGTGTTTTAGGGGAACTGCGCAGCTAATATAACTGACGAGTTAACATAAATGTTTTAAAAAATTTATTTAAATTATAGATTTGGATAAAAGCAAGAAAGAAAACTAAATTTGACTCAGGCCAAATCTTAAACACCCTCCATATTTACAACGGGGGGCGTGGCAGATATATATATATCCTTCAAGATATATGCTGTTATGGCTTTTATCTTCTGCCAGTTTCCTTCATTTTGTATAATGAATTCTTTTATTTCTGTCACCTCCCGTAAGATGCGATCATAAGAAACATGTTTCGCGTCTTCCACTTCTCCTTCTCAAGTTTGGCGTCTATCTCTCTAAGTAAATTCGTGTGCAGCGTATAAGAATTCTTAGTCTAAGTAGCTTAAGCGCAAATGAGTAGAAATGTTCGACTCATGTAAGCCGACCATAAAGTAGACTATTAGAGGTTCTACAATATGTTTTTAAAACAAAGTTTAAAACTTTAAAAGAACTCTTTCCTTTCTTGCTCACATGGTGTGCAATAAAAACCGATTTTTCTCCAAATGATTTATTATACGTTAACATAATAGTTGGATAATAAAATCACTTCTTAATAAAGCGATAAATAAATGTATAAAATGCAATTGTTTTGTACATAAATACAAAAAGATAAAAGAATAAAACCAACTACTGCGCGTACATAAAACCCATACAAATCAGCCATCAGTGACTTTAAAGAACAAACAATAAAATATTATACATATACATATAAACATTTATTTATTTCGCACATTTTCATTTTATTTTTATTTATTTTTATTATAACCAATTCACCCATTTACGTCCCTCCTCTTATTTACTCCAATCATCAAAGAGGGCTACTGCAGCTCCATCAATTGAGTTGCACTTGTGCAGGATTCTGTGATGTTGTGGAATGGAAATGTTGCCATTAAAAATATACCATAAAATAAAATAAAATAAAGCACAGAAAAAATGATAAAAAAAAAAATCATAATATGATGACCTCAGCGGTCAACAATAAATATTTAATATTGACTACTCAATCCATCAATCAATATGCATAAATTAAAATAATATACAATATTTATGCATTGTTGCAAGCTCGTACAAACAATTCATAAACGCACACGCACACGCACATGCACATATGCATACACATAAATTATAGACATATTTGTAAACATTGTCTATGTATTTACGTTGGCGTATATAAGGACAAATGTGTGCGTGCAGCCTGAATCTGAAAACGATTCTATATCCTTCACATAGGGAGGTTCATTAAGTTTGTTGTTTCGTTTCCGGCAACTTCATATATGTTTCATTAACGTTTGCATTACAATATGAATCGATCTAGCCTTGTGTATCCATGTCCATGCGTCCTTAATTCAGTTGTGTTGTTCTCATGCCTAGAATGGCAAATGTTACAATAATTCCTAATTTTTACAAGCAAATGGATGTCACGTCTAAAGATCGCCTAAAAATGTCCTATTTCCACCAGAAATGTAAAATTGTTGAAATTTAGAATTTATACGTATCTATTTTAAATGAGCGTGGTTGTACAACGTATACGCCCACATTTCATAAAAAACTTTCTTTTGGTACCTAAATCCAGTTTTAAAGTGTTACATACACTATATACTAAAAGTCTTAATCAAATACTTGCCACGCCCCCACTTTGTATTTGTGTATATATGAATTGTATTTAAGATTCGGTGTAAGCCTTTCACTAGTTCTTATACGCTAAACATTTATTTATATGTAACTCCTAAGCCTTTAATTGCACTGATCGATTCAGGATCAAAATCTGAAAGGATTTAACTATATTTGCTTATCTGTCTGCAAGTCGTATTTTTTGAAATATTTATATAAAACCTTAGACAAGGACTTGTATTGGTTCAGAAGTAAACTGTATTGAAAATGGACCGCATCAGACAATTTTTAGAATTCCTTCCCATATAAGGTCCTGTTATAAAAAGTTGCGGCAAAGTTGGATTAGACCGGACCATATTTAGAATCCTTTTCCATTATACAAGGTAACTTATATGGCTGTGTCTTGCGTATACAGTTACATCTCATTTGTAGCATAATTTAAGGAGCTAAGTGGTGTAGGGTATTAAATGCCGTGACCGACTATAACATTTTCACTTGTGTTAATATATATTTTTTTCTGTTAGTTTATGTTTTATGAGAGAATGTCGGTCAATGTGTCGAGCGTAGATTTTAAAGTGTGACTGTGTGCGGCTGTTAATTTAAATTATTTCCATGTAGGCAAATACATGTATGCAACATGTGTCTGGGTGAGTGTGTAATAAACTAACTCGAATAACACTAAAGCAATATGTTGGACGAGTAGATCGAAATAGATCGAGAAAAAGGAAATTAATTCGCAGTACTTTTTCTTTTTTGTTGTTTTTTTGTTTAATAACTTCATAAATTTTAAAACTGTTTCTTTTCGTTTGCATAGTATTTTTTTAAGCAAAGCAAATATTTAATAAGTATTCACAAGCATTCATTAAATATAACCTTTAAATTTGGCAAATGTATCTATAAGGCCACAAAACGTATTAAAAGTTATAAAGAACCCAAAACAAAAGTCTGGTCTGATCTAGTCTAATCTTGTATTGTGTCATTTTAATTTATCTAATTTTGTATAAATCTTATCTAAGTTTATCTAATTTTATACGAATCTATCTGATTGTACAACAATATACTTAGCGTTGTTTCCATTACGAATGAATTCTTTGGAGTAAAATATACACATCGTGACAAATTTAGTATGCCACAAACCATTAGAGGGGGAAGGGTGCAATAATACATATTTTACTTATACATCAGTTAGTTTATGTTCTACGAATGAAAAGAAAATTTAGCTATAAATTTAATTTGTTGTCTTGTTACCAAATATATAAATATATATGTTTATATATTTGTATGTGTATATATACTGAACCATAACCCTGCTAGGAGCATTGGTACATTACACTTACACTCAATATCTCAGAACATTTAATGATTGTAGCCATAGACGTCCAGTACGCGCAAGTGAACGTGTGTGTGTGTATGTATAGCTTTAATAAATAAAGCCAATGTTTAAACAAAAAGGCAAATGCACCAGCAACCATAACCAAAAAAAAAAAAATAAATAAATAGCAACAACAATAAAAATTCATCGTAACCAATAATACCCCTCAACCGGGTTTGCAAGCAAGTTTTCTTTGTTTTGGGCATCCCTGGAAAATCATACTTAATTACAATACATGCAGCCAACAACATTAGCATCTATCGCACTTTCTTATATGTGCATGTTTTTATGTACATACTTCATGTATTTGTAAATAAATGTTTATAGATAAAAGGATTCATTTTAACTTCAACTTTAGCTTTACATGCAAATGTGCATGTGCGTTGAACGAGTGTAGAGGTAATACATGTACGGTTATGTAAAACATTAGGCACGTTATTGTTGTTGTTGTTAATGTTGCAGTTTTGCTTTTTTGCTGTTTGTTTTTGATGTATTTGTGTTACAATGTCCACTTGGATTTTAGTTGGTATGTTACATGTTGTTGTTATCGTTTTTGTTGTTGTCGTTCGCCTTATTGCTTTGTTTGTGGGCTAGCTGCTGTTTTTGCTATTACAACTTGTGGAACAATTTTGACGTGTGCGTCTCTACACACACACACACACACACACACACGCATACACAGACAGACATAAATATTTATTGTTTCTCTCTCCCGTACATTGCCTTCTTTATTTCTGTCTTCTAACTCTCACTGGTGTTCAAACTCTTATGTATGCATATACAAGCTGCAGGCTAAAAGTATCACTTGTCAGATTAATTTACGTGTTTATGCTACTGCCACACAGAGCAACATTTAAAGTCCTAACTATACAGCAACAACAGAAAGAAACATTACCAGCTGCTGCATGTTATTTTATATCAGAGTACTACTACTACCACTACCAGTACCACTACTACTACTGCTGCTGCTGCTGCTGCTGCTGCTGCTAATTCGTTACCACTAGCAACTGAAAAGCAAAAACAACATGACCATGTTGGCAAAGAAGAAGAAGAAATATGAATATGCATGTAGACACACATGGAGATACACATGCATATTCATATAGCCTTTATACAAGCATACAAACAATGTATACGTATGTAAGGGCAGCAGCACGTATGCTTGTGCCTCCAGAGTCCTTATTCTCCATAATGTACACTTGTACACTTGTACATATGTATATGTACGTAAATATTAAACATGCACGTGTTTAGGAAAGTAGAACATTCTAGAAATTTTAACTTAACGCAACGCAACGTTGAAACCCAACCGAAGTTAGCCATAGTGCAGGGGGCGTAACCACAAATCGATTTCTTTTGCATTCACTTTGATTCAATTTAAACCAATTTCTAACGTTTAACTATAGTTTTGGACTTTTTCTAACATTTAAAATTTTCTCTCTCCCTCTTTTAGATCCTTAATAATAATGCTAAACACATACACATGCACAACATACATGTAAGCAAGTCCAAATATATAATAAAAGTATAAACAAAATGCTGTAAGAGCACCCTGCGTCCATTCCCACAATTTATTTAAATGATTTTGTACAACACATTACCCTTCTTGTGCAACCCAATATGTAAATTGTACCTTCTTGTGGCCTGTTTATTTATATAAGCTGAGTGCCTATGTAACTATTTACGTATACCATACGTGGTGATATATATGATTCAGAGTTTCTGTCAAAAGCTTTTTGGTATAAAATATGAAAAAAATTAAATGAACAAATATGTATTACCAAACAGGCATTTTTAGGTGTAGTAGACACTTCCATCACTCCTTCCATTCTGAACTATCGTGTGTTTGGCAAAAGTCGAGCTCGATTTGCTCAATATTTTCAATTAAGGTGATACATTTGAAAGTGGTCTAAGTCACATTTTGGAAAATGCATCAAACTTTGAAAAAACACAAAAATATTAAAATTTTCGAAGATATTAAACAATTACAAAAGTTATATCAATGTATTCAAAAAAGCGACTTGGACCAATTTCAAATCTTTTTTATTTTTTTATTTAAAATTAAAAAAATTATAAAAATGAAAAATACTTAATATAATAAAAACTAAATATTTATAAATTTTGTAATAAAAATATATATTTTTAAATTTTAAATCATTTTTAATATAAATAAATTATATATTTTACTTTTTCATAAAAAAAAAAATTTTTCCCTTCAAAAAAAAAAATATTTTTTAGTTTTTATAATATTTTTAAACTTTTTTATTTGTAAAACATCCAATTTTTACAAATACACTTTCAAAATCTTGGGCACATGAGAGTATTTAAGATTTGGCCTAAGACGAATTTAGTTTTCTTACTTGTTTATGTTTGATTTGCAACTGTTACACATATTGCGTTGACCTCAATTCGTTAAATTTTCCATGGTTTTTGCATAAATCGCTTTTTTGATCTTTTCACTTTTGCGCCATCTTCTTTCATTTTGAGTTCTTTGCAAGCTCTTCCTAAGATTAAATTTTCATATATGTATCCCTGAAGGGTTTTGTTGTATAACTCGAAAATAGAAACGAAATCATTATAGGTTTTATTTTATGTAAATTGTCGTTATTTGTATCGCTTTTGATAATTTTGTCGTCACATAAGAAAAGTCTTTTATATCCGTCACCTTAACACTAAACAAAACAAATGTTGGATGCACTTGAGCAATTTGTGTGAAAATACTATATCATCGTAGAATGACAAAAATATATATACAGCGATATGACAGTATGAAAGTCACGCCCACAATCGACAAAACTATGAAGGGATTTAGACTTTGTCATTTGACACGCCCGTTATTCACAAAATAAAACTTTTATCTACTTAAGGTCGCGGTAGCATAAACAGGTACCAGCCGTGTCCACGGTATTATAAATAAATATTTACCATGTCAAGCCTCAAGAAGTTTTCGAAAATGCAAAGAATATAAAAACTTTTTCAAAAAAAAAACTATATCATCCGTTCATGCACTTGTGTGTTTCACATCAACAAGATCAACAACAGCAACGACAACGGCAACGGCAGCATTTCAGTCAGAACATGAGATTTAAACTAAAGATGATTTGTTTCTGTTGAATTATTAATGATCGTTTTATGATTGTGCGTGGTAATGGTTCATAATTCATTTTATTTACAAAATTCACATAAAGCATGCATCACTCTTGCGAACGAGCTTATTAAATACCGAAAGGGTTGCAGTGTTATGCTTAGCCTACCAATATATTTTGTTTACAATTTTTTTTTTTTTTGAGAAATATTGTACAAACATATATTATACAAGAGGTATGCATTTTAATTTCCTGCTATTTATTCTTTCAAAGTCGTAAATCTCCGTATACGGCCAGTCACCGCACAGCTGGATGAAAGAGAGCAGCTCAATACAAGATCAAGAGCAAAACAACCAAAAACTATAAGATTACAAACGTTTCAAAGTCTTTAAATATTCTTTGACACTTTGTGGATATATTAAATTGTTATTGTTGTTGCTTTTTTTCGATGTATAATTCAGTGTCCGAGCTTAGGGGCTGGTTAAGCAAGCAATTAATTTATAATTCTGTTTTCTGATTTTCATGAAGTTTTAGTTTTGCTCAACTGTCAAAAAAAAATGTTTTTTAAACTTATTTTTGCTGTTTTGTTGTTGTAGTTTCTGTTCTTAGAATTCAGTTTAATGGATTTGTTAAATGTGGAAAAAATAAAAACCATAAATTTGGCTTAGACCAAATCTTAAATATCCTGCACATATATATACAAATTGTAGGCGTGCTAGGTATCTTATTATGTTCGTAAAATTACCTCTAATATGTATCTATCTATGCGCTAAATAAACTTTTAAAATTATTTTATAAATTATGGTCACTCGACCCCGCCCATTTTTAACACAAATAAAATATTTAGAAATATCATACGTCATATATAGCAAATTTCAACTTCATAACGGGAATAATTTTATTTAAAACGATCAAATTTAAATTTTATAGAACAGTTTTTGTTGCTAATAGATAAACTTAGATTATTGTGGGCGTGCATGCAGAATGTAAGCCTTTTTGTACAAAATATTATCGCATTAGTTTAAAATTTATAGCCAAGAGCATTGCAACAATGAACCGTTACACAGACGGACATATTTAGATCACCTTGGATTTAAGTACGGACGAAGAGTCCCCTTTACGCTTCTTTATTGCTTTCTTTTTACATATTTCTTCTGTAATTAATTCTTTATTGTGCTAAAATGTATAATAGACACGCCCAAAATTTTTAAAAAGCCCCTTTTCGGTGCTTTAATTTGACTTTTAAAATAAACTTAAAAAGCTGATAAAAAGGAGCTTGATTATGCTTAATAATCTATTGAAATACAAAAAAAATGGCAGACCTATCCCAATATATTTTAAAATTTCCTTTTCGTTGCTTCAAATCGATTTTCAAAATGAACTTCAAAAGTTATTAAAAAGAGCCTTTATTGGCACACCACAATGTACATTAAGGAGATAAAAAGGAGGGTATTCAAGACTTGGGCTTGTGTATTGCAACATCCAGGAGGAGACATCAGAGACCTCAGAAAGTCTTTATATATTTTTGATCAGCATCAAGAACTGAATCGATCGAGACATGTGTGTCCGCATGTGTGTCTGTTGTTGGCATTCTCGCGATCGCAATTGTGAGATATTGAGTTAAAATTTTGTACAGACACTCTTAGTTTTAGCACGGAGATCTCAAAATCGATTAAGAGCCACGCCCACAATCAATAAAAATCTATTTATCTGCCACAAAAATCGAACTACGAACTTGAAATATGGTATGTATATATATATTGATGTACCCAAAATGGGCATGGTCGGATAACATACACGCCCACAATTTACAAACAACCGTATTCACCAAACTCGATTTGCAAACTGATGCATAATACGAACATCAATCGAGGGCGTAATCACGTACCTGCCCCGCCAACTGTTGTAGATATGGAGGGTATTTAAGATTTGGTTTAAGCTACTTTTGTTTTCTTACTTGTTTTACTTCTGTAAATATTGACTCATACTCGCCCTTTTTTAAACGAAGCGTAGGCAAGCATTTAATTGATTCCATTTAGTATCCAAAGGTGTCATAGTTACAAGCAAAAGGCCCTTAAAAGCGCATAAATTGCAGTTAACTGTCATGGATGGCTTTTTCCTCTTGTGTCTTAACAACCAATCAAATCAGCATCATAAAGAGATCATTTAATGGACGTAAGCAAGAAATAGTGTTCATGATAACTCAGTAACGACGCAACATATGTACGTAACTCCGCTATACCAGTTGAATTATATCTGCTTAAATATCTATCCGTAAGGCTTAATACGCCCGGGTTATAAAAAGAGAATTCAATGAGCGTGTGATGACTATAAGAAAACGCAAACACACGCACACACACATTCTTGACACTTAAGCGCGGTGATTAAAATACAAACAGAATTTAACGACATATTTAAAAAATCAAGGCAACCAAAGAAAAGGAACAAAAACAAAAGCAACAAGAAGCTTAAGTACAGACCAGACATGGTCACAGCTTAAGAGAGTGGTTTAACTGAAAGAAGTAAAAAAGAAGATTTAAAGAAAGGGTTAACAACAACAAAAGGTGGGGATTGGGACGGAACTTTATTTCTTTAAAGCCAGCAATAACAATAACGGTGCTCTGCGCATATACATACACTCACGCACAGACACAGAAAAGTTCTTGAACATGTCCAAGTTACGTTAAGTGTGAAAATATCTGTAAAAAGCTGAAACCATCAATGTGGAGATTTTTTGGCTGAAGAAATTGGAAACAATAGCGAATAAACATAAAATTAAATCCTCGTAGGGAATGCGGAAAACTTTCAAATGCAAGTTAATACAAGAGAGATTGGTTCGGTTTGGTTGTTGAGAAAACTTTTAAATCGAAATTGAAATCCGCTTAAATATTTTTATTTGTTTCGTAACAAATTCTTACCGTAGTAAATACTTTTTGGCAGCTCTCTCATATATACACCCTCACACACACACCACAACACAAAAAACAATCAACACCACGTTCATTATGAAACTGACGCACTAAGCTGTAGACAAACCTAATGGTTGACGCGCTAGTAATCTCGTAAGAATTTTTTGTTTAAATGAAGAACCAACCATCCAACCAGTGCAGAAGTGGCTTTTCGCGATAACAATCATTGTTTTATTTTAAAGATTTCCTTAAAAGAAAAGCTGCAGCAGCAGCAACAACAAAAACAACAGCAACAACAACAAACTCTATCTGAAAATGATAAAACAATTTCGGTTCGCCCTTCAGTCTTCCACCCCACTCCCTAAGACGTTGTATAGCAACAAATCACTGCTAAAAACTTACATACAAGCACACACATAGGTATTCTTACACAAGCAAGCCAGCAAGAGGAGGGTAGTACAACTTGGCTCAGCTTCATTTTATTAACTGTCATGTTGTCGTATTGTGGATGTTTATGTTGTTTTGCTGGCTTTTGTCTGCTTATTCTAAACGGGGTACTCACGCCAACTAACTAACGCATCTCCAGCAATGCCGTCTATGCGTTGTGATTGTGATTTTCAGAGCCAAACTCAATTTAAATCAAATTTAACTGGCTCTAACTCCAAGTCAGATTTTGTGACAATTTTATGTGTATGCGGCCTCCTCCCAGCACCACGTCACCCCACCCCACCCAACACATACCGAGGACTATAAAATTGCTGTGCTTTGACTTGCACGATTGTTGAAAACTCAAACTGTTTTGCATTTACGAGTGCCACATACATGCACACACACTGGAAACGAGTTCTAAACCCATTCCATTGGTTTATGGCAACAGAAAAGAAGAGAACGGAATTTACTCAGAGAGAGAGAGAGAAAGAGAGAGGGTGATGAAGATATAGAGTTGGAGACAAAAATTCGACACTTGATAAGCTTGTGTGCTTGTGTCAGTCAGTTAAGTCAGTCCATCTGTCTATCTATTTCTACCAACGCTAAATCATCACGTAAATATTTCATGGCATTGACAGCATACCGAATAATGATCTTAAAATTGGAAAAATTTCACTGTATTTACTTGTATTTTCTCTACCAAACCAACACATTCATTCGTTGCATTGCATTTCATACAGTTGCCTTAAGTCAGGCCATAGAACACAAAATATAATAATTTAGATTTTTTGTCAAATAGTTATTATTTTTTTGTTGAGTAAACACTTTTTTCATGGATACTTTCGCCATTTTTCATTTGAAATCGAAATTGTGCAAATCTTGTGCAACTGCAGCTTTGATGGGTTATCTATTGCGTTATAATGATAACTGCTATGGAAAAAAAGATATGATTTTGTATAAGTTTGATATACTTTGGCCAGTTGATGAGCTGGCCAAAACTTTCAAGGGCTTACTTCAAATAATTAGTAAACATTAATTTGGCTGGAACCAAATCTTAAATACTCTCCACATCTATTTAGAAAATGTGGGCGTGGCAGGTATCTAGTTAAGCAATTGTTTTTATAAATTGTGCGCTTGTTTTTGAAACATCACTGAAGAGGCTGAGTACACCGACATTTAATTTCGCATCTAAATTTTTTGTCAATAGTGGGCGTGGCACTTGTTCGAATATGTTCCATTCAAAACAACAGTTCAATTTATCCTAATTTTTTTTCGTCATCCAGACACACGGTCAGACTTGATTTATGTCGATTTAGACAGATTCAATAACGTCTTATTTATTCATCCATTAGTTATAATAATATTATTAATAATTATTTTAAAAAAATTTAACAACAAAAGAAAAACAAAACAAACACGTCTAAATCTTCTAATCACCTAATTTGACTTTTAAGTTTATGTAGATACCTGCCACACCCCCTCCATGTTGTTTTTTCCACTTTGCATTAATCTTTGATATTGAAAGCAATCATCTTAGAATGCATTTTTCTGTAAGATAAAAAAAATTAAGTTGAAGTTTATCTCAAAATATATTTACGAGTATCTGATAAATACAAAAAAAAAGTGGATTTCAAATAACATTTTTACGAGTTATTATTCCTAAAGCAGCACTAAGGGGGAAACAAAACGAAATAATGAATTTGAAAATTGTGCAAAACGAAATGTTGTTATAATGCGAAGAAATAAAAAAAAGAAAAACTAACTACCTGTTGCTAAGCTTCATGCAATATTTGTATGCTTGCGAAAATTGGAACAACATAGTAACTAAGGGGTACTCTTGATATCCCAGTCAAATGATTGTACATATGTCTTCTGGATAACGCTTTAATTCAATTCAATATGCAGCTAAGCTGCACAGAACAACATTTTGTTGTTTAGTTTACTTTAGTTGATCACATTCTCATGTGTGGGTGAGTGTGACTGTGTGTAATTCAGCAACTCTCGTATATTGAAATTGAATTGTGAATTATTACATTTCTTTTTCTACTTTTCATGCTTTTCATTTGTGTGCGTGCGTGTGTGTGTGTTTCAATTGAATTCTTTCATATTATTATATTCAGAGATAGTTGTGGAAATGGAACAGAGGGGTGAGCGTTGCTGGTTGCTGGTTGGTGATATAAAGCAAATTGCTTGAAATTTAATACTGCATCCGAGTACAACTTGAGAAGGGCTCAGCTGAGACTGCTGCAGTACAATCAAGTATTCAACTTTTAAATTGACATACATTGTGGCTAAATGGATGAGAAATAATTCACCTTTCTTTTGTGCTGTGTTGCAGTGTGCTGTGCTCTGCTTTCTTGCTTATGTCTTTATTATTGTTGTATATATATATATACATACGTACACACTTACATACACGCACATATGTATAATATTGTAGTTGACTACTTGCATTTAGATAGAGGGAGAAAGACGGACGGAGAGACAATCATCAGCATCATCATCTTCAGTTAGCAGCCAGCACCAACCAAGCAAGCAAACAAGCAACAACAACAATAACGTCATTATTATTCATTCTTAAACGTATACCCACATATAATAATAGTTGCAATTGAAATCGGAAATCCATAAATATACTTTCTTACTTTTCATGCATTCTGATGATTGTGCTGCAGCTTTGTAGCACCACCGTTAACCGATGCAAGAGCATGCACACTTTTATATGTATGTAATATTTTCTTATTCTCTCCTATTTTCTTCCTCCTTTTCATTGATAAGTCAAATCGTAGTATTGAATGTACTCTGCTTTGTAGTGTGTGTGTGTTTGTATTTGATTGCTGTAAAGCAATTGGCTTTACCATATGAGTACGTATAATATTGTTTTTGGGTTGCACTTCAAACAACAACAACAGCCTCGACAACAATGAAGCACAGCATCGTACAGCCCAGATGATGACGTTAAAATTAAAGTTGAGAATGACGACGAATGACGGTTCTGGCTGCATAGAGAGCTGTTCCATATGGCCATCCTTGCTGTGCATTGGTCCGCAAATGCATTGTAATGTAATAATAAAAACATGTACAAAATACATCTCATTCATTTTCGTACGGACGGACGGACAAACTGACTGACTGACATACTGCGTACTAGCCTAAGATGCCTTACTTTATATTACATTTCCTTTTTTTATGTTTTTTGTTGTTTTTTTTTTCGTTTTGTTTTTATTACTTTGGAGTGGGGAATAAATAAAAATTCAATGATTTTTATTGAAAAATGTAATTGCAAATGATTTGTTGCTTTGTTGCAAAATATTTGTTGTTGTTATTGTTATTGTTGCGTTTGTGTGTTTGTTGTCAACATCTAGTTAAAATATTTATACAATATAAATTGCAGTTCCTGAATGAATGCCTTTCGATAAATTAATTTCAATTGAAATTTTCCTGTTACAATTATTTTATAAAGTCCACATAACGCTTCAATTGGTTGGCAATTTTTAAGCCTTTGTCAAAATGTGACAGTATTTGTATAGTCCTTGAGCGTAAGATCACTGGTTTAACCCTTCAGCTTGCAGTATGGCTAGATTATAATCAAAATCATTGACATAACGGCAGCATACTGGGTTTAAATATATAGAAAACGACTTTTGAATTAATTTCAGAGTTATTTACCCTCTTGCGTTTTAATGTAATGCAAGATATCACTTAGGGTACTATAGAAAAATTATCTGAAGCATGTAAAGGAAGTAAAGTACAGTACAGCGGGTTCTAAATTTAAACAATACCAGGGGGCGTGTAATATATCAATTAAACTTTATTTCAAAGACTATTACAGTATACAGTACAGACTTTTTGTTCAGTTATCCAATGTTGCACTGATTTTGTCAATTGTAAGCGTGGCTATCGATTAATTGTATACATATAAAATAAGAAATGGTCATGTAAGAATGCCTATAAAAAATTATTTTGAGTCAGACATACTGACACAAGAAGGGGTGGACTAGCTAGAGCGGCTAAAACTTTGGCAGAAAAATCTATGCGGATCCTTGAAGCAATCTTTTGTCAGTTAAGTGGAGAAAAGAAAAATTCACAATTGTTGATATTCAGAGTCCGTCAAGGGCCACTCTTCCGTAAACTTAAAAAGAATTATACAAGGTTGAATTTTGTTATACATAATTATATTATATGTTTATGTGTTAAAATGGGCGGGGTCAGATAATGGATATGCCCCCAATATGTAAAAATTATATTTGGTACAGA
This sequence comes from Ornithomya fringillina, assembly GCA_963978525.1. Classification (NCBI taxonomy): domain Eukaryota; kingdom Metazoa; phylum Arthropoda; class Insecta; order Diptera; family Hippoboscidae; genus Ornithomya; species Ornithomya fringillina. Next base: position 13,716,097 of record OZ021692.1, on the reverse strand, counting down.
AATTCATGTTTAATGTAAAGTACAATACATGTAGGAATGGGGGCAATTGCCTCGCCCACAATTTAACAACAAGCCAAATTTAGATTTTGAACTTGTTATATAAAAATTTTCATGTTATGTGATAATCTTTGAGTACACATAATATATAAACAAGAAAGACGCCTCTCTCTCTAATAATTTAAAAAAATTTTAAATCCATAAAAAAACTAAAGCCCAATAAAAAAAAATTAAAACATTAAACTGATGAAGAAAACAAAAAGTGCCGCGCCATACCTTGAGGTCAACATAAGGGTTAAAAGTATTATAAGCGCTATATAGCAATTGTAACAATTTAGATCCATTGGAGTTTACTTAAAAATGTAGAGAAAAGCAAATCTTCAGTTATTATATGCTTTATATTGTTTTGTTTCAAGCGGGTCAATTAAGACCACTTTACCTACCGATCTTGTTATACTTGTACGAGGACATTTTCAGCAGAAAAAAAGACAATAAAAATCCATTAAAACTGAGCTCCTTGAAATGGACACTTACACTCAGCAAACGTAAATAGTCATCTTACGATGTTTCGTGATTTGTTTTTATATGAATTTTTAAAACACAACATCAGCAGAACAACAGAATCGAATTTTTTTTTGTTTATCTCAGTTTTTTTTCACTCTAGCACAAAAAGTTGCGTGTCACCTTGTTTTTGTAAAGGTGGCGTAAATTGTGAACAGAAGAATGAAACAAAACAAAACAAAAAAAATAAAAATTCATAACCTTAAAGGTTACAATCTCTGCTAAATTGACACACGTACGTACGCCATATATCTCTCCTGTTTTTCCATATATGAAGCAAACAATGTACGCGTGTGTGTGTTTATTTCGTAAATAGCTGGCATTCTTCTATTCTGTCTTCATAAAAACCCTCTTAATACGCAAAGGTGTGAAATATACAAGTTGTTGATGTAGTTGCTGTTATTGTTGTTGTGGCTTAAATATCACCTTAAACAAGAAATTGCATCCCACCAACAATTTTATGATCTCTTGCGGTTTGTGGATTTTGTTGTTTTTCGTGTCAGTCTGTGCTGCTTGGCTAAGTGTACTGTCATCGTCTATATCTTACAATGTAATGTTTATTGTTGTTGTTATTATTATTATTATTCTTTTTTTCTTTCTTTCTGTTTATATTTATATGTCTGGTATATACTCACACTTGTAATGTCTTCAGTTTTTATATATATATAATTTGTGCATACATTGTTCAGAATGTTCGATATGTTGGTTTTATTGTTGTTGTTATTGTGTGGTTCAAGTGCTTTGCATTAATTTTATTTGCTTGTGTTTGTTTATATATCGTGATTATTATTGTTGTTATTATTACAGTTTTATTTATTGTTCTTGTTGTTATTGCTGTTATTGCTATTCTTTATAGATATTGTCCCCCAATAAATTGTCAGCAATATAAAATTATTTATATATTATCATTGCTTATGGATTACCGCGTAGACCATTGTTTACTCTGCACCTTTATTACGAATAGCGTTAATTTTTAACATGCATACAAACATGTTGGATGGTAGTCAAAGTATCATAATATAGCATATGGAAGAAGAAGAAGAAGAATTACAAATTTTTAGTACTGATTATTCTGTTGTTTGTTTGGATCTGTATGAAAACGTCAGAGATATTTTCCATAATGATGAGTTCGGTGCATGCTTTCTATCAATTTCAAGCCATTTAAGATTATATAAGAAACCTTGAAAAGTCAATTTATCTCAGGCCACAACTTATATCTCCATATAAGTACCTAACAATGTTTTCCTTAGATTATTTCAGGGTTTATATCAAGAAAGAATTTTTCGCCGATTTCGCCTACTTTAATAATAAAGTTGCTTAGAAAAATAATGCATGACTGTTTAAAAGCTTAAATGCCCATTCGCCTGTCGAACCAACTTTGACTTTCATGGTAATATTCTTAACTGTCGGTGGGTTACAAACAAAACGCGACACATGAGTTCAAATTCCAGTTGAAAAAACTATTTCATCCTCAGTGTTTACAGTGTTTACAACAGATTCACACATGGACGGTTAGATATTTGGACAGATTGATGCAGATTTTTATCCTGCTCAAGAATATGCATCCTTTGGTTAATCTCTAACGTCTCCTTTTTGATGTCACAAATGCAATAATTAGCCTAGGATACCTGCCATATTATGAAATATCAATAAAATTGCATCCACAATAATGACCAATTCACCTCTACAAACAATCATTTAAATGAAAATCTTAAATAAAAACCCATAAAACAAACTTTGAATATCTTATTATTCATGAACTACTGCAGTGTGTACCAGAAGAACAAAGTTAAGCATTTCTCAAGATTTATTTTTTCGTTTTATAAAACTACAGTTTTTTGTTGTTGTTGTTATTCTTCAAAATTTCTCTATTTAAATTGATTTTTCATTTTCTTTGTTATTTATAGAAGATATATATATATATATGTATTGCTTGTTGTTATTGTTATTGTTGTTGTTTGGGTCCGAACAATAAAACAAATACAAATATCATTTCAATTACTAAATTGATTGCTAACCAATATTTATGAATATTGAAGTTTGTTGTTTTAATTCCGCTTATTTTGTTATTGTTTTTGCTTTTACTTCTGGGCAATTTATTATTATTATGTTTTATGTTTGCTTTTTTTTTTAATATAATTTTTTTGTGAAAAGTATATTTTTAATTAATTGAAATTAGTTTATTGACTAGAAGAGTGCACGAAATTAATTATTACTGATAACTTTTTATAAAAATTGAATAAAATTCTTAGTTAAAAAAAATTTTTTAAAATATGCGGGTAATAATTTTGGAAACCGTTAAACTTGTATATGTTCGGGGAACCGATTAAATATATAAAAAGTTCTTAAACCTTACGAATGCCTGGTGCATCAAGACTATGTGTGCTAAATGTTGTATCGATTGGACACATAATTTCGCTTAGGGCCTCACTTTTAAATAAATGATGAAGATGTAGGGATACAATTACTCTAAGTTATGGATATGATTCTATATCAAAAGTATATTTTTAGTCCTTTAGAGCATGTAACCTTTTCATACGTGCAAAATATGATTTTTTGTTCGTATGTCCTTTATGCGAATACTACCAACCAAAGTTAAGGTCTAAACGGACTAAAATTTGATACAAATACCTTTAATTTTAAAATGCACCCAACCTGAATTAAAGATACCTTCATAATGGCAAAATATGACAAAATGTTAACGTAAGACTTAAAGTTAACAAAAACGGCTTTAACTTACTTTTACATGATAATACTGCCTCGCACAGTATCCCATACTGCGCTAATTGCACTTGAAATCAAATTATAAACCTTTTGAAATATGTACCTTTCCATGTAGTATCCATTCCTTTGGCCCTCCATCAACCATTACTGTACACAAAGAATGAAAAAAGATGGTCTGAAAAATGATCAAATGCAAATGCAAAAGTCAGTGCAGTGAGTAGGTATCGCACAGTCACCCTAATGCAATTTTATTAAAGTAAATTTACTGTATCCCCAATCTAATGGCTGGAATATAAAAACAATAATTTTAAAAGGCTGCCCACATCTAAATACTAAAACTGTTGATAATATATAATTATGTGCGTATGTGAGTGCAGGGCGGGGTATGTGTAAATTTTCATTATTCCAACTATGGGGGGTTTACCTGTTCCAGTCACAAATAAGAGCTCTCGGTTTAAGTGAATCATTCCATGGTAACCCGTAAATACGTATACTCTTACATACTTTATGCGTGTGGGTGTGTTTGTGTGCGTTTGTGGCAACATGCCGTTATATAATCAGCTTGTAAAATCCCCATTAAATCATGTGTCTCTGTTTGCTCAATTTATAGTACGTATGCATATGTATTAACTGCAAAGACGTACAGAGTAATCCGGTGTTATTGCAATAGCAAAGAACAACAATAATTACACAACAACCGGGTGGTGCATTAAGAACGAATGTTATGAGCTGTGACTGCGGTAAACATACCTGCACAGCAGGAAATCTCAGTGCACAACACTCTTATACTTGTAGACACTTTTACAGTTTCATTGCATTTACTCTCTGGTTTGTGTGTGCGTAGGACTACACGCCTCGTAGATTCTCTTGTTAGGCGGTAAAAGGATTTTTGCTTTAATCATAAGACTTTACACTCAGTTAACCCTTTGATTGCAATTAATCAGTAGCCTGGTGTGTCGAGGAGTAAGACGAGGAAATTCTTTAAGGAAACCGCCTATTTTTATACCCTCCACATAAGATGGTGGTTCAGCAAGTTTGTTGTTTCATGTGCAACATCCTAAAGGAGCCGTAAAATATATCTATTCTTAATAAGCAACAAAAACTACGGCGATTTAGACATGTCCGTCTGGGTGTCCAATCAAAATTGAATGAGTTCCACGCCCACAATCGACAAAAATCTCTCTTCCAAGCAAAATAATTGAACTACTAAGTTAAATTTCGGTACATCTATTAATATATTTCATCGATTTACCAAAAATTTGTGCAGACACGCCTACAATTTACAAAAATTTATTTAGTGCAGAGTTGGAATGGAAGATATACTTATGTATTGTATGTAATGTATTACATACAATATTCAAAAGGTAAATGTCACGCCCACTTTTTGTATAATTAATTAAAATTTGTTTCCAGTCAAATTTAGTTTTTGTAAATAAACTTATTTAGCTACAGCCGCCTTCTCCTAAATTGCCTTTAGACCCCAAGTAACGCCAAGTACATATATTGAAATGTCTTTTTTGTTGTTGATGAAATCATGTTCTCATATTTTATCCCAGATAGTTCCGTTGTGGCATTATTTTGCATTTTACGCCTAATTGATGATTCTGCACTGTAAATATTTATCGCCAGGCCACTGACATGTTTGGCCTCATGCTTTAGATTAGAAAATGATTGACCATCTTTATTTATTATCGCATAATTTTAATTAAAAAGAGTTTCTTTCTCTATTTTCCGTAATGCGGTGGGCAACAAATCATGGCTGCTTTGAAAACTTTTAACCAAAATCCCATAAATTTCCATTTACCAAAATTTGAAACATCTGCAATAACAACAATAAATGTTCACTTAAAAAAGAAAAATCTAAAAAAAAAGTTTACCATAAACCAAGCTATGCAAAAACACCAACCGACCACACACAAACACACACGAACCATCCTGCCCAGGAATAAATATTTTCATGCTTTGTTTTCTCTTAAGAAATGTTACGACTTTTGTTTGAAACATTTTCTTGGTAAATTAAAGAAAAGAAGTGCAACATTAGTGGGGCCTGAGCCAAGAGGGTTCATTTACTTTTTTTTTTGAAGAAGCTTTTGCGAGAACAGTTTTTCATTAAGTCTCCTTCAGGATTGTCCTTTATGAAATGCCATCTCATTCAAAGGCGTAGGAGGCGTATATACCGATAAAAACCTTTCTAATATTTTTTGTGTTAATTCTTGACGTTGATCAAACACTCATGACTCATGTAAATGAATAACAGCAGGCGTGTTTATGTATATGAATGTGTGTGTTTATCTCTGTAGCTATTGTGATCACATCACATGTCATTTGCAAAAATTTTTAAGTGTTGTGTTTCATTCATATGTTGCTCTTTTGACAAAATTTATTGTTGTTGTTGCATAATTTTTTTTTTTTTTTTTGGTAACGAAACAATTTTTTTGCCTAGGCAGAGTTGGACGACAATAATAAAACTGTAAAAAGCATAAAACTTATATTTTACGCCTGTGCTTTTTTTGTGAATAAAGTAATAATTTATTCAGAAGTTAACAATATCTGCAGCAACAACAGCAACAAAAAGAGCGAGAGGCAATGTAAAGAAAACAATTAAAAAAAATAAGTTCAATTTAAACCAAAATTTTCTTTGTCGTTGAGTCACATTTTTAACACTCAACAGCTGAGTGACACACATGTTGAGTCACACTTTAACATCTAAAAGCCCCGTGAAACTTACATTAAGTCACACTAATCCTAATAAACTGTGAAAAGAAATTGGTTTGGGACTTGAGGAAACTACTTTGTTTTTGTACGGCAGCAGTGAAGATGTTATATATCTGTGGGCATGGCACATGCCTGAATCGCAGTGTATGTAATACATATATATTAGCTTGTGCGATTCTGCACGAAACACGGTTTTTTTCTGTAAATTGTGGACATTTCTCCTATCCGACCTTGCTCACTTCTTAAAGACCTATGGATTCACTAATTAAAAACATGTACATGTGTATCAAATTTTACCCGCATAAGTAATTTTTGGGGCTCTTGGTTACGTCTGAGTGCTTTTAAGGGAACAGCAATCTTAGATGATGGTATCTTATGTGGAGGATGTAACAAGGGAAAAATACTTAATAATTAACAACAATAATAAAACGAATTGAACTATAAATTGACATACGTACAATACATATATTTAGATTCCCTATTCATACCCTTTATACATATGTACATATAAAAGCCTTGTATAGTATGAACATGTGTATGTAATGACTCAATGGGTGCTTAAAGAACAGCCGTTTTATTGTAAGTTTTTGCTTTAAATTTCATTTTTAACACAAAATACAATATATTCATACGTTATACACACACATCTGCATAATTATCAATGACAATATAACATTGTGCATGTTCATCAAAATGTTGTGTAACATACAACCTTCTACGAGTATACACGTTTTTCACAAACCCATGCATCTACTCGACTCTCTATCTTGTGTGTATGTGTGCGTATAAGTGGTTGTAGTTGTGTTCATATAAAGGTCATTTGTAAGGGCCATGGTAAAACATTTTAGTAAAATTTTGTGAATTTCCTACCAAAACTCACTCACACACATACCGACCTACACACTCATAAATTTACATATACTTATAATAAGTGCATAAGTGTGTGTGTGTGTGTTTGTCAATGGACATCATTATATATTTGTTTGTGTATGCATGCATTGATGTGTATGTTTATGCAAATTTTCAATAAACATACACACACACGCACTCAGTTTTCTATCATATAAATGGACAAATAGTTGTATTCAATGTAGTCACGTAAATATGTGTTTTGTTTGTATGCTTGTATGAGCCCATAACCATAAATCAGTCAAAAATGTCAAATATAAATTATGCAGTGTAGACGTATGAAAATATATGTACAAAAACATATACATACATACAGGTATAAAGCAATATTAATACACACACACAAACGCACAAACACACACTCATACACATTACACATGCATATTTATAAACATAAAAACAATCATCAACTCACAGTTTGTGTACCCAAGCATGTACAAGATGAATGCAAACAAATGGGCGTGTTTGTTGTGTACCGTTTGCATTTGTATAAGTAATGCAAATGACATACAATAACAATGATAATAATAATAACAACAACAACAACAAGAATAACACCCACATCAACAATATTTAACATTGTTTAAGTACATAAAACAAAAATTAATTTAGTCTGAAGCTGACTGACCAAAGGCAAAGGCAAGGAAATTTATCACCCATTATTAAAGAGCCGGCATTGTTGGCGTGCTCTCTTCCACACCTAAGATAAAAGGTGTACTGCATTAATCATTTCGCTTGCAAAAAGATCCTTCAAAGTATAAAGTGTATGATCTTGATCAGAATCTTTGAAAACCTAGACATGTTCGTCTGTATGTCTGTCTTTTATAAAAACATTCAGATTGAAAGACAATTTTGAATTAATAAATCTGAAGTTTTGTACATTTTTAGATTCTGGATGCAAGCATTAAGTTCAATTGGGGGAAATCTGTTATTAAGCACGCCTCTTTTTAGGAAAAGCTATATATCAGCTACAAAAATTGAATTATGAAGTTGGTATATATCCATTATTTATATACAAAATAACCTTTTTTTCGATGTGTTCAAAGTGGGCGGGGTCGTATAATATGTAAAAAAATCATGAGATTTTTCGTCATACATACACTGTTAGAAAAGGTAATCAAGTACCTGCCACGTTATTTATTTTATATAAACAACCCAGAATTAAGGATGATCCCAAAACCTATTAGAAATATTTTACAATAGTTTATATAAGAGAAGGACTTTAGGCTCATAGTGACTATTTTTTTCTACTCTTATAGAAAACAATTTGTACAAAAAAATTCTTAATGGCTGCTCTATTCATATGCCTATGAGCCTGTGAAGCCTTATAAAGGCAGCTTCTACTAAAACATTTTACTAACATACTATTCGATTCATGAACAACCTAGGTGTATGCCTAGGTTTTAGTACAATTTAAACAAATCGAAATATGATCGATTACAGTATTTTCGCCTACTTTTCTTTTCTTTACAACAGTTTTTTTCCTACCTACAGATCTCATTGTTTAAGCAATTCTGTTAAATTCTGCCGCTATTTTAGTTTCAATTTTAACTTTCGCTCTTGGTTATGTTTCATATTTGACCTCCTTTTTTGTTTAATGATTTATGTAGTGGAAACAATTTAAAATGTTTGTTTTTTTTTCTTATACATACGGAAATACTGTGTCACTGGGTTTGATATTGTTTGACATTAACAGACACCACCACAAATACTAAAACAAGGCACATAACACAAAAGCAGTGAAATTTAAATTAAAATTCTGGACAAAATTGAAATATTAACTTATAAAAGATTTTATGGGTTTCTTGTTGTTATTGGTGTTTTAATTAAGCTGTGAATTGAAATAAAACAAGCCAAGACAGTTAAGTCTGGCTTAAGTGAAAACTTGATTACTCATCACAAAGTGTGCAATTTGAATGCAGCAAAAAATCAATTTTTTTATTCGTTCCACTTAAAATGGGCGTATGTTGTGTTTGTCATTCTGTTTTCAACACCCAGAAGGGGGCGTCAGAGACCCAACAAGTTTCAGTATCAAAAACTGAGTTGATATAAGCATATATGTAAAAAAACCATACATCACGTAAAACTCGACTTGCACGCTGACACGTAATACATGCACTATTAGTGGACGTGATCATATATCTGCCCCGCCCAAAACCAAATTTTGTTTTCTTCCTTTTTTGGAATAAAAAATATATTTTTGTCAACTTTGGGCGTGGCTGGTAACCATTTTTATCAATTTGTATAAAAATCTATCTACGTTGCGTAATAATTTCTGTTCCAATATTCTTGCCCATATTCAAATTTTTGTTACACTGGGCGCTTTAACAATTATAGCATACGTGTATTTGCGGACCTACAGACAATACTTCTCTGCTAGTCAAAAGCAAAAGTCTGGCGTTAACTATGCATATAATATAAATGCATGTAAGTGATATTTATACTTATTTATATATATGTAAAGATATTTAAGAAGTATTTACCGAGCAACAACAACCACAATAGCAACAAAATAGCAGAATTTTTGATTAATTTAGATTAAAAAATGCCTAAACATAGGAAATTATAAAAAATAAAAATTACAACAAAAGAAAACTTAAAATTATACAACAACAGTTGTAGAATTAAATACAACGTTTGACCATGTAGAAAAGTATACAAACAAACAACACGCACACACTCACTCTCTCTTTCTTGCTCTCTATCTCTCTCTAAGCAATGTGACACAAAAACCTTTAGCACGCATTCCAAACAGTCCACACAGTTAGTCAGCGTATAACACATGGAAGCGTGTAGAAAGGTGAGAAAGAGTTGTTGGACAATCTCACCGGACACGTAAAAGTTTAGCAATTTTTTATCACTTATAATACACATACGTACACACACATAAGTGTACATACATGCACAAACGTGTCTGATCATATTTTATGCAACAATTTAACGGTTAAATGCGGTATTTTAGTGTTTATTATTATCGTACAACACATTCACTTTACAGGTACAGCGGGCCTGGAGCCAAAAGCCTGTTGCTTGCACATATTTCATATTTGAATACTTAACAAAAAATTTATTATATAAACACATGTATACCGAAACAACTCATGCTTAGTCAAATATAAATTATGAGCAGCTACAAACAACATTTGCGATGTATGTTTGTTTGTTTGCTGGTTTGTTTACGATTCGAAAGTCTTTCATTGTTTATGAATTTGTGTTAATTTTTATTTCGTTGGTCACCCCCCGCCTTCCACTGCCCGCCTTCTTGATCAAACAGAAAGAAAACAAAACATTTTTAACGGGCAAATATATGTCAAAATATGACTATTAAGGAAACTCTGGCCGTGATTATTATCTGGGATTATAGCGATTGCATGTGTAACATATCTCGTACATGCAGATAAGTTTTACACAACGTTGAGATTTCTACTTTAAGGAGGGAGGAGGTACGACACAAAATCTTTTGCAAAAGTATTTGGTGCTATGCAGCGTCAGCATGCTCATAATGAACAATTAAATATTCATAGTCGTGTTTTACCACTTCATAAACGTGATTTTTTTATGTTTTATCGTGTTTATATCTCCCCATCTTCTTCTTCATCCCTCGTTAGTTTGCATACGACGCTCAAACACGCACTCACAACTTGAGAGGCAAAGCGAACATATTAGACGGATGGTAGAAAAAAGATTGCTTGCACAGCTTACTAGCTGGTGCATGATTTCTTTTGTATTACGACCTCCAACACCTTGCTGCACAAGCAAAAGTTCCATTGAATGTATTTTGGGAGAAAGTTTTCGCATAAATGCCATTTGCTACGGTGTACTTTTTGGTTACACAGCATTCAATGCTTTCAAATGTCTTATTTGCCCAATTACCAGCCCGTCATTTATCGGGGGGAGAAGATGGAAAGCACAGGTGATTAATGAATGTTAACTAGAAATCTTCACAAATTTTATCAGATACTGATCATCAATTACTTTTTACTAAAGAAAATGAAATTACCAAAAAAAAGAAAAATCAGGCTTAAGCCAAATCTTAAATACCCTCCAGTGACAGTTATATTATTGCACCCTCGAATAGTGTATAAATTACTTATTAGCTTTAAAGTTTAGTTTTTTAAAATGTAGGCAGGTCTGTTATCCGACGATGCCCATTTTTATCACATCCACATAACTATGGAAAAAATTTAAGTTCATAGGTCAATTTTAATTGCATATATACAGATATTTGTCGACTGTGGACGTGTTCGTTATTCGACCACGCCTATTTTTAGAACATTTGCCATGTTTCGTTGGAGGCGCTAATTATATATATATAAATACTAAAACGTAAGTTCATAGGTCAAATTTTGTGGCAGATATATAAATTTTTGTCAATTATGGGCGTGGCTTTTGACTGATTTTTCGCCATTTTCAATAGCGATTTACGCGCAATAAGTAAAAGTGTCTGTATAAATTTTCATTTCAATATTTCAAAATTTATCCCCGTGAGTATGCCAACAATAGATGAACAAGCGGACGTCTAGATCAATTCAGTTTTTGATGCTGATAAAGGATATACTTTGTAGAGTCACTGACACTCCCTTTTGGATAAACGTAATGACATACTTAGTATACTCCCATTTTATGTGGAGTGTATAAAAAGCACTATTAAAAATAATTGATTTATGATTGCGGTGTAATCGGAGTCATAACAACAAATGGAATGAAAAATGTATATACTTACTCAATTAGCATTACTTGGCTATTATCCGCTTTTTATGCAAGCAAGCAAATAAACTATATTTAGCTTTAGGTACAATCTACATTTTTGCGTTGCCCACCAGGCTTTGTAATCCTGGATTCGTCTACCTAAGTACAAGAAAAAATATCTCCAAAAATTGTCAGTTTGGACAGTTCAATAAATAGTTGGTTCGACTCAATAACATCGATTGGATAGATTAAAAATATTTGAGGGCTATTATACTTATTTTCGTTATAATTAAAGATTTTCTACATTGTGGGCGTCGCTGTTTAACAGTTTCGCCAATAATTCATATTAGAAGCCGTTATCTTCACATTGAAGCCAAAAACGTATCCAAATTTTGTCCGCTATGAGTTTATAAATTATGGGCGTGTCTGTTTGACTATTTCGCTTTCAATTTCAATATATAATTATTAGGCCAAAAATTTTATCTACTTGTAACTTTATTCATAAAGGCATGAAATCCCTAATGAAGTGATTAGAGTGCCTCAGGCTTTTATATTAAAGAAAAATATCAAAAATTATATTTTAATATAATTTATTATAAAACTATTATGTGATGGCATTATAAAGCAATAATAAAACTTTATAATGCCATCTCTTAGTGATTGTTTTGTGAAAATTGACTCCGCCCTTTTTTAAAATGGATACACTAACTATAATTAAGTTACAAATTTCAATTTTCTAGGTGTATTGCGCCTTACCTACGTACAGATTATAGAAAATTGTTCACTTAAATGTCTCAATTTGCCACCATGAGCATTCCCACACCAGACAGACATACGGACAAGTATGGCTAAATCGATTAAGATAATAATACTGATTTAAATTATATATACCTTATACGATCTCTGGCGGCTTCTTCTGGGTGTTGTAAACAGAACAACAAATCTATTATACTCTTTCTCTTTTTCTCTATCTAAAAAGAAAAACTATTCTGTTTACTTTGGAGAAAAAAAGAAGAAATATTTCTCTATAAACGAAAATTTCAAAATTCTTAAAAAAAAAAGAACGAATGTTAATATTTGTGCAAGCTGTTGATGTTTATGGCTGTGGTTGGATACTTGGTTATTTAAACTACACTTTAAGATTGAAATCGTATGACTACCGTTTTTTTATGGGTTATAAGCGACTGGCTGGCGATTTCCCAAAACTTCGTAGACACATACTCGTACAGTTAAATGCCATAAAAATCATAAGAATTTGTTTTTAACTCAGACATACACATATGAAAGTTATGGTAAATACAATAAGAACAGATAATACCCTACACTTTTAATTCAATTTATTGAGTTTGAGTGTTTTTCTGTAACCTTCGCTTATTAGGATACATTTGCGTAATGCCAACTATGTTTAACATATGGAGCAAAACATCAGACTCCATACCATACATCACCTATTGCCATAGAGTGCGGCTTAGACAACAATCACAGTAATCTAACAACAAAGCAATAACAATAAAAGACCCTTTTCAACCCAAATCATATTCACATACATAGTTATTGTGTGCATAAGACAAAGCGTAAAACATTTACAGAAGTAACCCGTTAAGTGGTCTCCAACGTCTCTACAAATACTCTGGGATACACTACCACAGAGCAGCACTATTGATTACGTAAAATCGTGACTTTTGTTTATGAAACGTATTATTTTTTTTAATTTCAATTATTTATTAGTTTTGTGGTATACACAAATAATGTTAAGGTGTGTCTGCGTATGTGTGCGTTTACAAAGATCCAACGAATAAGATAAAACGAAAAAAAAACAAGAATTTTGTAATATATTTATTATAAGAAAATATTAAAGGAAAAAAGGAAATAGAAGCAGAATTAGAAGAGTTAACGTGTTACTGAAATATGCGCACTCACGCACCTGGACAACCATTAACGCTTAAATCCCCTAAAATATGGGAAAATGGGAGTGATTTAGATAATTTTCATTGTAAATAATCGATTCTATTCTATGGAATGTTGTGTCCATTTATAGAAAAATTGAGGGCGTGGAGCATTTGAAATTGCGCCATTTTTAACAATTATTATAAAGTATGTGTTTTATAACCACTCGAATAATTAATTCTGTATAAGTATTAGTTAGTAGTGGGCGTGTTTATTAGGAGGCACCACCCATTTTTTATAACACCATTTTATAGAATAAATATCTGTAAATAAAAATCAACTCTATAACACAAATTGTTGTGGGCGAAAAAGAATTTCATTATTTGTGGGCGTGGTTATCAACAAATTTCGACTGATTTTTATCAAGAATATCCAAGAATTTACCAAAAACATTTATATCATATCTGCTAAATAATAAAATTTTTGCGAGACATCCACAATCTGTGTCATATAGACCAAAAGTAAATGTGGGCTTACAACGAACACGCCCATGATTTATAAAAATTTATTTTAAAATAATTCCATTGTTTTGGTATTTCAAGCTTTATTGCTCATTTAAACAGGGCGTAGTAGTGTGCTTGCCACGCCCACAAACACAAAATGAAAGATACATTTAAATAATTATAAGTAGTTCATTGATGTGCTAAAAATGAGAAAGGAACCACGCCCACAATTTATAAAAATTTATTAAAGGCTGAATTCTACCGTTGAGTTAAAATGTAACCCTAGCATTAAAGGTAATTAAAAGAAGGCGTAATTCTGCGTGTATACTAGTATTCCCTTGCCCGATTTTTTTTTGTAAATATTAAGGGTATCTAGGATTTAGCTTAAACCAAATATTTCATTTCTACTTGTTTTTAATTCAATTAGTTTCACGTACTTTTACAAATATGAGGGGTCATGTCAATAATTTGACAAAGGTTTTTTTTAACTTTTTCTATAATTTCAAAGAATGCCACCCACGCAAACAAAACGTTTTTCCACATTTCAATCAAATTTGTTCCACAACATTCATACATCATAAGTGTGTATGTAAGTTGTCAAAATCCCGTATGCCACCACGGCTCTATGTACGGCTCTAGTAAATTATTATAGATAATGTATTAGTTTTGCTGTCGATTTTTATGCGTTACCATATCTATGCATGTGTATGTGAGTAACGATTGGTTGGTGAGTTGTTAAAGGAATTTCACGGATGTTGTCAGATACATGAGTCACATATAAAATCAGTAATCTATACAAAGCATAATAATCTATATGCCCACCGAAAAACGAACTTTATTTGTGAACGCGTGTTCGTTTCTCAAAAAACAAAAACAAAACAAAAAAAAAAAACAAAAAAAAAGACAAAAATACGTTTACAACACACAACACACAACAAGAAGAAAACGGAAAACAAAAGTTGAAAATAATTTCAAAGCACGTCTGTGCATTTATCAAAATCATTTACTACTTTCATTTACCCGTTTCTAAGTATATTGTGTATACGTGTGTATGGGCATTTCCATGGTAACTTGCCGTTACTTGTAACGAACGATAACGAACTATTGTTTCCAACAAAACTCCATTTTGACAATCGGTTCTGTTGGCATATTTTCACATTGGATTGACTTTTCTTATGTCCGTGTATGCACCCATATATGTGCCGCACAAGTACACGTTTCGTTTTTAATATGTAATTCTTTCAAAAGTTGTACACACACATAAACTAACAGATGTAATTCAATAGAAATCAAATATATGTATGTATGTATGGCTGTGAATCGTCATAAGAGAGAAAACAGAAAGAAATCCTTAAATATGTTTATTTGTATCTAAATGTACGTGCATGTCGACGTTACATTCACGATTCACAATTTAGAGTTATGTTTGTTGTTGTTCTGGTTGTTGTTGTTGTTGTTGTTATTATTGCGTGAATGAGTATTTGAATTAGTAATTTGAAGAAATTATCACAATTACCGCTAATTAGAAGCATTGACAAGCACCGTAAATTACAACAACAAATCGGTAAATGGAACATTGCAAATAGAATCGATTATAAAGTCGTGCGCACCAGTTAAGTAAGTTAGTAGTATTTTTAAAAGAATTGATTATAAATGTAACATACTTGCCGTTATACTAATGCACACACGCACAATATCGGTCAAAATTACGCAATTAAAGGATACAAGAGCAAACAAAAAGAGAAGAAAACAGGTTAGAGAAGTTCGGTTAAGACCGAAGCTTAAATACCCTCCACCTTTTATAATACTCCAAAAAAGAAGCTCCTATTGCCATATTTATGTATATGACTATTTCATGTACTTACGCAAATAGTGTTTTTTTTTAATTATAGGCATTTGCGTTAATCAATCACGTCCCCATTTTTGGCACAGTGTTAGATAATGGTACCACTTATATATACACCAAATTTCAACTTGATAGGCATAGTATTGTGCGATATATAATTTTTTAAAGATACAATTTTTTCTAGGTATGATGAGATTTTCGTTTATTGTGGGCGTGTCTCTTAACCGATTTGGCCCAATTCCAATACGAAACAGCAAAATTGAACTAAGAATACGTATGCAAAGTTTCAATTTGATATCTCAAAAATTACGACCGTGAGAGTGCCAACAACAGACGGACACACGGACACACGGACGGACATGTCTCAAACGATTTCTCTTTTCATGCTGATTAAGAATATATATGGTTTGTGAGGTCTCCGACGCTTCCTTCGATGTGTTGTAAACGGATGATTAAAATGAATATACCCTCTTCCCTAAGGTGGAGGGTATAATAATAAAAAGAAATATTGAAAACTTTTTTTGCATAACTAATTAAGGTTGTGAAAATACATGTTACATATATATAATGAACTATAATTTTTTTAGCCTTCCTATAAGATTGGAGGTAAACTTAGTTTGATATCTCGATTGCAACATTCAGAATGAGACGTCAAAGGCACTCTTGATCAGTGTTGAAATATGAAAGTTGTTGTTGTTGTTGTTATTGCCTGTAAATTTTTATATATTGACCTAAAATTTTTTTATACGTTTATTCTTTCCAATCTATAAAAATGTATCTGTCAATCGCCAAAAACGAGCTATAAACTTTCTAAACATATTTATAATTAGCGCATTCATCAATTTGCCAAAAAAAAAACGTGATCGCGCGGATAACAGGCACGCCCATAATTTACCAAAATTACATAATATTCTTTGTGTTTATTTATGTGTAAGGTATTTAAGATTTCATCCAAGCCAAATTTGGTGTTTATGTGTTACATAAAAACTTCAATCTTCATATTATATGATTTTGAAAAAGATATGCCTCAGCGCAAAACAATTATGTACATTGCTTAAAATAATAATAATAAGTTGACAGCCATGCCTACAATTCATATTCTTTCGCAATATCTGATATTATATACGCAGATAAAATATCTTTTTTAGTGCAGAATTTCGCTCTTGACATAAAAATTTAAAAATATACTTTAAAGGTATTAAAAAAGGCGCAATTGTCCACATATTACCCGTAAAGGTTTAGAGTATTTAGGAGTAGGCCTCCCGCCTAGCTTTTGACTTGTTTTACTTCCTGTACCATACCCGTTTGCGTGCGCTTATTACCGTAGCGAAGCCCTGCCCATATTAGTTGATTAGCATATTATTCGTTTGCTCACATCTAAACAACTTTATTTGAATCGAAAGTGTTGTGTTGATTACAAATAATTTAACAAATTAACACCTCATTCACTAGCACCCCATTTAAATCAAAATACATCGTATTTGCCAGACTCTCTTAACGAAATTTTCTTTTCGTTTCTTTTCTGATTTCCACTTCATTTGCTATAAACACATTTCCAGCACGACATACAATAATAAAAATAATAATAATAGCAATAATACATAATATCAAGAGCAGAAAGCTGTCATGCTTTCCTTTTTTTTATTTTCATTTTCAGTTCATTTGATTGCAACTTGTATTATTTTCTTCTTCGTTCAAATGATATTTTATTAGATTTATTTGGTATAGTAACGAATATACATCAGCCAAGAGTGTACGGCAGAGGTGTTGTAGACAAGTCGTTCATAGGAAAAGACATGCATATCCCTCCGAGAGCTATTGCGTCTATTGCGTGCAGTCAAAGTCGCACATTTGACAACGATGCAGTATAAAGTCTTAAACTTAAGACACTTAAGTTGATGGTGTTTTTTTGTTGTTTTTCAATTTTTTTTTTTTTTTCGTTTTTCTCTTTTACAGCCATCGGTGTAATTCTGTACTTTGCTTGTTTTACTACTACTACCCACCCAAGGATTGTCGCAAGTGTGTGTAGTAGTTATATTGCTTATGGCATGGAAGATATTCCCATTTAAATATGAAAACTTTGTTACGCGAAAAAAAAGAGTATTTGTAACTCTCATTGTCACTCCATTGTAAATAAGATTTTGGCATTGAAATATCATAAGGAAAAAACAAAACGAAAAAAATCAAATATATTATTTCACAGACTTTAGACTTTATAGGTTTCATAAAGCAAATAATTTACATAAAAGTACACACACATATATAATCGAGATGTTAAATATGTGGTTGAGGAAGAAAGAAACGTCAACATAATTCTCTGCCTTTAAGGTTTTAACGCTCAAGGGCCTCAAATGATACCTTCCCTTAGATTATCACTAATGTGATTAAAATGATGTCGAATTCCCAGCATTGCTGAGAAGATGTGCTGATGTGGGACTTTTTTGCAATGCTGCAAAAATGTTGTAATTATGATTTTTTTATATCTTTAACATTATGAAAAAAAATTAGCCTTTATAGCTTTTGCAACCACGAGAAGAAGGCTTTAGTTAAATTCACAACAACCTTCTAGATTTCAGAAATTTTACTCAAAATAGTAAGATGCCACGCCCACCTGATTAACATAAATGTTTAGATTGTTTTAGATTTTGCTAAAGCAAATGCAACTTTTTTAACCTAAAAAAATATTTTAGTATCCACGGCACAAAAAATGATTAAGCCACGCCCAGATACAAAAATACCATTTACGGTGCAAATATAGCTGCATAGTTTAAATTTGCATAGGATAAATAATTGAAATTTATTGGGTAAAAATAGGCGGGGTCGTACAACAGAAACGCCCACAATTGAAAATATCTTTCACGGCTCCAAATAATTCATTTTATTATTTATTTATTTTGTATACCTCATATTTATATATTACTCTATATTTACAATTAGTCCAGTTTTTAGTTTTCCAAAAATGGGCGGGATCGAATATTTGTTATTTGGTGAAGAATTCGAGTTGTTGGTTAGTAAGTAATTCAAACAGTATAAGAGGTTGTAAATAATTTTATTTACCACGCCCTATATATATATTTGGAAGAGTTATATATTTTAAGATCTATTTTGAATCAAATTTTTTTTGACCCCCATATTAGAAGAAGGCAAGAATTACATTCAAGTCTATAAAAAGTGAGGTCATAGGTTCGATTTCCGCAGAATGTAAAATAGCGGAGATGGAATCTGTTTAAAAATGGATATTTTAAATTAAATTCTAGTGAGAGATAGCGCTGATATTTGTATTCTTTTATAATTATTAAATTCTCCACCTTAGTGATTAAGGTATACTAAGTTTGTTTTTCCATTTGCAACACCCATATTCTTGATCAGCACCAAAACTGTGTCGATTTAGACTTGTATGTCCGTACTTCCGTGTGTCTGTCTGTTGTTGGCATTCTAACGGGCATAAATTTTGAGATATTGAGCTAAAATTTTATACAGACACTTTTACTTATTGCACGCAAATCGCTTTTGAAAATGGCGAAAAATCGGTCAAGAGCCACGCCCACAATAAACAAAAATCTGCCACAAAAATTAACCTATGAACTTCAAATTTGGTGCACATATTAAAGATTATACCCTATCTATCGATTTGCTTAAAATGGACATGGTCGGATAACGGACACGCCCACAATTTAGAAAAATCATATTCACCATAAAACTAGACTTGCAAGATAATACATCCACTACTAGAGAGCGTAATCATATACCTGTAACGCCTACCTTTTGTATGTAGTTTTAAAGGGTATTTGAGATTTGGCCTAAGCCGAATTTAGTTTTCTTACTTGTTCATTTTAATTTCACACTTTGTTAGAGAAGCTCTCAACGTACCACATAATATGATGTAATGACAATTCTCCTTTTATTCGATTTTGTTTACACCAGATTTTCAAAATCTCAAAAAAAAAAAAAAAATTAGCATATTTTTATAACTTTGTTTCAATAAAACGAAACAATTTGTTGTTGGTTTTGTTATCTCAAGTATTAATTTGTTTTGGTGAGTTTTGTTTCCCAATTATACAAAGACGCGGCCTGTCATTGTGTCGACGCTCAAGCATGATTAATGATATGGCGCGTGAATGCATGTTGAAGTAAAACTAACAAAAAAAAAAGAAAAAAGATAGATTTTCTAATGATTTTTTTATAAACACAGAAATAATAAAAAAGGTTAATTTACTTTATCAGCTCCAAAGCAAACATTCATTATTCGGCACTTCTTATAAACGCATTCGTTTGTCAAGTTTTGTGTCATGTTTAAGTTGGTTGGTTGATTGATTTTCTTCTTTGGTGACACTTGAGACATTTCGGGATATGCATAATAATTTGTTTAATGATACTTATCCCAATGTTATGCTATTGTGCTAAAAGTGGTCCGGGAGGTAATTTTTCATAAAACACGAAATAAAATAAATTTATATTTCCCCCACATAAAATGGGGGGTTATTCCATTCAGAAGAAGGCATCAGAGACCCTCCAAATATGTACATTCTTGATTAGCACCAAAAACTGTGTCGATCTAGCCATGTATGTCCGTGTGTCCGTATTTCTACGTGTTTTTGGCGTTCCCAAGGGCGTAAATTTTAGGATATTAAAATTTTTAGCAGGCACTTTTATTTTATGCAAGCAGATTTCTGTTAAAGTGGGGCAAAATCGGTTGATAGCCACGCCCACAATCAACAAAAATTGATTCATGTGTTATAAAAATTTAAGTATTGTGTTAAAATTTGGTAGATTTATAATTACTCCATCCATTATTGTATCAATAAAACCTTATATATCTGCCCCAAAAATAGACCTATAAACTTGAAATTTGGTACGCATATCTAAGTTATGACATCCATCGATGTGCTAATAGTGGGCGCGGTCGCTTGACAGACACTCTCACAATTTACAAAACACCGTACTCAGAGTAAAATTTGCCAGCTGGTACTAAATGGGCGCTATTAGAGTGCGTAGTCATGTACTTACCACGCCCACCATTTCTATATGTGGAGATTATTCAAAATTTGGCCTAAGCTAAATATAAGTTTTTTTACTTGTTTTTTGGTAATTATTTCAGCTTTTATACAATTTTTTTGCTTTTTTTGGTTTTACTATGCATCGCTTTGCTTTGCTTAATGAATTCAATTTATTAACGAATCAATAAATTTCGTCTGAATTAAAAAACAAAAATACTATGAAACACAATCCACTATCCATGAATGCACAAACACACTTATAAACACCATACTTATGAGTATATGAGTAGAACAGTTATTTTGTGTGCTCTTGAAATTCCCAAAAAGCATATTAATCAACACAACATACCATACATGAGCACAGGCACGGGGTAAACTTACGTTTTAGTAAAATAAGCAAGTGAGAGAGCTACAGTCCATTAATACGGACCATTTAATACTTTACGCCCAGAGGCAAATTAAGGACTAAGGGGTTATATTTTTTAGGGCCCTCTAAAGAAAACCCTTTAAATTAATTTATTAACATTTGCAAATCCTTACAAGGAAAGTGATTCTAAAAATGGTTTCGTCGGGTCCAAATTCAGAACAGGTGATTATTATGCAAAACAATTATTTTTTAAGCAATTTTTGTTAAAAAATTTAATGAATTCTTTAATTTTCTTAATTGACGTTTTCTGGGGAAGGTACCTCAAATGGTTTGGGTGGAAATCGTTTAGGATCTCAAAAAAACGAATACAAATAAATGGACATGGTTAAATTTAGAATATGATCAAAACTGCTCCCATTCAATCTCAAGAAATGCTTTGTAAAGCTTACACCAGAACTTGGTTCTGTTTACAAAGTAAATCTAAAAATAAGGTGTAACTGTTTATCAGCCTCATACTTCAGGCTGTTGAAGTCTCTTAATTCACGAAGAAACACTTCTTTTCTTCGAAATATTTAGATTGTATAGATAAACTTAACTAACCACCAATTTTAGTACAAAAGAAATTCTGTTGTCTACTCGATTATATTCACACAAGCGTACGCAATATATTTGCATAACTATACATTCTATAGAAAAGACACATTAAAGAAGTTTCATAGCAAACGGGTACAGCTCAGCCCGCATATTGGTGTAAGTTTACACAATGCAATAAAAATTGTCTCAAAGGGTTTCTCTACTCTCATTCATTCGTCTTGTTCCTGCCTGTTCATACATACCTCACCAGGGTAACATAAATGCATGCCAGCACTTATAACTATAATGACTATATACTATATACGCAAATAGTACAAAAAAATATTGTGGAGAAAAACTAAAAAAAAAAAAACGAAAGAGAGGGAAATAAAAAGATTTTGAGGCGAAAGTTGCAGACAATCTTGTTCGGTTTCTTTGAAAATATAAACATACAACCATAACAACAACAACAAAGAAAAGAAGGAGTTTAGCTTGCTTGCAACCATATGCGCGTGATGCAATATTATTGCCGAAAATATTGCCTCATGTAACTACAATACCCAGCAGACGTACTAGCACAACTAACACCACATGCGATGACAATGAAATTAAAACCCAACGTTGATGTATGTAAAATGTTTGTATGTGTATATTTTGACGGATACACTGTTTTTTTAATTTTTTTTTTTTTGGGACGAATATAAGGAAAATTTTTGTACGTTTTATACTATAGATCCATTAGGCCTAAAGCGAGTGTTGTGTCATTATTAAAGCCACAAATATTCAACGTTTGTATATTTGTACAAATGTGGTGTCTCAGTCTGTTACTATGAAGTGTACAAACGTTTGTATTTAAAAATTATATAAAGTTACCAAATTTAGTTTAGGAAAAATCTTGTGGGTGTGGCAGATTCATGATAACCATATCAAATTTCATACCAAATTTCAACTTTTTGTAGCTTATTGCTAGATTTTTATGAATTATGGGTGTGGCTGTTGATCGCGATAACCAACAAATAAAAAAAAAAGTTAAAAAAATTTGGCTTGGATCAAATCTTACCCTCCGCATCTATTTACAAATCGTGAGCGTGACAGGTACATGATTACTCCCAGCTTAAAAGTTTATTTTTATACTGAGTAAAATTTTTTGTAAATTGTGGGCTGACCACGCCTACTTTGGTCACATTGATGGATGATGCAAATATAAATATAACCAAATTTCAACTTTATAGCTCAATTTTTGTGGCAGATATATAAATTTTAGTCGAATGTAGGCGTGGCCGTCAAATTTACTATCTGAGGACGCCTTTTAAAAAATACACGTCATTACCTTTATAATTGACTTTTACACAAAATTGTGTTTGTAGATACTGGACGTGTCTGTTGTCTGAACGCAACCGTTTTGATATATTATGGGCTGGGGTGATTTATAATCATTAATAATATCAACCAAACTTCAGCTTTATGGATCAACATTTGCGACTGATAAATATATTTTTGTGTATTGTGCTGGTGGCACTGTGGGTGTGGTAATATGAACTAACTAGAAATGTGAACGTAAAAAATTCAAATTCAATATCTTAAAATTTGTGATTACGAGAGTACAACGGATGGATGGACATATCCAAATCGATTCAATTTTGGATGCTCATTACGAATATATGTAAACTTTGTAATGCAAGTGACATCTTCCTATAGGTGTTGCAAATGAAAAGACAAACTTAGCATATTCCCCTCTAATGTAGAATGTATTAAAATATCCTAAACATTCATATGCGTACATAGCAGTAAACTAATATTAAGTTTTTATTACAATAACGATAAATTTTATTAAAACTTCTTAAAAATTTTAATATTATCGGTTTCATAATTAAGTACTACCCCAGCTGAAACAAAGCTTCATTAGAAAAATGCTAAACCGCCAAGGTAATATATAAATTTAAAATACTAATAAAATCTTTGCTCCGTTCTGTATAAATTAAATCTTATGATGATTGCTACGTTGGGAACAGTTCTGTTACGCACTTTTCACATTATTTGCATCGACAAAGTACCATCAGTACGTAAGCTGAATGTCATTCCGAAAGCTTCTTATCCAAGTACCTTACACATATATTGTTTTACTTAGAGAAGAAGAAAATGAAGAAGAAGAAGTACAATAGAACTCGACATCTACTCATGTTTGTCAAGGCAACGCATGTTAAGATTTTCCCACCACTCTTCGCAAACACACAAAAATATTTGGAACGAGTACAAAAAAGAAAAAATTTTAAACTCACTGTTAAGTTGATGCTGGCTCATGTGTATGGGTGAGGGAGAGTGAGAAAGTGTCTAGAAAAAATACGAAAAGGCAAACACGGTACCACTTGGCTGCCAAATCTAGCGATGCAGAGAGAGAGAGAAGGTGGTAAGTTGGTTTGCGTGCACAAGTATGTGTTTGTATATGTTTATACATACGTTATGGAGATAAAAGGAATACAACAACATTATGCCTAATATTAACTGCAACTTTATTATAAATAACAAGCAGGCTGCCGCAAAATACACACACATGTGCATCTTACTCACTCACTCCCTAGGCCAGCTTTCTCCATCACGTTAAGTTTTTTCCGAAAATACGCATACGTTTGTCTCACGTCTACATTATTAAAAAGAAGCCATCAGCAAAAAAATATCCATTTTTTATTATTTTGTATTTTTCTTCTTTTTTTTTGGTGCTACTTTATCATAAGAAGGAAAGAGAAAGTGATTTATTACTGCGTAGAGTAGTGCGGTGTATAATAAAATCCTTTGTTTTCCTTAAAGGGAAAACATTCCAACATCCGCAACATATGGAATGGTTAGAAGATGCGAATAGCGGAAGTGTGTGCGTGTGTGTAATCACACAACCATAAATTTGAAAATTGATTTTTATTTTTTCATAATATAATCATATGTAAGACCATCTATCACCCGACTTACGAGTGGCTTATAGAAATATTCTTCTAAACTACAAATTGATAATTGCGCAAATGAATTGCTAGCAAGATACACAGACACAAACTTCACTCCCCGACCAACCAACCGATCATTAAATGAAAATAAAATGAAAACATTAAAACTCAAAGCAAGCACGATGACGCCAAACGGCAGTAAACGTGTGCAAGTAGATTTTTAAAAATCCACCTATACACTGGCATATGTACGTACGTGTATTTCTAAATGTTTGTAAAATGATTTTTAATATATTGAAGAAACGAGACAGTTTGGTTTTAATTGTAGAAATGTCAATAATCAAAAAGTTGATTAGTTTTGTCTAATGCATTGTCATCGTCATCACCATCATTAACAATCATTGGATCATTTTTCACTAATCACTACCATTAACGTCTAATATGTTTACTAAAAAGCTACCGGAGACAACTTGAATGTATGGACGTGACAGCTTAAGCACACATAACATAAATAAATTATAAATTAGCGTTTGTATGGATGCAAAACTTTCGCAATTGTCACACGTTTTACTCTTTAATCACTTCAACTCATTTATCCAAAGAGTAGGTCAGAAATCATTTAAACGGTACTTAAATAAAGAAATCATATAAAAAACAAGTCAAAACAAAAGCTAAATTTAGTTTAATTCAAATCTACAAATACTCTACGTATTCATATATAAGAAAAGTTGGCGTGGCAGGTATATGTAGGCAAATAAGACTTTTTTCGGCCACGCCCATTTTTAACAAATTTACAGACACATTATTTTAGATATTTGCAACACATGTCAACTTCATAGCTCAATTTTTGGGGCAAATGGATAGATTCTTTATCGATTGTGAGCACAAAATGTCACCTATATCTCAAAATTTTAAGATTGTGAGAGTGCCAACAGCAGATGAAATGAACACACGAGCGGATATAGCGGATAGCGGATAGATGGACTCATAATTTGATCCTGATCGTGATTTGTAAAGTCGCAGGCCTCAAGCTCCAACCAGAACAATAAAGTTATTTAACTGTCTTATGTGTATAAAATAAAACGTTCGCAAAAGTTCTTTCGTACCAAAGCCTTATGTAGGGAGGGGTCCGATTTGGTTCTTCATCAATAAATATCCTACTAGGGCTAGAATTTACATGAATTTTGGTTAGAGGAGAACACATTGAAACAAATTTAGATTTACATTTACAACAGGTAGACAGGCCGACGGACAGATGGACATGGTTAAAACAATGTTCAAGTGGATGTAAAACGATTCAGAGTTGCTGAAAAGAATAAACGTTGGATACCTCTTTAGCTCGTAATTATGAGAAAACAAACATACAAATTTATAGCGTCTGGCTGTACGTACGTTGTAAATAGGAGGCATTGCCCAATACTCATTACCTTTTATGTTGCAAAGTGTTAAAAGTAGGGTGTAACTATGTACCTGCCACGCCATTAATAGATAAGATCCAATGTATGCGTAAATGTAAAAGTTTTTTCCCTTCGGTCCTAAGCTGAATTTAGCCTTTTTTCTCTAAACTTTTTGAAACGCTGATATTGTCGTAATTTGTTTTTTATTTACAATTCTACGATTCTTAAAACGTTCTCTGACATACCGTGTACGCTTCAACCTCATGGTATGCATTTTGTATTTGCAGTTTTCCATTACATATGTACATATCCCATATGTATAATTATACGGTTTATGAACAGTTTTCTGCAGAAAAGTTGATCCTTCATCCCAGTCAATAAACAAGCGCAAAGTATAGAAAATCACAAACAAACTGAAATTAAGCTCAACACACATATGGCATAAAAAACGTTTCTAATGAATGTGGTATCAGAACAAAAACAATAACAACAAAAAAACTTCTGTAAATTTTAACTTAAATTAAGCAAAAGAGAAAATCATTAAAAAAATTATGTTTGGCTTAAGTCAAACGTAAAAGGCTTATCAAATCTATAAACAATTTGTGGGGATAGAAAATTTATGTAAATTGTGGGCGTGTCTGTTATCCAATCACGCCCATTTGGTGGATAGGTTAACTAAGTTTCATTGTTTTAGCTAAATTTTGTAATTTTGAAAGTACGTTTCTTGTCAAATATGGGCGTGTACGTCCACTTGTGGCGTATTGGTGGATACGCTAAAAAATTAGTATAAAATTTTATACTTCTTAGTTCAAATTTTGTGATTAATAAAATATATTATTGATTGTAGGCGTGGCTCTCAATCAAATTTAACCAATTTAAATAGACATCTGCGTATAGTTAGACAAAGAAGCTGGTACAACTTTCCATCTCCATTTCTTACGACGGACGTACACAGGGATATAGTTTTATTGATTCTGTTTGATGCTGAAACAGAATTTAAATGGTCTATGACGTCTCCTCCTAAATATTTTGCTAAAAACATGCAATAAAAATAAACCAATTCGAAAATCCTTTGTTTTCTTCAATTCATAATAACAAAAAAACAAAATATTTTGCTCAAGAAAAACCAATAAATCATGGATGGTTAAGAAAGGAAATAAAAGGAATTTTCTCCTAACAATACCAAAGAAATGAAATTATTGTTTTAAGGGCCACTTAATAAAATCGAACTTAACGAAAAAAGTCATAAATGACAATAAAAAGGGATTCAGTTTGTTTATTGAGCTTTTGCTTTTTATTAGCAATCAAAAATAAATTGGAATAAAGGCCCAGATAAACTTCAACAGCTTTTTACAAGAGAAGTGCCCTCAAAACACATATATATAAAAAAAGGTTTCATTTCATAAAAGTTTAGGAAAACATAGCTGGTTTCAAGGGGTCTTTATTTATATGAAGCCGATAAATATCCCCAAATATCCCGTTAAATTTTAATGCTTAACCGAAATGTTTGATCTTTTCTATGATTCTAGCACATGTGCTTTTTTGTAAATAATTGAACTCGAATCGCTTGTAATTCTTCTTATTAACATAAAATAGATTAAAATCAAAGTATTTGTAAAACTTTGAGCATTGAGATTGAACTAAGTAAAAAAGTCATTTGTACAGGATTTTAAAGGATTGAATATTTTGAAGATTTCATTTGATGAAATAACCATAAAGTGTTTTCATTTAAAGAAGCTTACCACTTAATACTGCAAAAGGACAATCACATTACGCTTGCATGAGTAAAGTCATCAAAGTGACGTTATTTGGGAAAGGGGACAAATCACTTCAAACATATCCCCTGGAGTAAATACATGAAACGTCTTTTATAAATTTGCTCACGGTCATAGAGAAGTTGCTCTAAAACTTGCTAAAACAAGGAATAATGTTCAATATATCCAAAGCTTGCAGCGACGTTCCAAAATAATCTTTAACGGTTTTCATTTACGTCTCTCATATAAATTTTAATATATTGAAATTTTCTGGTATCTGCACGCAGATCGCAATTATAATTGGGCAAAATCGATTGATCGATCGCCCGAAATTAACAAAAGTTCCATTCGGTACCTATGTTTATATTGAGCCCTTACATCGATGTGTTATGAAAATGGGCGGCTTTGGATAACAAAAATACGCCCACAATTCACAAAATTATTTGGAATCTGACTTAAAAGTTGATACGTATTACGTACATTATTAAGAAGCGTCGCCAGGTATCTTCCACGACTACAATATATATATATGCCTACCCACTGTATATATGGGTGTGGCCAAAATCAAATAAAGTTTTTTCATGTTAATAGCCTGTAGCACAATTTATATTAAGTTTGTACGGATGTTTGTAACTCCTGAATCGATTTAACCATGTTCGTCTGTCCATGTAAATTTATGCGCAAGCTAGCAAGGTCGCATTTTTTGGGATATTTCGATGAAATTTGTATTGGCCCAAAGGGAAATGTTATTGAAAATGGACCCGATTGGACTATTTTTATAACCCTTTCCCATATAAGATCCTGTTATAATGGAAGTTTTTATACATCAAGTGGTGGTGCTTGAAGACTATAATATTTTCACTTGTTATACCCTCCACCTTAGGCAAGAGGGTATATTCATTTTGATCATCCGTTTACAACAAATCGAAGGAAGCGTCGGAGACCCCACAAACCGTATATATTCTTAATCAGCATGAAAAGAGAAATCGTTTGAGACATGTCCGTCCGTGTGTCCGTCTGTTGTTGGCACTCTCACGGTCGTAATTTTTGAGATATCAAATTGAAACTTTGCATACGTATTCTTAGTTCAATTTCGCTGTTCTGTATTGAAATTGGGCAAAATCGGTACAGAGACACGCCCACAGTAAACGGAAATCTCAACATACCTCGAAAAAATTGTATCTTTAAAAAATTATGTATCGCACAATACTATGCCTATCAAGTTGAAATTTGGTGTATATATAAGTGGTACCGTTATCCAACACTGTGCCAAAAATGGGCGTGATTGAATAACGCAAACGCCTATAATTTAAAAAAAGAACACTATTTGCGTAAGTACATGAAATAGTCATATACATAAATATGGCAATAGGGGCTTATTTTTTAGACAATTACAAAAGGTGGAGGATATTTAAGCTTCGGTCTTAACCGAACTTTTCTAACTTGTTTTAAATTTCATTTAAAATTTGGGCTTTTGCATCCAAATGTTATGCATATGGTAAAAGAATGGTAAAAAAATGATCTAATTATACTACTGCCACACCTTCATTTGGAACAAAGTATTCCCGATTTTCATTCCCTATCCAGCTGCACTATATTCAAATATTCAACTCAAGCCAAGTATAGCTTTTCTCCCTCTTCTTCTTGTACACGTATAATTGGGAAGGCTGCTGGCTCTTTTCCCCACGCCCCAGTTCTTAATATTTCCTGCCACTTCAACTATATTGCTTAATCTTTACAGAATTTTACTTTAATCAGTTTAGTCACTCATTCGTAGCAACTAACCCACTACACAAGTCACTCATTCAGTTATTCGTGCATGCCTGACAAAGCATTCAACAGCACTTTGAGTCTTTGTTTACTAAACTGAACCCTGAAGCAGCAATGCCGTAGTAATAGTGATGTAAGAGTAAAAAGCACTCAATTGCTTTTCTATCTTTCTCTCAGTGTATTGTGTATGTATGGTACTTTAAGGTACAGCGAGGCGTGTACGTTCATTTGTGTTTGTTGGTTTATATTGAAGAAGAAGAAGAATAGGAAATAAGTGGAAAATGTCCCTTTACTCTCTATTAAGTTTACAATAGTAAGAGTTTTGATATAATAACAACAACAACAGCAGCAGCAGCAGCAGCAATAGTTACGTATTTCTTTAATTTGCAATTGTGTACATTAGTTGTGTGCTTTTTTTGTTTGCTTTTTTATTGTTGTTATTCTGTTTATTGTTTCTGAAAAATTGTTTAAAATTCTATTATTTTTTGTTTTGTTTTACATTTTTTCTCATTTTTCAAGTTTGTTTATTATTGTACTTTCCTCCTTTTTTTTTGGCGGATATTTCGTTTGGTTGTTGTTGTTCTTCTTTTTCATTTGTTTTGTGAAAATTTTCTATTTTGTTGATTTTTTGTTATTTATTTTTTTTTTATTCGCTCTGTTTCGTTATTTAGATTGTTTTGTGAAAATTGGGTTAAAGATGTTGTTGTAGGTAGTGATGGCGTTGGTGTAAAAAAAAAGATTTTGCTTAACTTAATATACTCACAATTATTTACAGGTTTTTCCGTTTGCATTTGAAGAGAACACAAAATTAAATTTTGTTAATTATGAAAGCGGAAAAGTTTTGCTCGCAGAACTAAGAAACACAATCATTTTTCACTCTTTTGACATCAAGTTACGACTACGTCGATGAAGAATCCATGAGATTGGACATGAAATTTGGAAATATTTCATTTTAATTCGAAAATTATTCCATATTAAGTGGAACTTATTTTTTTAATTTTATTTAGAGAAATTCTTCTTCCTCTTCTTCTTTTTTTGGAAAGATTCTAATTTTAAATGAAATTTTTCAAATTGAATTGAGATTTTTCAATTAAAACCAACATAATTAATTTACTTTTAATTTAATTTGATAATATTTTTATTTATTATGACATATTTTATTTTAAATTAAAAATCTTTCATTACATACTGTAACTGTTTCAATTTGAAATGATATTTTTTATCTGGATTTTAATTTTATCTTCCATTTAAAATAATATTCGAATATTTTATGAATTTTTTTTTAATTAATTGGAAAATATTTAGATTTTTTCTTTTTATATTAGAAATTTTTCTCTTTAAATTATGATTTTTTCAACTTAAATTAAAATACTTCCTTGTTTTATTGTACTGAAGGATATTTCTTGATTTGTCAAACTATGAGAGATTCCAAAATTTTCCACCACATTTAAAGTTTAGCTAAATAAATAAATCTTAAACGTATAATTGCTTCGTTTTCAGGTTAAATATATGGCTTCCCATAAAAATATTCTTATTTTTCACATTTTTGGTGAATTTTTTTCATATTCATTTTGCCCTATTTTTGGCATTTAATTTCATCGCTTTCGGTTATTACGTTTTCGAGTATATTTTTTACAGCAGTTCATTTTATGGGCTAGTTTGTCCTTTTAAGCTTTTCTGGCATTTGCTGTAATGATGATGAGGTTTTTGCTCGTTGGTCATTGTGGTGTATTTTAGCTTAACACTCCAGCAAAAAAAGTTGCTACTGCCTTTTTTTAATGTTAGCTGGTGTTAATTATTAGCTTTTAGCTATTTTTTTGCCCGCTTCCATTTATTTTACAGTTGTTGAATAAACTATCCGAGTGAAGATAATCCATTGCTTTAAATTTAAAATGCGAATTGAAGTTTTAGAAATGCAATGAAATCGTATTAAAATAGATGATAAAAAGTAGGCAAATTATGAATGTCACGTATAAATGCATTTATTTACATAAAAAATGTTTCCAAAAAGATGCAGGAGTGGCACTGACTATTAAAAAATGTTTAAAGGACAGGACTTCTCGTCAAGGTTAATTTTTAGAAGAAGAAGAAGAACAAGAATTGAAAATTTTACATAAAAATTTTCGATTAAAAAAACCAAATAATTTATTTTTTCTTATCCACCCCCCGCATAAGTTGGGGGTATACCAAGTTTGTCATTCCATTTGCCACACCAGGAAGAAGGTGCCAGAGATCCTACAAAGTTAATATTTTCTTGATCAGCATCAAAAACTGACTTCATCTAAACATGTGTGCGTTTGATGTTGGCATTCTCATGGCCGTAAATTTTGAGATATTCAAAAATCTATCAGCTTTCAAAAATCCAACTCCAAAATTCACATATTCCAATTGTGCTGTTTCATTGATATGACAAAAATGGGCGGCACGTACACGCCTAAAATGTAAAAAAAAACTTTTTCATGCAGATTCTGATACGTATTACATGTACTATGAAAGGGCATAATCAAGTATCCGCCACGCCCACATTTATGTAAACCTGTGAAGAGTGAATAAGTGTAATCAGGTGCATACCACGCCTGAGCAAAATTTGTCCTTTTCACTTGTTAAAATTAATTGCTATAGGATTGGGTCCAATAAATAATTTTGTGCTCAAAATTTTTAAATTTTTATTTAAAAAAATTGTTTTTTTCTAATACATAAGGCGCTGCCTTTTATTTTTATACTGCTGCGCCTTTTTAAGTTATTTATTGCAATAAAATTGTTTTTAATAGCAAAAAAAGTAATCAACCAAATAAATGTCCAAAATCAAGAATCATTTTGTCAGCCTCAGTACCAGCATCATCTCGTTATCATCGCGAACAAGCGTCGGTGGCATTGTCTTTCAATCACAATCACTCGTTTCTAAAAAAAAACACATCTCCGTTAGTGTATTTGTAACTATAACTGTGTGTTGTGTGGGTGTGCCAGTTTGCTCAATATTTTCTGACAATGCGGCATTTTGTACAATTGAATTATGCGACGTTAGCGTATTTTCAAACAAATGAAATGAATGAACAAAAAAAAAACCAGCATAACAACCACAACAACAACAACAACAACATCAAAATTGCAGAATACAATACGAAAATCAAAGTAACTCAAGGTTATTATATTACTACTCTTCATAATATACTACTCCTAGTGGGAATATAAGTGAAAATGTGTTTGTGGGGTTGTGAAAACTTTGAATGTCGAGTTTTACCCAATTATAGAAATGTAAGGACCTTTGAAAAGTTTCTAATGATTTTCGCCACTCATATTTAGAATCTTACAAGTAAGAGTTCGTCACTGCACCGCTTTCACAATTCGTTGTGGCCGTCGAAATATTATTTACATCAAAATTGTACGAGCAGCAGTGTTGCGACCGCCAAAATTGTATGTTTGCCCAAAATGGCAATGAAATAAACGTTAAAATCATTTCGCTCCAGTTTATATGTAATACATACGAGTTTACAATGCGCCCCCTTGAGCCGCCAACAACAAAAGGATTTCGAAGGAGATGAAGCGAAACAAAACAAAAAATATAAAACCATACATGACAACTACATTCAAGCAAATATTACATAAAACTATGAAAACGACAATGTACGAGTGTATGTTGGTGTGTGTGTGTGTGTGTGTGTGTGTGTGTGTGTGTGTGTGTGTGTGTGTGTGTAGTTTTATGCAGGAGGCAACTTTAACGGATGCTGTAGGCGCCCTGTATAGGAACACACAACAATATTGTATGTTCAGCATCATTGTTAGTGGGGTTGTTGTTGTTGTTGGTATTATTGTGTGACGTTCTGATGGTGTCTGTGTATATGACGTTTTTCCTGTTAACGGTTTCACCCTCTGTGCTTGTATAAGAGGTTTTTCTGTCTGACCGCCAATACCACCCGTCTTGTTGCTTCAGCAAAAGCCAACACTTGCACACATACAAGCACACAACCACCACATGATTGCACGCTCATCGTCATTCAACTCTAACGGCAGCTTGTTGTAGAGTATATGTAGCCGCCGCCATGTTTTCAATGCAGTTTTTTTTAATTTTTAATTTTTTCTGTTTTATTTGTTTGTTGGGTGTGCGTGTGTGTGTGTGTGTACAAAAACTTTACAACAACAATAGTAGAATTTTTCTGTCCTTGTTACACGTTATCTCCGTTTACGTATTTGCGGAGGCAGTGTTTTGTTGTAGCAGCTGTTTCCGTCAACGTTTAAATCCTGGACCGATCAGCTGTGGTAGTAGTCTGATGCCATTCACAAGAGTCTGAACTTTCACTGCCTAACTAAGGCAACAAAAATTAAAAAGAAAATGAAAAAGAGACAACATTTCCCACCAGTTTCCATAAATTTTCTACCACCCACATATTTAATACGTATGTTTGCAGATGCATATGCAAAAGCAGGCTATGTGTAGAGATGAATTCTCTCTATTGAACATCTTGTTAAAGTGTATGTGTGTGTGTGTGATTTTATTTGTTCTTTAGCTTTCATGCAACATCAACTATTTTTCCACTTCAATGCAACCTTAACCGTTCCCAATTGTCTACATTTTCTCTGTAATGATTGCGTCTGAACACACGTGTGCTTGCGTTACGTAACGTTTGTTCGTTCGATTGTTTCTTTGTATATATATTTCCTTCAATTCCTTCTGTCAATTGTTGTTGTTATTCTTCTTCTTTTTCTTCCTATCTGCCCTTTACTTTACTTTATGTGTTTTATTGTAAAATTTCGCTTTCGTTAGTAATTTTCCATCTCTCTGTATCATTTGTTTTGATTGTTTGAAAAGTAAATTAAGAAAAAACAAAAAAATTGAGGAAAAAACTTTTTCCATATAACAAATATTTGCTAAAACTCTACTTTTTTCTCTGCATTGCAAATTTTATCTTAGAGGATAAGAATAAAAGAATTTCGTTTCGTTTTTTTTTTCCTTTTTCGCCAGAGGCAATGAAAAGATGAACAAACATAGAGATCAGAATAATTTCTTATTATAGACTTTTTAACAATTTTTTGGATTTCTTTTTTTTTTTTTTGCTTCTTTTGTCCTGTTCCGTTTAAATATGTAACTTGAAATGAAGATTAAAAACTTTAAGTGTGACATTCATTGAAAAGGTGGTGAAGAAACGCTTCTTCCTCCAAGGTTACCCTCTAAATAAACGTGCTGCACATATATACTTAAACATATACATTTGCATACAGATATAAAAATAAATTTAAAATATATTTCTTCTTGGACATTTTTAAAGCCAATGAGTAAATTCTTTTTTGATATTGATCCTTTAGCTGGGTTCTCAATGACAACGCAATCATCTATTTAGTTACATAGAAAACGATTACTCTACACATTACTTGACTATTACTCAACCTTTTACAACAACTTTTTTCTCCCTGTTCATCTGTAGCATCTTTACCGAATACACATCCATACAAACATACATATATTCCTTGTGGTGCATTATTGCTTTGAGAATGTCTTCAGTCAGTTACTTTTATTGCCCACCAGCCATTCCAGCCAGGCAACCAGCCAGCATCATCACCATTTTTATAGTGTTCAATCAAGTTTCATTTTCACTCGATGAATTTTATGTCAGTTGTTTTTCCGTTTGTTTGCACATTCCCGCTTTTTTTATATTCCCATATACTAGACGTACGAAAATCTATAAAAAAAATAGTTTCAATTGATTTTGACTTTTCTGAAAACCCCTCCTCTTTACCGTAATGCCGTTGGAATCTTCATTTAATAAAATTGTTTGCGGCAGAAAGAAAAAAGGCTTGAAATGATTTCTGATTGTATGTGATTATAAAAATTAAGACATTTACCTCAAATGATTATAATTCATATCTGTAGCAGTTCTCTACTAAAACTGTCCTAGGAGTTACAATTCTTGTTTTTGTTTTTTTACAATTTTTCGAAGTGCAGGGCATTTAAAAATTACAGTCAGCCAAATATCAATTTTTCACTTTCCTCTGACCACCCAAAGTGCGAAGTGATGTAAGTTAAATGGATAATTTAATAAGTTCTTCTTTACTCTCCATTGCTTGTCTGTTGTAAAGTTCAGGTTTTCTCTGTGTTGTTATTGAATCCATCGTTTCGACTATAAAGCGACAAGTGTATAAAAACTCATTTTTCTATAACGCGCTTTTCACGATCCTATTGTAACTTCAACAGACTATTAATATATATTTTACATAAATACATGTTTTTAAAGAAGAAGATCTATTTCTTATAAGAAAATCTCTGTCTTTTCTTTATAATTACAGGTATGTACTGCATGATCAACATATTTGTTATGTTTGGGAAGTTTCGTATGAACAACGGTAAGAGGATTTAAAATAATTGCACAAGTATGAAAAAAGTACAAAAAAACTAAATTTGGCTTAAAACAAATATTAAATATTCTAAACATCTTTATTTAAGAAGTGGGCGTGGCAAATATTTTATAAGGCCCTTAATGTTTTATGTATTATGTATCATGTAAGAAAATGTTTTTATAAAATATGGGCGTGTTTGTTATAAGAATACGCCCATTTTTGTGACATCAATTAAGCTAATTAAAATTTTCATCATTGTACATATTCTATATATTATGTAACAAGTTGTATTCTGCATAATGTGGGCGTGGCATGCCAACTTTCTGAACTTCATTCTAATTATTTATAAATTTCCACTTCAAGCTTAATTTTTGTAAAGTTCTAACAATTGTAGGCGTGGTTGTTATCCAACTCTCCCCACATTTGGCACATGGATGCTTGAGCCTAATATTATTATGTGACTCTACTCAATTTCAATATATAGCTCAGTTCTTGTGACTATTGGAAAGACTTTTGTCAATTGTGGGTGTGGCTGTTTTATTTAAATAGCAAAAAAAATATATATTACTTAATATCCTAAAATTTACGAAGGCACCATATACACACCTGGACAATTGGACGTACATGACTAAATTTAGATTTCGATGCTAATTAAAAACAAGATAGAAAAGTTCGGTTAAGACCGAAGCTTAAATACCCTCCAGATTTTGTAATTCTCTAAAAAATAAGCTCCTATTGCCATATTTATGTATATGACTATTTCATGTACTTACGCAAATAGTGTTCTTTTTTTAAATTATAGGCGTTTGCGTTATTCAATCACGCCCATTTTTGGCACAGTGTTGGATAACGGTACCACTTATATATACACCAAATTTCAACTTGATAGGCATAGTATTGTGCGATACATAATTTTTTAAAGATACAATTTTTTCGAGGTACCGATTTTGCCCAATTTCAATACGAAACAGCGAAATTGAACTAAGAATAAGTGTGCCAAGTTTCAATTTGATATCTCAAAAATTACGACCGTGAGAGTGCCAACAACAGACAGACACACGGACGGACATGTCTCAAACGATTTCTCTTTTCATGCTGATTATAAATATATGTACGGTTTGTGGGGTCTCCGACGCTTCCTTCGATGTGTTGTAAACGGATGATCAAAATGAATATACGCTCTTGCCTAAAGTGGATGTTATAATATATATAGACTTAACTCCTTTTCGATGTTAACAAACTTATTAAGTGAAAGGTTTAAAAAAAAATGATTATTTATAAGTGATTTTTAAGATCTTTAAAAGCCTTCTCTATTAATGCTGCAGCGTTTTTAGTAGTTGCTGAAATCACTATTTATAAGCCTTTTATAGATTATTCGGCTAAACAATAACTTGATACGTTTTGTGATTTGCTAAAGCGCTGATTTACAAACGTTTATGGATGCACACACATACACATATACGCTAAGCTTACCTGCAGCTTTTATTGATCGCAATCATGTTATTATGGTAATGTAAGCAAATATCTGAAAACGAATGCCCACCATTAAGCGGCGTATATACTGAAAGAAAATACGTACGCAATTAATTAAAGACTCTGTACCTCATTTACCTTCAATCGGTTTGCTTCTTATTTGACCACTACCATCAATGTTATTGAATTTAAAAATAAAAAATAGAATTTTAATGAATAAATTTTTTTCAGTGTATTCAAAATAAAACCGATCATGTTGATTACAATAAATGCCTGACTGGCTAACTGTTCGTATTGAATGGCAACGAGTAGGAGTTATTGGTCAACTGTGGCGATTATGTAGAAAAGCTGAATTAAACTTCGGCTTTGACTGCGCTCGCAAAAATTTCGATTAACATCTATGACGCGTAAATTGCTCTTGTTGCATGTATCGAGAGAAAGAGAGAGACAGAATGAGGATATTAAAGCCCAACCCAAATGTGTTGTGTGCCCCCCTCCCCACCCCCTCCTTCGTCTAGTAATCATTTGCTTGGCCAAGACGATATATTTTCAAGCGTACACACCATATATGCCCAGCATGTGATTGTTGTTGGTTTAGAGTTTGACATTTTTTATGCTAAAGGGTCACAAAAAAGCGCTGTTATGCTGTGCAAAGTTACACTCCGACTGGTATTTACCCAGTCGCGTTCACACACAATAAAACACAACATGATCGGGTACCATTAAGCAATTGCTGGCCAAAGTTTTCAATTACCTCAATTTTCTACTCACAAGTATAGCAACGTAACTGTGGCTTATATTTCACCCCTTTTTATAACATTTGTCGAAATGGTTTTTCGTTTTTCTTGAGAATATCCACTTACTTACTTGGTTACAGGCCTTCAATAGATTTCTTAATGTTTACTTTATGGCCAAATGTTGGTGTGCGTTGTGTTGTTAAGGTTTTTATTGTTTCGGTTTAGTTTTTTACTCTGTAAGTTTTCTCGTTCTTCCACTTCCTATTCCACTCCACTCACACACAATTATCGTGTCTAGTTATCGCATACATAATGTCTGGCAATTAATAAACTTTTATGCTTTAAATTGCCACAAAAATAAATAAAAAAAAGACAGGCTAGAAGTTTACAAGATTTGAGTGTTACGATAATGTTTATAATGAAACGTTTAAAGTGTCATTTATAACATTCAGGTTCAAGCATTTTTCACTCTTTGCTTCATTTTCATTGCAAGTAGGTGTTAATAATAGTTAAAAATAGTTTAAATTTTTTTTTTTAATATCAATTACTCTGAAGAATAATAATTGAGGTTATGGTTAAAGAAAGTTGGGGTTAAAAAAAATCTTCAGAAGCATCTTTAGTGTGCCAGTGTGGTATATACAAATCTTAAATAATTTCTTTATATATCTGCATATAAATCTGGGCGTGGCAGATACTTAATATGATCTCTTAAGAGTCAGGAGATTCCTGCACCAAGTGTAGATTTTTTTAATGATAGTTTTTCAAAATTGCACGACTCCGCCCATTTTTAACTTCCGTGCCTTTGCTAGTTAAAAAAATACCAAATTTCAATTTTACAGCTCAAGTATGCAGCTCAATAAACTTGATATGTAGATTTTTGTCGATTGTGGGTGCGGCACTCCAACGTTTGCAACCAATTGATATAAAAATCTTAAATTTGGAGACCATAAGAGGGTCAACAGCAGGCAGGATCGTGGACGGATCAATTCAGATTTTGACAATTGTTTAAAAAATATATAAACCTTTCAATACCTTTGCCTGATTATGGCAAAAATTTTGATCCTAATCAAGAAAATATATCTTTTATATCCTCTAATGACTCCTTATTGTATTGTATTAGTATGAGCTGCATTTTATGGAAAGGATATAAATTTATCATTCTTTCGAAAATGTCATGTTTTTTTTGAAATTTTTGC
Source organism: Ornithomya fringillina (assembly GCA_963978525.1). NCBI lineage: Eukaryota > Metazoa > Arthropoda > Insecta > Diptera > Hippoboscidae > Ornithomya > Ornithomya fringillina. Next base: position 13,676,739 of record OZ021692.1, on the reverse strand, counting down.
AACTTTAAGCTTTTGCGAAAACAGAAACTGTTTATCAGTTTTATTTCCTATTAATTCTACCAATTCGGAACTTTTCCGCCCTATTCTAATACGAAGAAACGAATATATGGTTTTTTGGCCCACCCCAATGTACACATTAAAAATGAAACAATTCATGAGCAGGACAACACATTCATGTGAATTTGATATAAAAATCGATATAATTGAAAAAATTTTAAATGGTATAAAATGAAATTTACATGTAATTGGTACAGAGAATAATTTTATTATAAATTTTATACAAATGCGTAACAAAGAAAAACTCAAGTTATTATTTCTTCCGAATCTATTTCCAAAGCCCAATAGGTTATCAATTTCAGTGCATTGTAAAACTGGAACTCAACCATTTAGAATTATTTTCTCATTTGTAATGTTGCTGCATTCAAATCCACTCAAGCTTACTTACTAAACACACAAACGAGCATTCATTCTAAGTCATTCTAAAACAGAGTGGATGATTTCATTTTGTGTATTTTTATTATTGTATTATCAGCAAAGAAACTAATGCTCTCGAGGAGGTTATCATCTATATGCGGCGTTTCAAGGGTCACACTTACCCTACATATTGTGTGGCATTACGAAACTGCTACACTTGAATCAATTTTAATGTAAAAATGGCTATCAATGAAAATAAACACACACACACACACCCATTCTATTCATATGTCAGATATTCGAATCAATCGATCGGGCTAATGTAGAATATTTTGTATGACTAAGCTGATCACACAGCGTGCACATTAACAGATAACAACAAAGTATGTCTAGCCTTCACATATAAAGTTTTTATGTGTTCAAGTCCGCATGTATGGAAATTGTTCGTTATTAAAGTCCAGACACTTTTGGTTGTCATTTTTAGAATTCAGTTTTTTTTCTTTCTTTCATTCATTTCCAGAATTTTAATATAAATATAAAAAATATAATTTTATTGTTGCCCCATTGTTATTATTGTTTTGTGGTCAACTTTATAATACAGCCCCAGAGACCATGAGTCACGTATAGAAAAAAGTACAATTTTTGTACACACTCGTACATAAACCATTCATATGGAATGAACTGCAGCCGGATTACTTATATTTTTATATATTCTCTACATAAGAGGGGTGGTGTGCTAAGTTTGTTAAGGCGTTTGCAACATCTGCACTCTAAAAAGAATGTAAATTCTTGATCATAATCAAAATCTGTATCGATATAGCCATGTCCGTCCGTGTATAGTCTGTTTTACAGCCGTAAATTTTTAAATATTGAACTGAAATTTTGTGCCTGCATTTCCATTCTGCATACGCTGTTTAATTTTTACATGAATTGTGCAAAATTGGTTGAGGGCCACGCCCTAAAATCGGTAAAAATCTATCTATTTGCCAAGAAGTTTAAACCACGATATGGAAATTCTGTACAAATGTTTCAACAATGTGCCGAAATTGTTGGGGTTGTATAATAGACACGCCCACAATGTACAAAAAAAGCATGAAAGTTACACTTTTAAGAGGCGTAAAGTATTTGCCACGCCTATATATTGTATGTATACATTTGGAGGGTATTTAAAGTTTGGCTTTAGCCACATTTACTTTTTTACTCGTTTTCTTCTGTTTTTTTTTTTGTTTTTTGTTTTTTTGTTTTTTTTGCTCAAAGCGATTTAATCGTTCACAGTTGGTTATGCGAGTCAACAATATTGCTGCCCCTTGTGTATTTTTAACTAGGTGGGTGTTGATAATTTTTTAGGAATTCGTTTTTTACCCAATACATCATTAAATTGTGTAGTTTTTTCTCATATTAATAATGAAACAGGGATTTGTTCAAAATAGTTTGTTTTGATCTATTTATGTGTGTATGGATGTGGCATGTGTATTCTGTTATATTGATTATTACAGAATACACAAAAAAGTTAAATTTTCATGAAATTACGTAAATGCGTACATAGTTACACTCCTAGTTGGTACCATAGTTTTACTGCTTAGTTTACTTGATTAAACTCATTCCAAAAAGGAACAACAGAAAGGCAACAAGGACATAAGAAGATTATAGTTTCCGAAGAAAAAAAAATTATTACAAAAAAATTCTAAGTATTATGAGTAGTTTAAAAGTTAGGAGTGAAGAGAGGGAGACGGAGGTAAAAGGTTAAATGTAAACTACAACATTAGGCCACCTGTCATGGGCTAACTCCTTGCTCAAAACACACTAATGTGCAAAAAAAAAAAAAAAGAGTAAAAACGCCAACACCATCAGCAGCAGCAGCAGTAGACAGTTTTAACAATGAACCTGATTGCCATCATCATCATCATCAACATTATCTTTGTCATCAACAATAGCAACAGCAACAGCAGCAACAACATCACCAGCTGTAAGCTTTAATCCTTTGGGGTATTTTTGTGTAAATTTTTTTTCTTTTTTCATTTTGGTGAGTTTTTCCTCGAGAGATTTTCCTCTTCACAAAAGTAATACTGAGAGCAAAAGCAACAACAACAACAATAACATTCAAGCTTAACCTTAACGAGTTGTTGCCTAGTCCTAGCTCAATAGAGTTGTTGAGCAACAGAAATCAAGAGAGCAAAAAGGTTTTTGTCACTAAACAAAATTACAACAACAAAACAAAACAAAAATATAGCATCAAGAACATCCTTTGCAATTTTCTTCATTTTCTCCATTCTTTGGCTGAAAAAATTGAAATAAACACAAACAACCAAACTCTCTAATGTCCCTTGCCCAACAGTCACAAGGTGCCAGAAGGTGTTTCATCATGGGTTGTTGGTGCTATTGTTAAGCAAAAGCATGACAAAAGCTGAATAAGATGAAAAACGAAATATTGTGGTGCCTGGTTGGGTTGGTTAGTCTTTACATTAGAACTGTACTAGAGGGGGGGACGGAGAACAAATATTTTTATTTTTGTACGTAAATTAAAGGTGATGCCTGTACTTTTATTAACCCACTAAAAAGCCCAATGTTCTTATCCATATATTCAGACTTGATTGTGAATAACGGTTTTCCTTGTTTTATTAAAATATAAAATTATCTCTCATTAGTTGGATAACCTGACTAGTTTTCAATTCATCATGTAATCGAAAAATTATAAAATTTATTAGAATTTACAACAATAATAACATATTTTTATCTATGTATAAAAAACCCATACGTTTTATCTTCCCGTATACATTATACTTTTTATGGACCCACAAACATACTTACACACACATATTGTATGTGAGGTGCACTCGTACACGTACTTGATTGCCTTTTCCTTTCAATGAAAATTTATTGAAATTGTTACAGTAATAGATGCAATTTACTTTAACTTCCATGTTATTATGATAAATTTTTTCCCTTTTGAAGGAGAAAAAAAGAAGCAAAATGGATAAAGAGTTCATTTATGGGAGTGTTGAAGAATGTTTGTAGAAAATGCTTTCAAAGAAAAACTCTTCAAAATTATTTGCTTGAAAATAAGCGAAAATATTGTAATTGATCAAACCGATCATTTCATACCCTATTTTATTTAATTTGATTCCACCTTGTGAAATATCGTTATATGGGAAGAGGTGTGTATGTGGGTCCAATCCGGGCCAAATGTGGCACCTCCAATTATTAAGCCAATTAACTGCTCTCTATCAAATTTTGCCAAAAAAATAATTAACAATTGCAAATTTTCGCCATTGAAAGACCAGCGTTATAATAGAACCTTATACGGGGAGGAGTATTTAAAATGGTCCAATTCAGTTCAGTGTTCAATAAGCTTCCTCTTTAACCCAAATCGTATCCTTGTACTAAATTTAACTAAAATCTATTTATTAAGGAAACAAATTAAATCTGGCTGAGTACAAATTATAATATCTTCTGCAGGAGGCGTGGCAGGTACTTAATTACGCTTACTAATACTATGTGTATGTATCAGGTTGCAAGTCGGTTATACCACCGGCCAGTTTGCACATACAAGGTTTGTAAAAATGTACATCACATTATAAATTTATGTTTCAATTTTGGTGGATTGTGTCTTTACAAAATTTTAGCTCAGTATGTCAAAATTTATGGACACGGACACATGGACATACATGATCGACTCAGTTTTTGATGCTGATACTTTGCAAGGTTTCCGAAGCCTCCTTCTGGGAGCAGCAAACGGAATGTCAAACTTTGTATGGCCCCATCTTATGTGGAGGTTTCAAATAAGAGCTGCATCTTGTACACAATTTACAACAACAATTACAATTTACTTCGACAGACAGACATGGTTAAATTGATTCGGAAAATGATTCTGAATCGATCGATATGAAAAAAATTTGTTTGTCTCGTATTTTACACTACAATTTGTGTAAGGTGTAAAAAGCATTAAAACAAAAAATGAATTGAAAATTTGCATTTTTTTTTTGTGTAAAATTTGTTTTTTTTTTTTTCTTGCACATATATAAAAATGATATTGGAAATAAGACGGAGAGGAAGAAAGAAAAAAAATGTACATAAAAACTTGTTGTTCATACTTTTGTAATTGTGTTTAATGCGTTTTTTATTTTCCTTCATTTTCTTTTTCTTTGTTTTTTATTTTTATTTTTTTTTATTATTCCACATTATCCAATATTTTTCGAAATGCCTCTGATGATATTCTGATTCTGATATAACGTAAAAGTTCGGTTGTTGGTTGAGGTTGTTGTTTTTATTGTTGCTTTTGCTGTTGCCATTGTCTACAACTATTGCTGCTTTTCTCTCGGTGCTCAGTAATCGTTGCTAGTATTTGTTGCAACCTTCTATCCCCCTCTCTCTCTCTCTCTCACTCTTATTTGTTCTACACTCACAAAACGCTGGAAGGCTGTTTGTTTGGTTGGTTGCTAGTAACATGCACGAATTTAATTAGTGTGAAAAGTAACGCGCACACAAATTCAAATAAAAGTACAAAAAAGAAAAACGTATAAAAGAAATAAAAACTAAATATATTCAGGAATATTCAGGGGGAATGGCAAAGAGAGAGAGAGAGAGAAAGAAACGGGAACTGCAAATAATTCACTTTTACTCGTTATATTATTCTTCCATTTATTTTTTATTTTGTTTTATTTTCGTTTTTTATCACGTTATTCGCAGCTATTCCCTTTTATGTTTCAATGCCTGAATTTCTCTAATTGGCTTAAAGAATATTGTTGCAAACATTTCCATACTTGTTGTAAAGTAATGGAACTGACAAGGGATGCATTTTTCAATTAAACTCTATTGCAAGTTGAAATTACTTTTATTTGGACTAAAATGGAAGACATTTCGTATAAATCTAAGTCAACATTAAAAATCTGCATTGATCTGAACATGTTCGTCCGGGTGTCCGTGTGCTGTTTACATTGTCACGGTCATACATTTTGAGATATTGAAATAAAATTTTGTACATGTGTTTCTTTTTTTTTCTGTACGCATGTCTGTCTATCTGCCACAAAAATTGAGTTTCAAAATTGAAATTTATCGCATTGGGTGTAAACAGATAACAGACACGCTCACAATTTATAAAAAACCTCATTCAGCATAAAATTCGGCTTGCAAGTTTATTTCTAATATATGCACTATAAGAGACGTAGTCATGTACCGGAGATGCGTCACAGTCCTATTAATTTTATTAACCTAACATTAAACAATTTTAAAAGTTAGTATTTTGAATGTATAAAGACACATTTTAAAATAGAGCGTCATTTTCAACAAGGTTCGCTTCTGGGTTGAAGTATGTTTTTGTAAAAAATTTCATCTAAATAGCATAAAAATTGTGGGCGCTAGGCATATATTTACATGGACGGATAGACAGACGGACATAGATAAATTGATGCAGAAAATTAAGCAAAAGTTGTGTAGGGTATAATTATACTAAGTAAAGCTAAGTAATTTAAAAATTTGTTTATGTAGAGAATTGCTCCTCGCCAGACTGGGTAGTTTACCACTTCATCTCTTCAAATTTTTTCACTCTTTTATAAAAAATATGTTAAAGTTTCTATAAAAACCAATACGAATAAATAATTGCATTAACAACAAATAATTTTTAAGCATTAACTAGAGCATTATTATTTTATTTTTTCTTAGTTTCGTTCGTAGCAACAACTACAGCAATAATAATTAATTGATCAACTAAAGTATATTGAAAGCTGTCCTTGTTGTGGTGTTTTTTTTTTATTCTATATATAAAAAAATTGACTAGTGATGGTGCTGCTGCTGATAACTACCATAATCTCTCTTCAAGAACACTCACTCGATATCGCCAACAAACAATTTTTTCTTTGTTATGTTAGCACTAAACAATATCTTGGCAGTTGGTAGTTGTTTATGTTGTTGCAAACACTTCCTTTTTTGTTTTGTTTTTTATTTTACTTCTCTACACACATACCAACAATACAATACATTCTCCCTCCTACTTATTGTTTCGTAAGCCATTTTTTCTTACACCAAATGATGGCAGCACTAAAAGTACTAGAAAGCTATGTAGAGTAAAAAAGAAGAATAAGAAGTGTACGGTATGGCAATGAAGAAAAAAAAACATTTAATTGAATATTTATTAGTTGTGTTTTTTTCCTGTGTCGTTGGTGCCAGTGTGCAGTGTTAAGAGTTTAATGTTAGATTGTTGTGTACGGTAATATTTTCAATATATTCTCTGTGTCTCTCTTCTTAACTTTTTGTTCGATTTTTCTTCTCTGTTTTCGATTTGTGTTTTAACAGCATTATGACAACAACAACAGTGTCATACTTTATGGGCGGCAGCAGCTTCTTTTTCTTTTTATTGTCCTTTTGCCTTTAAAGTTATTAATATAAGGCGCCGGCTTATGGATTTTCTTATACATTATTATTGACTTTCACAGCTATATCCTGAAAAAATACAATAAAAATAATTTTCTTGGAAATTCTAGCAATCAAAATTTTTAAATTATTGATTATTTTCATAGACATACTTTTACTTTGCCTCGACGTTTTTCTAACAACCCCTCTTGAACCCATTTATCTGCCAATTATGTGTTTTTTTTTATATATTTTATGAATCGTTAGCAAACTTACTACTACATGGACAAATATTAATCAAACCAACAACATCAAAATGCCATTGTTTTAGTAGTAAAGTATACCCTACACTTGTGGCAAAGGGTATACATCAACTTGTGCAGATCCTTAAACATCAAGTGCCACACTTAGCTTCAATTATACCGATCGATTTAATTATTGTCTGATTGCTCCTGTTAGTGTGTGTGTGCAAACTACAGGTCGCATTTTTCGAGATATTTCGATGAAATTTAATAAAAAGACCTTTTTTAATTCGAAAAAGAATTATATTGAAAATGTGTTGAACTGAACCACTTTTAAAACTCCAAGTGAAACAACTCAACTAAATGTAGCATAATTAGTGCAACTAAGTGGTGTAGGTTATTAAATAATCGGGCTTGACTTACTAAAACATTTCCACATATTTTTGTGGTGTTTTCATTTTTCTGCTACATACTCACTCCTTCGCTGTTCTCATCAAAAAAAAATATAAGATAAAAATAATTGATGATGATTGTTATGAAACGACAAAATAATATTTTAACTGCATTTTAATAATCAGACATTGGCGTCTGATGTGTTAATAAAAATAATGTTTTTTGGAGTAATTGTACAAAAAAAGCAACATAGAAGAACAGCAGTCAAATTTATTTATCCACCATCAAATTGATTATGGGGGTGTCCTGGTGTAGTTCAAATATTTGTTCGAGTTTATCTATACTTTTTTATATTTAATAAGCAAAATCGGTTCACGGAGGCCCCAAAACTTTCAAAAACCTAAATAACCTAATAATAACCACTTTCGGAAAAGCTGTAAGGGGGTCCATGGTCAATAGAACATGGTGAGCAGTACGCTTGCTAGGAGTGTTTCTTGGTGGGTGAGCGGAGGCTACTCTCATAGCGACCACCAAGCAATACTCTATAATAAAAGAGGCATCAAAAAAGCAAACAATATAAATGCGAGACGTACAGGGCCATCCTGGAAGGTCTCAAACTTTGATAATGAATTACTTGGCGAAATGATTAGTACACGCGCAAAAAAACACAGCACAGCTGAAGATAGGGCCAGTGCGCTATCCCGATGATAGAATAATAATTTATAATACAGAAGAGGGTGTCAAAGAATATTAAGACTGCCCTTACCGGCGGTAGTAAGTATAGTAGGATTCGAGGATGACATAGCGCTCACCTCGGTAGCCAAACATACACACGAAATAGAAATGGCTACTAATAGAGCGATACAAATAATACAGGAAATACTCTGCACAGTAGATCTAAAACTTGCAAAGATCGAAGCGGTTCTTATCACCAGCCGCAAGATCGCCGAATTATAAAACGAGCTCTATTCAAACAATCAGTTTTCTATGCACAATCTGCGAATTTCTAACTATATCGGATAACGCAGCGGAAGTGGTAGCTGGAACAATACCAATCGACATCCTAGCTGATGAAATGAGACGGATTTACTTAAGAAAATCTAGTAATCCGCAAACGAAGAGGTTAAAAAAAGGAATTAAGATATATCTGTAACATGGTGGCAGAGCCGATGGGATGCGTCTGAAAGAATGGGAAGTTTGGGGAGGTAAACTTTTACGTAGGATAATATAAGGGTGAAGCCTGGTCCAGCCCTATATATGTGTCGCGAGTCCGAATGTCTGTTGGTTTGAGCAAAAATTGTGATAATCTTCGGTTCCAAATCCGCGGACCTGACCAAACTTTAAGAAACATTAACATGTCTGTGTAGGCTATATATTTCGACTCCAGTTCAGGTATCCTTTGATTTTTAAATGTTAAGCAAAGCACACTTGTACGTGTACGCACATCACGTGATAATCACATAATTATGGCCATATCTAGGAGATCCTTGTTTTTGCATATGCCTAACACAATCCTTTAAAATTTAGAAAAATGCTTCCAAAATATCACGTGCAGTAGATTTATCATAAGTTCAATTGTAACAAACATGTGCGGACTTACGGACATACCTGCAGAGAGAATAATTTGTTTAGGCTTAAATATCTTAAGGGCGCTTTTTTTATATCTTTTTTCCCCAATCCCGTTACGTATAACGTTAATAACTTATAGTTTTTGGGTCGACAAATTTTCGTTTCTACGAGGATGGCCTTTGAATTTTCGTTAAATATGAAAGTTCTATCAATCGAAATTAATTTCTTATCCGAATGTTTAAAGTATGTAACAAATTTGGTACACAAGTACTTCCTTTAATTATATTGACCTCAATAATAATTTTAGTAGTTGGAAATGTTGCCAACGAAACATATCATTTAACGTTTATCTAGAGTTGCTTGTTTAGCAGATTATTTGTAAAACTCATCAAAAAATATTTACAGATATATGGCTGTTTATGCGAAAGCCATGTAAACGTGTACGCACATGCATGCAAGATGTGTAGAATTGTTTGTATACATATAATTAAAATTTATATAAATTACTCGCATTATTTTAAAGCAAAATTGTAGGCAAAAACTACTAAAAATAAATAAAAGTCAAACATTCACACGTACGGTGCGTTCATGTGCATTAGACACACAATCATTTCTACCCCTCTGCTCACATTGTGAACTCGTATATTAAACATTTTTAATGGAGTTTATTTTACTGTATAATATAATTCGATTATGGATTAAATGAAATTTAATTAATTGATTTTATGGTGTTTGTAAAATGTTGGTTTGTTGCTCCGTACAAAATTACAAATAATACGATTTGTTATAAAATCAGGCTTTTATACCCTCCACATAAAATGGAGGGTATACTACGTTCGTTCTTCAGTTAGCAACCTCCATAAGGAAGCGTCAGAGACCCTACCAAGTATATATATTCCTGATCGGGAACAAAAACTGAGTCGATCTAGACATGTATGTCCGTGTGCCTGCCTGTTGTTGGCATTTTCATTTTAGAGGGAGTAATCAATTCCTGCCACGCCCATTATTTGTATGTAGATGGGGAGGATATTTAAGATTTGCTCTAAACCAAATTTAGTTTCCTTACTCGTGTCCATTCTGTTGATGTTCTTAGTATATGGGTGAGTGAGTGTTGTTGTTCAATTCGATAATTTTAATTGTGTATTGATAAAGTCCTTAGTTTAATACTATAGGCATTAATGCTGATGGAAGTATATGTAAATATTTTAGGTGTAGCTTTCCTTTATTATTCTAATAACTTATATACAACATGTAAGACAAGTAAATTTAGCTTAAGCCAAATCTCAAACACCGTCCATATTTTCATATAACCGAAGGGCGGGGCAGATTACGTATACTCTAACAGTGCATATTTTACTTATCACCCTTCAAGTTGACTTTTACTCTGAGTACGTTTCTTTTTAAATTGTAAGCGACCACGCCCATTTTCCGATGTAAGTCGCAATTATAGATGTTGATAGCAAATTTAAACTCCACAGCCAGTTAAATATATCTTTGATGATTGTGGGCGTGGCTGTTGGACAATATGTTAAAAGTTAATCTGCATTTAGAAATTTCAGCTCATTCGCGTGAGAGTGCCAACAAGATACGGATGTACGGACGGACATGTCTAGATGGACTCAATTGGTGATGCTGATCAGAGACCCTACAAAGAAAATGTAAACTTTGTAGGGTCTCTGAAGCCTCGTTCTGGGTGTTGCAAATGGAATGACAAACTTAATATACTCACATTTTTTGTGAAGAGTTTAAATACATAAAAAACCTTTATATAATACTATCTCTGTTAATTGTTAATAAATAATATACATATACACAAATTTCATAAGTGTGTGTGTGTGTACTCTATAACGCAAACATGATAAATGTTATTTTAAGAACAAGTCAAATATATAAATTTAGATTGGGACAAACCTTAAATATGCTGCGCAGCTATATGTAGCTGAGCATATAATAGGGGGCTTGGCAGGTACTTAATGAAGCCCTATAATCGTGTGTGTATTGCAAATATGCCAAGCCTACGCAAAATAAGGGTGTTTGAAAACTATTTGGCGTGTCCGCTATCCAAACATGCTTGTTTTTTCAAATCGATGGTTGCGGTAATTATGAAAATATATATCCAACTTTAACGTTATAGCTCAATTTTTTTGGCAAATAAATAATTCGAACAAATTAACTAATTTGAGTAACAGTCTATGTTGAGAGGGGATGTCTGTCCATGTAAAATGTCTAAATTTCAGTTCAAATTTGCTCCGAAGTAAGTGCATTAGCCCACCTAACAAAAAATTGCTGTAATGTAACTCAGAATTAATTGGGTTGGCAACTAAGTGATTGCCGATTTCAAAGAAGAATGAAAATTTTAAATTTTTGTTTAAAAATTGGGTACTGTCCGTGTTTTACCATCGTTCAGACAGTGTTATAATTTTCCGTTTATAAAATTTCTGATTTACGTTTTCAAAGAATTGAATTAAGTTTGATTTGACGTCGATAGCGTTATTAAAAATTTTACAATCTGTCGACAAAATCCTCAATGCCATAATCCCAATCTGACAATTATTTGGAATTTTCTTCGAAATTACTTCAAATACTATCAATTGACTTTAACTTATCACCGACTACGAATTTAATCCGATTGTACTCTAATTTGTTACAGATGGCCTCCTGTTCTGTTGTTGAAATTAATCGGATTCAATTAATTCATTTTAATCATAAGCATGTTTATATATATGTATATCACATATAAATACGGGTAGTTGACTAATTATAAAAATTTTACAATTTAGTAAACTAAAGTTAAAGGGAATTTAAGACGAATGCACTCGATGTCAGTGACCGAGTTGTTTAGTTATGAAAGCACATTATGAGGTTTATTTTCTCAAATATGTTAAAGCTGAATTTTTTTTTTTTTTTTTTTTTCTGAAAATTAAATGAGCCCCTACTTTCAGGGCCCACATATACTATGCACTCGTATTTGTTTGTTTTGGCCCTTATGATAATACAATGATAACAACATGCACGCGCTTACCACAAGCATACACAAAAATAATAATAACAACAACAATCCACCATCAATACAAGCACACATCTGTCTATGTGTTTGGCTTTGTAATATTATTTAACTAAATTTACTCTTCTATGGTCAATACTTTATGCATATTGCACATTATTATCAGCTAAACTATATACGTACAGGCATGCATTTTTGTGCAATGGGTATGCGTTGGTTTATCAAAAATCTATAATTAAGGTAATATTTAGTACAACAAAACTAAGTAAATGATAAAATTTATGGATAAACAAAAACTGCACATAATGGCACAGAAGCACATTTCATAATTACCTAGCAACGTGTCTGTGTGTGTGTGTGTGTGTGTAAAATGCAGGGTAGCCAATTTTATTGAATTTTCAACAATTCGGAATATATTCATAGAGGATACATTTTATCGTAAGGAAGACTGAATATGTTCACAAGGATTAAAAATATTTGTTAAATATTCTGACAAGATTGTAACTTATAAAACCGCACCGTTACACCTGAACGTTCACAGTACTCAACTGAAATTATAAATAAACAGCAAGGGTAAGAAAAGTTATCTAGATGTTTTCTTTTACATTTTCAATTCGGTTTCATCCCACATAGACTGAGAGATGCGGTGAAGAGAAGGGGGGAGATGGAGAGCGTGCTGATGATAAGTTTGTAGATTTTCATATTACAAATTCAAATGACACAAATTTCACCAACAACTCTCTAAAACTTTGGTTAACCGCTGAGTGTAAAAGCTGAATACATAAACACATACACATGCCCACATCGAAACACTATTCATTAGAAATGTATCAAACGGCAAAACTCACAATTATCATTAAGCTAGTGCTTAGCTGTGTTTTGTTGTTGTTGTTGTTGTTACTACATACATACATAAATGCAACAAAATGTAGAACACCCAACACAAGCGTACATACACACATACAAATACATAAAATAAACACATACATGCATATGTAATTTTGTGTTGATTTTCAAAGTGATTTTAGCAAGTGCATAATTATCGTCGTCAGTATTTACGTATACAAACAATAGAAACGAAATTTCTCATCACTCATTCATATCACTCATACGCCATCCGTTGAATTAATTTATAGCCACATGAGCACACACATATGTACGTATGTACGTATATATTATACAACCATCAAAACATTGCGTAAACACACATACATGTGAATACAAATAAACGCCTATTCCATCAATCCAGCGTACATACGCGTGTACGCAGAGTTGAAGCAAAAGATTATAACTATTTACAGTATTTTCGTTAAGTTTTGTGTTTATTCACCAAATAATTCCTAATACATTATTTTACATATGTATGTGTGTGCAACTGTACACACTCTTCGAAGTACACTCATGCAGAATACATATGCATTTAGTATTTAAACATTGTATAATTAAATCTGAATAAGCTCACGGACACACACATGCATAACATGTGTGTTTTTGTTCTTTTCAAAACCGCATCGTGTGGTTTTATTGCACATTTTGTTAAAATATTTATAAATTTTTTTTATTAAAATTCATTCATTCATTTATATGTTATAATATATAACAAATCAATAAGAGAGCTATTCAGGTAATTGTTACATAAAAGAATAAAATATTTTTATTTTTTTATATTTCATTTACTAATAGTCTAAAATGATTTTTCCATTTGAGTCATTTACATTTCTATTATTCATTTCATTTCATATGGTTTAATGTTCTTAATGATTTACCTTAGTTTTTTTTATTCAAATTCATTAAATTTTACTCCTTTGACTTAAAATCTATTTAATCTATCTAAGTTGAGTATTCTCTATATTCTTTTATGTACTTTTTGTTCCATTTTGAATTCCTCCCAATATCTTCTTATTTTCACTCTTTTCCAACGAAGTTCTTTCTCCTTATTTTAGATCTCTTAACTTCCTTTGAGTACTCTCTGTTAACATTTTATTTTTATACCCTCCACATAAGAGGCCCCCCTTATATTAATTTTGTTCTTCCGTTTGAAAAAAACTAAAAGGCCTCCTTTCAGAAAATCAGAAAATCCACAAAGGATACATTCTTGATCAGTATCAAAAATTGAAGTCATTCCAATGTATGTCCCTACGTCCGTTCTTCCGGGCGTAAATTTAGAGTTATTGAGCTGAAATTTTTTATGAACATGAAATTTGGTGCACATATTTCTGGTTCTTCAATTGATCGATATGTCGAAAATGGGCGTAGTCAAGAAACGGACATGCCCACAATTTACAAAAAACCACTTGCAAGCTGACACGTCACATGTACACTATTAGATGGCGCAATATACATATATATACTGCCACGCCTACTTATATGGATTTGAAGGATTTTTAAGATTTGGCCTAAGCCAAATTTAGTGTTCTTACTTGTTTTATAATTAAGTAAGTCTAAGTAAAATTAAATAATTATGAATGATTTCCTAACCGGTCCTTAAAATATTTAATTCAATTTATTAAGTATTTAATTTATTGATTTGTTTGGGTAAGAATTTCATTCAAGGTTTCCACTCTCCCATTATATTCGCACATAAAATACACAAAAGAATAACTGCAAAGCCACTCCCTTGTTTAAGTTGCGTTCGGCAGCAGTCTGACAAAATCAATGCCAAACCTAGTTAGTTCCTTACGCTTCTCTTCTCTTCAATTTTTTAATTGGGAAAACTTCTTTACACGCTATTCAATAATTTAGACACGCAACATACAAACACACAAAAACACATGCTTTCCAATCGTTGATATACTCGTGTATGTGTGTGTGTGCATTAGTGCTTTCAACTAATTCAATGTGAAACAAGCAAAAGCAGTCAAATGTATTCAATTCCATTCATCAGCCATTCAAACCACTTTGCCAATGCATGCATATAAACGCAGACTTCTATATACGGAGGCATACACGCATACATGTTAAATGTGATAAATACGCGCGGATTGCGCTTGAATATATAACATATATTGTATAAGTGTGTGTTTGCACTTTAAAACTGATTCAATTAATTAATTTTGTGTAAATTGTTTACTTCGCATTAATTGAATTTCCATTTAATTCCTGTTTTTTTTTTTTTTTTATTCACACACATACATACATTTATGTGGACTTATAGGGTAAGTGGGAATTTTACGCACCCACAACTATGTAATAATTTAATCTACCATTTACTTATTTCAAATAAAATTCATTTGAAAAAGTGGAAAAACGCTCAAGAGTAATTTCCATTTTCTTACCAAACAACTTTACTTTAAGTTAATCTTCAGTTAATCTAGAGTAAGAAATTTGTACTGAGTTTAGTTTTTTTTTTTTTTTTAATAGAATTGAAATGTTTTTGAAATCTGAGGCAACTGTTCTACGAACGGTTACAATGACAATAATTTTTTTAAGATTTTCTGTGCAACAACTTTTTTATCGCCCATCATGGTTATATAAACATTTTCCAAAAAGCAACATTTTCGGTATGAAATATATCATGTAATGACATCTATGGTGAATAAAGTGATTAGAGAGTTGTGTGTGTGTGCGGGACGGGTATTACTCAACAGTAATCAACAACATTTTCATCAGCGTTTTACTGCTTTTTCTTCCTTTTTCTTCGCATTCTTCATTTTTCGTGCACTTATTGTGTCATTCATTGCACCTTGAGAAACAAACTATGTCCGTCCATCGGTCTTTCTGTCACGATGTGTGTAAATGTTTATACGCATCATTTCGTCATCTTCATCTAGAACTCTATCATCGTCGTCATCATCATTTGTAAAGTTGATTTCCTTCTTCCTGGTTCTACTGTTATGTATATCCAGTCGGCCTCACCTCTCCTTCTCTGACCCTTTTTTACAATACCGTCTACTTCATCTACACCTGCCATCTTAAGCTGCATACAATTGTCGTGCATATTCTTCTTCTTCTTCTTCTTCTTTTTTTATTTTGTTTTTTTCTTTATATTTCAGGTAGAGCAGCAGCCATAATATAAATTACCGCGAAGCACAACACAGTTCTTCACTTTTTTCCAAGTCATCCTGCAGAAAGTATTATGAGCAGGAAAATTTATATAAAAATTGTTCGTAGTTTTTCTTCCTTCACTGACTTACATACTTGCTTACTTGCTTACTTTCCAATGTTGAAGCTTGTTGCCTTAAATCCTTTCTGATATTATACACCTGACTGCAATCAACTCACAAACAAACATGCTGATGTATATGGATGTGTATTAGTAAGTTCACATACATACACGATGGGTATGGAGAGGATATTACAAAGGGAAGAAAGTCAGTAAGACAGTCAGTCATTCATTCATTTGTTCAGTACACATTTTGTCTCAACGTGTACACTATACAAGCACACGTATACAGTGATTGTGTGGTAGCCTGCTACTGCTTTTGCTGCTACATATTTAACCAGAGGTCCCCATTTCATTACGGTTTAGCAGGCTTTCCTTGCTTTACTGTCTTCGTTTCCTCTCTTTTTATATACCTTTATCTATGGGACTGACTGACTGACTGACTGAGCGATTACCCTTGATATGAGCAATAGCTGATATCTCCAATTGCTGCGGCTAAGACTTCTGCTTTTTTACCACTGTTGTTCATTATGATGATAATGGCGATGACAATGATGAGAGGGCGGTATGGGCATGGGTGGTAGCTTCTAGCGGATGGTTAATGCATCTCAATGGCAAAAGTTTAACTTTGACTTAAGAATAAATATCCGGCGCGGGTAAAATGTTAAATTATATTTGTCTACCTGGCTTATGATAATATAGAGGAAAAAAAAAAACTCCAACATTACCAACTATCAAGAGACAGGGATGAGTTTAAGTAAAGTTGTCGTTTTCAATAGAATTTAAAACCGTCAGTTGCTCCAAGCGTTAACTGGCGGTATATGAATTATTTTTGTTTAGATAAATAAAATTGTTCAAACGGAAAAAATCTCAATGAAATTGAATTGAATGGAACTCGAGTTAAATTTAATTTGAGTAAAGAAGCTTGCATGTGTATAAATGAGGCGTGGCAAGCCAATATTTACGCTTTTTTTAACGCCTACTAAAGTAAGCTATTATTATTATTTAAGCTATGACACCCAAAACGAGAAATTCTAAATTTTTTGTGGAAATGTATGTGTGGCATGTATTGTACAATAATTATTAATCTAATGTACGATACCAAAGTGTCTGCTACATTTATCCTCAATGGCTAAATTATGAATGAAATATTTTTTGTAAATTGTAGGCGTGCCTGTTATCTAACCGCGTTTCTTTTTAGTGCTTTTATAGATGAAATGATTATGAAATATTTGCACCCAACTACAACGTTTTCTGGCTATAAGATATTTTCGTTAAGTGTGGGTGTGGCATTTGAGGGATTCCACATTAATGATGATGTTCTTTGCTGTTTGTTAGTTTGTTCTTCCGCTTGCAACACCCTACAAAATATATATAATCTTGATCAGAATCAAAAACTGAGTCGACCTAGACATGTATTTCAGTGTAAACGTCTGTTGTTGGCATTCTCATGGAAAGTAAATTTTAGGACATTGAGCTGAAATTTTGTAGAGGTACTGTGTGTTTTGCGCGAAGATCGCTATTCAAAATGGTCAAAATCGTTCAAGAGCCACGTCCACAATCGACAAAATTCTATGTATCTGCCACAAAATTTGAGCTAAACTTGAAATTTAGTGTCTATATTTATAATTATTTCATTTATGTGGTAAAAATGGGCGTGGTCGGATAACAGGCACGCTCACAATAGACAAAAATTCATATATATGCCACAAAAGTTTACTTATAAAATTAAAAATTTGGTATGCTTATCTATGGTTATCCCGTCAACCGCTATGTTAAAAATGGGCGTGGTCGACTAATAGAGGCGCCAAAAAACCTTTATGTGACTGTCAAAATGCCAAGTACAGATAGGTACATGAACGCACAGATAAAAACAATTAAAAATACGGTTAATGTTCAAATTTTACTAGAATCAGTACAATAAGGATTAGCTCTAATAATTGTCAATCACATTAAGCTGAACGGTATTTAAACTGCGGCTTAAGTCAATCGTCCCTTTGTTTACTTATTTCCATTATTATTTACAATTACATAACAATACAAAATCTACTGCTAAGATAACGAAATGTATACATATTCCACATCCACTCTCAACTTAATTGCCGATGATTGAAAATGGAAATTTTCTGAAACGAAGATAAAAGACATTAAATATATTGCCGGTTAATCTTAATTACTTTAAAAACAACTTGTAAAAAAATCACAAAAGAAAAAAGCATTTCTATAACACACACACACACACACACACGCACACGACCCAACTCTAAACGAAACAAGTGAAGGGCAATTTCTGTCTATATGTACTCATGTGAGGACATAAAACATAAAGAAGCATTAAAAGACACTCAGATAGATGTGGAATAGAAACAGCTGGGGCACTTACATTAAGGAGTTTTTCTAAATGAAAGATATATAGAGATTTTCATATACACACGTGTGTGTACGTTTGTGTGCTATTTGTAAAGCAATAATAAAACTATAAACTGACTGGGCGCCACAGTAAAGGCTAAAAATATAATTTGTTGAAGAAGCGCTCTCCTTTTCTCTCTCTCCATGCCGAAGATAGCGGTATAGTAACGAAAGAAAATCAGACAAATGGAACAAACAGACATACTTTTTTTACAAAACCACACACATATCAATCAATAAAGATTTCCGCACTCAATAAATGTTTTCCACCAAAACTCTTAGTGCAAGTACACATGTGGGTAAGGAAAGGCAGACAGACAGACGGAACATGAAAAATCATGTAATTGTTAAAAGCAATCGCTGCTGATACGTTCATGTTTTACATGTATGTAGATAACGGAGAGTGACACTAGAAGCCACCCGCACAATAACCAATTAAATCCTAAGAAATGGCACAAGCAACAATGTTCGTTCAATGATGACGTTATTGTTGTTGTTGACGATGATGGGACGTACTACTATGTAGAGACAAGGTGTTAATCGAATTACGAGCATATGACATCTACGACTTGTATGAAATGCACTTAACTATCAGGCCATTCACATACGCCAACACACACACAAACACACACACACACATATATGTGTGCAAACAAATTCTCATACATATTTGTGTGTTTTTGAAGGAAAAGCCAAAAAGAATGATTTTGTTGGAGTAGACACAAAAGATTTAGAAATGTTATCAAATTGTAGGAAATTGCAATTGTTTGCAACTTTAACGAGGCATAAACAAATCGAATCATTAGACAAACGAAACGTAAACTATTTTAAGAACATATATACATACATACATACATACATTTATTCAACCCAACAAAACACAGTTCAGCACAGCACAGCACAACACAGTCATACTTACAGAACGTACGTAGGCATTATTACCTGGTCATGACAACGTTGCATACAAGTCTTTCAACGTGGAATGTTTCGAAAAGTCTTTCGATAATCAAATCATCATCATCATCATTATCATTATATACAACAAAACAAGCAACAACTAAGACCAATGACAACACAATACAAAACAATTCGTATAAAGGGACTTCAAAAAAACAAGTCAAAAAACGGAATCTGACTTAGGCCCAATCTTAAATCCCATTAACAACTATAGACAAAATGTGGGCGTGGCAGGCATTTCATTAAAGCACTTAGTAATGTATAAGCTTCCTCGTTGAATTCCAGGCCAAAAAAAGATAACTTCTAAGTAGTGGGCGTATCTATTATTAGAGCACGAAGCAATTTTGGATGGAATACATATACATATGTACACTAAATTTTAATTTCATAGCTTTTTGGGCGTGGCTGTTTTCAATTTAACAAATGATTCAAAATTATATCATAATATTACTCTTAAAAGTATCCACAATAAACCAACACACGAACGGACATGGCCACATGGATCCAAATTTCAAGTATAATTAAAAATATATATTTTCTGACACTTCCTTCTAAGTGTTACAAACGGAGATGAACAATCTTAATATGCCTCTCATCTTATATGACGGGTATAAAGAGACACTAAGAGACGCACCCCACCACGCAGTTTTTTGCTTGTATAGTAAAGGAGGCATAAACAATAGAAGGGTCTAGACAGGTATCAGTGCAAGTTCCGCCCCTTCAATTTTACGTTAATCTTATGATAAAGAAAAGTGTAAAAATTTTTCACTAATTGTGATTTTTTTTTTCACTTTATAAGTAAAAAATTTTTAAAATTTTCACTTCATAAATTTAACAATTGAAAAAAAAATTAACCACTTTCCCCTCCCAACCACAAGGACTCATGTCATATATGTTGGTTTAAAAAAAATTACTTTATAACAAATGTGACTAGCAGGCATTATTGATGATACCTACCTCAACGGGGAGAGACCACTGTAATAATGTATAAGTAACACAAGTTTATGTCATTGTCGTTGTTGTTGCTGTTTGTTATTGTAATTCCTGCTGCTGATGTGCCACTTAAAGTGCCAACGGCACCAAAACGAAGCACCTTGAAAAGTTTCCAAACCACACAACACGACTGGAACGATACCATCATCATCAACAGCAGCACCAGCAATAACAATAACGACAACACAGCCACTATTACCATCAGCTAGTGCTACCTACTGTAAACAAAACAACTTCTTTATCACCTTACATTGTACAGCTTATATCAAGTTTATGTGCATGTACTTGTGCATTATACTCCAAAAAATAAGAGTCATAAAAAACAACTAGCCCACATATACAACAATAAGGATTTTTGATACCTTTGAAAAATTTTTGAAATATACAATCGTACGCACTACCTTATTACCGACATAGTGTGTAGTTGTTGTTGTTTTTGTTATTATTATATATAATTTAGCAATAAGCAAGAAAAGCCACCCAAGTGTACTAGCTAACACACACACACACACACACACACACACACACACACACACACACACACACACACACACACACACACACACACACACACACACACACACACACACACACACACACACACACACACACACACACACACACACACACACACACACACACACACACACACACACACACACAGATATATACACTTCCTCACAAAACACTATTCTATTCAATTTCATTCATATTTATTCATTTGATAAATTTTATTCAATTCATTTAACCTCCCCCTACTGTCAGCAAAAGAAAAAAATGTAACAAGTAGCGCGTTTGGTTAAAACATTCAAATATCTTACAGCACTTAGTTGCGCATATAATGAAGGCGTCAGAGATCCTGCAAAGGGTATAAAAATCCTTGATCATCATTAAAATCTGAATCGATGATACATATAAGCATATCCGTCCGGACGTCCGTCTATTGTTGGGACGTTCATTTTTGTAAATTATGACATTGGGCTGAAATTTTGTAAAAATATTTCTACTGAGACAAGTTACCTAGGTTTTTACATTATACGAAATTAGTCTAGTGCCACGCCTACATTTAACAAAAAACGATATGTAAGGCACAAAAGTGCTTAAATTTGATTCATATAATTATAAATACCTTTCCCATCAATATTTCAAATATTGGGCGTAGTCAAATTCATATGTAAAATCTTATTTAGACCAGACTCCGCCACGCACGAGTAGAGAGCGTTATTATGTACCTGCTACGCCCACTCTTTGTATTATATATAAATGTGAAGATATGACTTAAGCAAAAATTTACCTTTTTTTATGTGATTGTGAAATGGATCAAAGAAAAAATTAAACCTTCTAAAAATGCTTCCCATAAAAACATTTTCAATAAAGAATTTCATAGAAATTAAAACATGATTTTGTTTGTATTCATACAAATTCACATGGACAAACAATATACAGACAGACAGGCAGCCAGACGATCAGACATGTAACGATTAGTAGAATAAAAATTTTGTTCTCTCTTTATCAATCAGTAGTTACAAACATTCCCAAAAGCTTAATAAGCTGTTCACCATAAGTAGTGTAGAGTATGAAAAATAACAAATACACCCAACAACGATACTTGTACATATCCATGTGCACCCAAGCTATGCTCCTCAAAACGCCATTGCAAATGTTTTTATCATTTAGTTGAATATTTTCTCCTCTGTATAATTTTTATTTTATTTTTTTACTTCTTTATTCCAAGTATTCTTTTATTCAATTTTTTGGTTTCTTTGGGTATTGTGCTCTGCCGTGCTGTGTTGTGTTGTGTTGCGTTCTGATATACAATAGTTTTGCATGTTAAATGAAATTGCAACTCGTTATTGCCCTCAAATGTGTTATCAACAAGTTTTGTGGGCGTATAATCATGGTACTGAAGGTTTTCCATTCCATATGTATGTGTAGTGTGCTCGTGCAAGACATTATTCTACTTTTTCATCCAATCAACACTAAAATGTTTTGAAAGACAATTCTTAATAATTCGATTAAATGACGTGATATGAAGTCATAAACTCTACATAAAAACTTTTCAAATCAAATTTCACCCGAAAATTTTTAAATCAATTACAGTCAATTAGTGTCTTCACGAATTTTCGCATACGGCGTACATGTGCTATTTACTATATTTCTTTTAATTTGTAATTATATGCATTTTCATGACGCATAAGTTCAAACTTTCAAAAAAAAAAATCTACAACAACAACAAGACTACAACAAAGACTAATGAGTTCGAATTTTGCAAAATAAATTCTTGTAAATTGTGGGCGTGTATTATTCGGTCTTTTCTATGTTTTTACAATAAGGGGTGTTTACCTATTTTTTTATTTTAAATAGGAAAATGTCAAGATGGACATACGGACATATATTGTTAAATAGACTTAGATTTTTATTGTGCTATATTCGATTTCGCCAAAGTTCATCACATGGATGTCCAATTTTGTATCTTCATATTTTGTGGACCTTTTCAATAATGTGCGTGGTTATTAAACTAATTTGCCCATTTTAGATACCTAGGCGGATACGCGGGCATATTAAATTGACTCAGACGATGCTGATCAACAAAATTTATACTTTGTGAAGTCCCCGTATATGATATTTGCATACTAAATTACAAACTCAGTGAAGCCCCCACCATGATGCGAAAGGTATAAAGAGCCCTAAAATGTTATCATAAACATATTATTAAAACCAACCATCAGTTCAAATAACCCATATTATTATTTTACACATGCTTTTGAGATGCAAGTGACATACATCAATTTTTCATACGTTTCGTATGTTATGGTTTGCCGAACTTGTGACCTCGTCACTCATGTAACCTACTTAGAAAGTAAATATTCTCCATATGAGTTATTACATGCTTATGTTATATACACTTTAATAAACAGTTTATATACCAAACTAATCACTGTCACTGGCTTAACTGTTTCCCGTTTAAAGTGCACATGATACTTGTATTGTTGCGTTACTGTTGAATCCGGAAAATCGCAATAAATCGCGTTTCTCAACCTTCCCACCGCCGCACACATATCGTGTAACTGTGTCACCAGTAGTTTGGTAACATTGTTGTAATGTCAGAGTGAAATGAATGAAAGCAAATTTTCTTTAGATTTGTATCAACACCCACTTAATAACCACTTGTGATATATTTATAATTCACTTGACACATAATGCTGTTTATGTGTCAAGAGCATTTATTGTGCAATTATTTTGGCTGGTGTTGGTGATTCAATCAGAAGTAAAAAAAAAAAACAATATGACTGAATCTTAAATAACCTCCACATCTACATAAAAATAATGGACGTGGCGGGTTCCTAAGTATGCCTTTTAATTCTGTCTATATATAATAAAGTATCAACGTTCGTGTTGGAATCTACATAAAACGTTTTTTTGTAAATTGTGGGCGCGTATGTTATCAGCGCCCATTTTTAGGACACACATGAATATTGAACTTCATTGTGGACTGATAAATAAATTTTGTATTTTATAAAGATGTTTTTTCTTTTATTTGACCACGCCTATTTTTGGTACAAAACAATCGCAAATTCATTAATCATATATGTGTGTAACAAAATTCAGCTTTGCTGCTCAATTTTTGTGACCAATAAAAAGATATTGTTAAATTGTGGGCGTATCTATTATTCAACGCCGCCCATTTTTTAGCATTATGATAAATAAGCTAATTATAATTATTTTTAATAACTTTTATGCTTATAGTTCAATTTTTATGAATGATAGGTACGTTTTTATCGCTTGTGGGCGTGGCTCTTAACTGATTTTGCTAAATTTAAATAGATAGCAACGTAAGAACAGGTATTAAAAATGTTTATACAAATTTTCAGTTCATCTCAAAAATTTTCAATCGTGATTGTGCCAAAAAAATAGACGGACATGTCTAGATATCTGCAGATTTTGATACAATATATGTTCTTTGTAATTTTATTTTATTTAAATTTCAATCGATGCCAATTGAATGACAAACTTAGTATACCTCCCATCTCATGGGAGGGTATAATAAATTCTAAAAATATCAAAAATGGTCGATTTGTTTTTTAAAACTTTGAACCACATGATTAGGTGAAGTGAAATGAATGAGTGAAGCGAATTTGATAATGGTTGGAAAATAGCTCCAAGATAATAATTTTCAATTTGCTAATTAGGGGCTGTGAGGATCTGATGCTTGCTAACAGTCCTCCTTTAGCTAAATAACTTGGGGAGTATGAAGATAAAAATTGAGTTACAAGGAGCCAACTTTAATTACTGGTTAAACCATCTAGAAAACAATGTTTCGTATATATATGATATATTTGTGCGATTGGCTGCATTCCAGTTATGTAGATTATATGAACAGTTAAGTTCACAATTTGGTAGTGCTAACGGTTAACTATGTTTCTTTCCACTGTGTGACGCTAATACTGCATACATTTTGACACAACTAGCGATTGCTTGCCAAAAGTGTTGTTGTTGTTATTTGAGTTAGTGCGACTTTGCCAAGAGCTACAGAACTCCCGCAGACCTACACGAAAGCATGTATGCATGTACGCATGTGTGTGCGTTTAAGAATATACCGTAATGGTATTGATTCATTTTTAACTTTTGCCAACAACGTTGAATTCATTGTTTGGATGATTCACACTTATTTTACTTTATTACACAGTCCCTCTCTACGTATATGCGGTGGATGGCAATGACACTGAAACGGTATCTTTAAGTGGGTGCACATGTGTGCGTTCTCAAGCGTGTGTTAAATATGTGGTTGTCACCTATTTTCAATGCTGGATACACTGTTCCGCGCACACCCAACCAACCTCTCATACAACCACACGCAGCGAGAATCTTGACTATTTGCTGATGGTTTTGCTAAACATGTGCTTCCATCGATTCTAATCCCAAAGTGTGTCTATATTGTGGCATCTACGACCTGATGATGATGGCGGTGCAGTATTATATGATACGATGTGTGATGTGAGGCGGTGCAGTTGTGTGTGGCCATGCAGCCTTGATTGCCAAAGCCTGACTGACGATCACGTAGCATCGGTGACATGCAAATGAAGCATTCAACTTTATTGAAAGGTGCTAAAAACTGCATTTAAATGTAGGGATGCAAAAAGTTCGCCAAGCCATTCGTACAATTGTGTAAAGGTTTCGATGCGATCCGTTTTGGTTTTGTCACTTCTTGGTCTTCTTCTTCTTCCTCTTCAACATCTGCATAATATGAGAATTATTATTTTTTGTTTTTTGCTCTTTAGGTGTTGAGTGTTCATCAGCGTGTTTGCGTAACGTGTTCGTATGCATATGCGTGTTTAACCGAAAATTTACATATGTTTCCAAACTATATATATAGGGGAGGCTGTGAATATATAAAAAGATACAAACATACATACAAGCATGTTGCCTATGAAGGCACACACCTATAACACTTTAACACGTTGATTATCATCCTCGCCTATGTTTGTGGTCTTTGGGTTTCGTCAGAGGTTTAAATGTTATACGCTAACGCTTACCAACACATTTGCCATCTCTCGGCACTGCCTCATGCCTCATGACGCGCGGAATTATTCAAAAACATACATAAAACATGTTTTCGTTGAGTGTTTGATAATTGCATTGTGTTGACAAGTTCAGTTGATGTTTTAACTTGACTTGGTGTGCGTACCATTAAAACTTTAGGGTTTTATAACCATTTCCCTCCCCACGTCTCTCTCTCTCTTTCACTCTATCTTTTTCTCACCCCGTTATAGTGCACAATTCTCGTGTTAACGTCTGAAAAGTTTTGAAATGAAATTCATTAACGGCATGAATATTAAAGAAAAATTCCAATCACTTGAAAAGTTGATAAAACGAGATTTTATGACAGCAACTAAATAATAAATAATTCAACAATGTTTGTTAATTGAATTGTGCGCTGATATGCTTATAAGACTTGTTTGTGTGTGTGTTTTTTTTTTTTTTTGATGACGGAGGGGGGAAAAACCCTTTATGGGTACCCCGTGCAGCACGGGGTTATGTGGGAGTCTTCGCTCATACCACGTTGGTGCATGTGGTTATGCGGGACTCGCCCTGGCGACCTACCCACTAAAAAACCGCACTCCGCGGACTTATCCTCCCTATGGTACCACCTTACAGTATTACTTCACAGGGAGGAAAGGGCACAGCCCTACCTACGCTTGTATTTCAAAGAGTTCCTTTTTTTTTTTTTAGCCCTATTTCACCGGGCCTCTGCGTGATTCCTTTCCCTTTCTAAGGTCCTGAGGCAGCTGACTACGTTGTTAGCAAATTTATTGATGATGTCCCACATCTGGGGGCATTGTAGCATAAAACTAATAATATTATATGGTGACAAATTGTCACCTACCACCCGCTCAACCTCCAAACGCTGTCCGGCAAATCTTGGACACACGAAGAACACATGCTCCGCGTCCTCCATCACATCACATACTGGACAGTAGGGGTCCTCAGCATGCCTGCATCGATGCAGATATGCCTTGAAGCACCCATGGCCACTCAATAACTGTGTTAGGTAGAAATTTACCTCCCCATGTTTTCTATTGACCCAAGGCTCGAGCCGGGGTATCAACTTATACGTCCATCGTCCTTTAGCTGACGTATTCCACTTGTTCTGCCATTCCAGCATAGATACCTGCCTAACTGAGGCATAAGTGGATCTACGTCTCGGGCGGGGATAGTGCTGAATCAGCCTTTTTTCGTTTACCAACAGAGCAATAGGCACCATTCCTGCGATAACGCATGTGTGTGTGTGTGTGCGTGTGTGTGTGCCTTTGTGAAAATTTTCTTCTGTGGATTAAGCGAAATTGATTTATAAATACTTTATGTAATAAGTCGTGCATGTACGTGAAATGTGCGATGAAAGAAGTTGTAAACTTGGCTTCGGACACGGACGATTATTACGACCAAATTTTGAAGCAAACTCTCTTACCACGGACTCAAAATTGCGTTTGTGAACTTTATCGTGATAAAAATGTAAACCTTGACTAACAATGGAATAAGAAAATAGGGATTTGTGTCCTTTGAGTACTTAATTTGTTTCCAAAAATCACCCTGGATCAGCTTTTATTTATATGATAACTCTGTTCCTCAAGAAATATAATATTATATGTAAAAATTGTCCGATCAGATAATTAACAATTCTCCTCCAAACTTTGTCAAAAACTATTAAGAATTTTTTGCCATGTAAAGATTTCCATTATAAAAGCATTTGGGGAGGGTTTCTAAAAATGGTCCTTTTCAAAAGGGTCTCTTTCTGAACCAAGACATGTTCCGGTATCGAATTTTATAAAAATATCTTATCTTAGGTTTTGCACAAATTTACCTAGACAGACAGATGGGTAGGCGGACTTGATTAAATTGATATGTAGTTGTTTGTTTGATTAATCAAACCTTGACCAAATATTTATCATCTATGGTCTGTCCGACGATGTTTTAGACATCGATACAAACGATTGATTAAATCGATTTTGATTCTGAATGGATCAGTTTGGTTGAAGGTACCTTATGTTTTCTTTGCCACAAATGGTGCAGGACGTAAAGATACAAAGTTCATGCACTATAGACAATTTTTTGCTTGAAATGGAGTAAAAAGAAAAGGCGGAAGCCGCTTTCGGATTCGGCGCACCCAAGAACAAACAGATTATGTGGAATAACCAAAAAGGATTCTTCAAAAATATTTTTTCGCAGACGAGTGTAAGGGGTGAGTAAAGCTTGTCTTTAGTTAGTGAAATATATAAAACAAGAACGGAAGTAAAAAGTACTACTGTTCCTATAAAACAACATAAACGTACAACAACATACGAATTTGTACAATAAAGTCCAACAACAACACTTGATTTTTACATTTTTTATTATTATTATTAACAACAACAAAAAAACAAACAAACAAGCAAGCAACACCATCAACACCTAAAGTTATCACTGTCATAAACTTGCTTTCGTTCCCTAACCCAATAAAAGAAATATTTCAGGATATCAGAAAAAAAGTTACTTCTTGTACTCAGATATGAACAGGTACACATTTATCTATATTTATATGGTGTATACTTGCATTTAGGCTAAAAAAAATACCATAAACAGCTTGACTAACAAGGAAAAACTTTAAGTTTCGTTACGAGATGAGGAATACGTGACAAAATATTTTATAACAAAACTAACGCATCCAGTCGAATGTGAGGTGAGTTATATTTTTATATTCACATGATAGCTTCTATCATGTTAAAGTATATGAAAAAATTCATTTTTCGTTAAGAGGTGTCATTACATATTTTATCACAAGGAGAAAAAATAAAAACAAAATTGAAACTTTATATTCTCTTGTAATTAAACAGTAAACTGAAGTTGAGTTTTTCGTACAAAAAAAAAAAAAAGGGCCCTCTGAGAAAAGAAGACTTGACACAGAAAAAAAGCATGTTTTAATTCCGGTAGCTTGAATACTTGTTTGTTGTCGTGTTTGTAAAACAACAGCAAAATCATGCAGCAATAGCAACAACAACAACACGGGGGCTATACATACATGACTGGACTCAACAGTAAGTGACATGCCGGCTTATACATACACGCACACAAATAACAGTATTGAGAGTGTCATAATGAAGCACCACATATAGTATTTCAAAAAATAAAGGCAAAAACAAAATTAAAAACAGAAAAATGAAGAGAGTAGGTACGCCATCACACACACATCACCTGTAGTGACATTTGATGGATAAGTAAGTGCAGTCAACAGCACATTGACAAAGAAGTGAACAACTGTGTTCTTGCTTAAAATCCCAAAACATACCTTTTCCAATATTCTTACCTACTTACTCACCTACATAACTTTGCAAATGATTTGCATTTATACCAAAAACACACAACCGAAAATTGCCAAGAACGAAAAATAGAAACAAAATTTTATTAAAGGGAGTCATGAACGAGACGAGACCAGAAAACAACAGTACCCTACCCCACTTAAAAAAAATAAAAATAAAAAATTAAAATAAATGAACACACCCAACACAACTAAGATGAATTGCTGGAAATTGTTATCAAAAAATAACTGCGCGCTGAATTAATAAAAAAAAGGGAAATAGGCTGTATGGACTGTATTAACCTCAAGTTCAATGCAAATTTACGTTACCTCGCTACAAGAAAAAAAAAAGTGGAAAACAGGTCAATCTCGTTCTCACACAAAACTTAGAAAAATTAAACAAACTACAATTATGTGTATAATGACGAAATCTACAAACTTTAGAATCTAATAAAAATAATCCAACAGTGAGCAATAATAGACGGACGTACGGACATTTATTGGTTCAAATTTTGAAAATTATACCTCTGGTGCTTCTTTCTATTTAATTACGAAACTTATATTTGTACAGGAACGCTTTCACTTTATAATAGCAGCACAAGAGCTCAAGACATCGTACCCATTACGTTACAGCCTTTCATTTGATACCCATATTAATTAAATTCTAAAAGTTAACAATTTCGAACGGTCGCCATATTAGATTTGGTATAATTTTTGTTTAGTAAATTTGTATATCTACATGTTCTCAAATGAAAATTTCAGCTTGACCTTTGAAAGTTGTAACGAATTAGAAAATTGTGAAAAATAAACATTGGGCGACTGGAAGGATCGAACCTGGACACGATAGGTTGACAAGTATTCAATCATAAACTAGGGCTACTTTGCAACAAACCAAAAAAGTTTGTCATATAGTTTGATTTGATACGTACCTTAATCTGTATTTATGTAAGTGTGATAGTAGGGTTGTAATGTTGAAAAGTGTGAATTATCGATATGAACTATTTGCGCAGGAAATTGCACAGGTGGATGTGGTGTACCTGCTGTTGAGAACTCGATGAGGACGAGTTGGAAACCGGTCCAGGTTCGATATTCCTGAAGCTGAAATTTTCATATTAGAACATGTAGATAATTTTTTTTTTTTTGCTAATTGCATTGTCAAGCCGTGTCATGAGACACTTACATTACTTAGATTATACAAAATATAGGAATCGACCATCTTTGGGCGGTCCCTTTACCATGAACGTTTTAATTTTGAATATATATGTGACCCAATCTATTTGCGAAGTTACATTAACATATATCAAGTATATGTACAAGAATAGTTGGAAAATTTTGTATCGTGTACTTCGGTATTTGATTTGATGTCCGTATTCCTTAAGCAGCCACCATTTTTGTAAGCTACCACTTAGATTATAGCACACTATTTTTCAAGAAATCAAAAATACGCCAAGAATAAAAAAGTGCCGGACTCTGTTGCAAACTTGATCAATTCATTGCCTGGAGTAATTTCAAACACAAATATTTATTTCTATTTATAAACTTTATAACAAAATAGCTTTCAAATGTAAAATATATTCGTAAGAAGAAGCATGTAGGTGCGTGCAATGCCTATAAAATATATCCATTTACTTAATTCAAGAGCCCAATATTTAAGTTAATATGATAAAAACTTAGAAATCAATTTCCTCCACTTTGACACATTTATGAATTATCCCTTCCTACCACTAAATGTAATCTTAAAAAAATACTAAATATTAATATACACACGTATTAATAACTTACACATAAACACATGGCAGAAAAATTTTATGTGTTACACTTACAGAATTATGGCTTCGAAAAAACTGAATAAAAAAAAAACAATTGTAACATAAGCGTTTACCAGGGATGAGCGTTAAATTTAAATTGAGATAATTTACTGTGAGGGGAAAAATAGAAAACGGGATCAGATACTTGGTTCATTTACAGGAAAGATAATTTTTAAATATTTTGTTCAACGTTTCATTTAACCTTCAAATGCCTTCTTCAACCCCTCACGTTACACCACGTTAATAAAACGCATGTGTTGGTTTTCTTGCAGAGGCTTGTAGCCAAAAACAAAATCCTTAAAAAGAGAAGAGCACCAGAAACAACGTTTTATTAAACTATAATAGCGGAGGGGTCTGCGAAGATAGACTTGACGAAAGACGTTCTATAAATGTAAACTACATTCGCGTTCTCTTCTGCTCACGGGTTCCTAACTGCTCCCAACATGTAAAGTTAACTGTTCTGTTATCTCTGCTGCTCTGTTAATAAGAAACGAGTCAAATTGTAACATTCGTTGAAATCCTCCCTATCTCTCTCTCACTCTCTCCCTATCTGTCCACAGCTCTTTTTCTCACTATCATCAGCTCTCCTAATAACTTTATTACCAGAGAGAATTGTTGGTTTTTCGTTAATGTTTTTAGAAGAATCTGCAAACTCTCGCATAAGCGAGGGAGTTTTGATGTGTGAATGGATTTAGTTATTGTTGTTGTTGTTTGCAGATACATTGTATGTGTACACTCTCGCTGGTGCTGGAGGCCCGTTTTGAGGTTAAAACCCTTGTTATTTATTATGTGTGTTCTTCGTTCAGTGTATCTAACTTTTTAGTGTTGGATTGTGTTACGTTAGAGCCTCGTTTTATTTTTATTGTGTTTCTGCTCATGCGCTGTATTATTAATGATTCTCAATAATTCACACACAATATCTATACCAATACCGTATATTTCATCCCACATACACACACACAAACACACTCCCATCAGTAAATGCAATTATGTGGATACAATGTATTTATGCTCGAGAGAATCGCTAAATGGCTAAATGGAGATGTTTGCGTATTACAAGAGAGTAGCAGCAGCAGTAGCAGCATAGAGAGATAGATTTACTTTGCAGTCGCTTTTTAACAAGTCCACGTGTGTGTGTTTCTGTAGCTCTCTAGTTTATAATGTTATGTTGTATATGTTACATAAGGGTATAAGTGAGTGTGTGCACAAGGAGATTGGTGTGTGCGGTACGCACATTAACTTCAAGATACACAAAAATTCTTTCATGCATTCAGTCTTAAAACGTCGCTCGCTATTTATAAAACGTGGTATAAAACGCAAGCCGGCGGCACTTTTTTCCTTCAGAAAAAAAAAATCATCATACTCACACTCATACCAGTGTCTATACTAATAAAAAATCACCACACTCATGATTTACTAATAAAAAATAGAAAAATATTGAAATAAGGAAAGAATCTAAAGAATCTGAAAATCTGTGCGAAGTAAGAAGAAAAAAATATTTCATTCATTCAAATTATTGAGCACAACAAAAGTAAGCAAAGTTATAAAACAAGCTGTGAAGAAAAAAAATTCGTTTTAATGGAAAAATTGTTTCCCTCTCGCATCCTTTAGTTTAAATTAAACTAAATTTCATTTTTATACAAAGTGTGTTTTTAGAATATTTAAAGTGTGTTAAGAGCGTGTGTGTGTGTGTTAAGAAAGTTTCGGGGAAAAACGCCCCTAATTTTATAACAGTAAAGAAAACTAAAAAAAACGTTGTTGTTAGTCACAAAAACAAAAACAACAATAACAACGACAACAACAACAAATTTAATGCTTCCAGAATATATTTAAAGGATGCAAGAATGATATTTATGGCGCTTGACCTGTGTTAGTGAAAACTCCTGGTCTCACATGGATTATATAGCAAAACCCAAAGAAAACCCAAAACGCACACCACTGCCAGCCTGCAATGTAATTGCACCGGAACGAAGAAAATTCTCCACGCTCTTACCAAAGTAAAAACCACTTTAAAATCACTGAAAAAGGATACATGAAATGCTATCAAACAACAACAACATTCACAACAATAAGGAAAATAGCAATAAGACCGAGAAGTAACGGCAAAAACGTTTGTTTGGTTGTTTAGTCAGTCCCTACAGAATTTAAACGAATTTTTCGTGTTTTGTGTTGCAGGGCATTGAACGCACTTTAGAGCGAGGACCTTAACCTCTCTTTTTATCCAGCCACTAACAAACATTGAACTTAACACGTACGTAGTATGTATATACATACGCGTTACATTCAAGTGTAAAACAAAACATAGTTAAACCAAAAAAAGAAAAAATCGACGAGCATAAAAAAATGAAATTAATAGAAAGTAAAGTTGAGTAAAGCTTGAAACAAAAAACACTGGAATTGAAAAGAAAAATCATTCACTATGTGAAACGGTGTTGAAATTCAAAAAATTCAAAAATTCAACATTTTGTAATTAACATAATTTGAAATCCTGTAAAAGTCAACATTAGTGGAAATTAAAATATTTACAAGAAAACATCAAGAAATGTTACGTGTCATAAAAAATTTATAAAAGAAATAAAGAAGAAATTCTATCATGAGATTTTCTAGTTAAATTACAAGCAGAAGCTAAGAAATAGATTTTAAAAAAAATCCCACTTAAACATAATTTTAAAACATTTTCATCGCCTTCCTTCAACTTTAACTTCATCCTCCACTTGTCTTCTAAATAACCGTCAAAATTAAGTTCTCAAAGCAAAATCATCATCCGGCATACCGTCACGCTGAGAACATCTACGACGGCGGCACCGACACTGACGACGACGAATGTCCTTTAGAGTCGTCCACCATGAATCCATATGAATATGAGACCACCACGCTGGATTGTCGTGATGATATACGTAGTGGTAGTGGTGGCGGTATTGTAGTCGGTTCCGGTGTTGGTGGTTTAGGTGGTGGTGGTAGTGGTGGGCCTTTGACTCCACGTCATCCACATATCACATCACAGCAGAATACTTTACACCATCAAAATCAACAGAATTTTCAATTGCAACAACAGCAACAACAACAACAACAGCCAGACACACAATCATCGTATTATGATTATGAATATCAACATTTGCCACATCGTGCTAACGATTTAAATGCTGGAATAACAGCAACAACACCAACTACAGCATCAGCCGCCTCAACAGCAGTCCGCACACATGGCAGACAAGGCAAGTGTTTGTATGAATATCTACTTATATTCTTTTTTGTTTGTTTGTTTGTTCTGTTTGGTTTTGCCGGTTGTTTTTTTTTTTTTTTGTTTTTTGTTTTTTTTTTTTTTTTTGTTTTTTCATTATTGTGAAGGGAGAAAATTGGGGAAATAAATGGAACTAAAATGCAAATACCAAGTGTGCGAAAGGAAAGCATTTATAAATAGAATAAAAATTTATGGCATACCATGTAATGCTGAATGAATATGAAAAAAGTATGAAAAAACGTTCAAAAGGGGAGTTTTGCGTGCAAAGTGCACAAGTGCCAATTGTGAGCATATTTTTTTCACATTCCAGCAAACTTATAAATGAGTATGAAAAGTATGCGTCAATAGTCAGACAATTCATGTAAGATTTTGCTGCTATTGAGAAATTTCAGAATTTGTAGGAATATTTTTCATTTTAGATCTTCTCCTCTATATACCTTTGCACAGTGTAGAAATTAAATTGCAGTTCGCGCTTATTGAAATATATAAATAATATGTTTATTATGATAAAATTAGTCAGAGAGCAATTGTTTCCAAGAATTCATTCATTTCATAGGTTGAATAGAAAACTAATACAATTCAAGGCAATTAGGGCAATTCCTAAATACCCGTTACATCTCTAAATACAACAGTGGGCACAGCATGTGCCCAAGTACTTCCTGTACATATTACGCAATAACGTATCAATTGGATTTTAAGCCAAATAGCGTTTTTAATAAATTGTGGGCGTACCCATTTATATCACATTTTTATCAGATCGATGTGTACATTATTACTAACACATACGTATATTTCAAATTTCACCTTTAGGGCTCAATTTTTATAACTCTGAGATCATTTTTTGTAAATTAAAAGCGTAGCTCTTGCCTAATTTTACCCAATGTAGGAACTTGCATATAAAAATCAAAAATTTTAATATATTAGCTCAATTTCTCAACTTTTAAATTTTTCTATTTTTTTAATTTTGAAGCGTGTTCGTACGTCCACTTTTCTTAACTCTTTATTGTACATTAATCCAGAATAAACAAAAGGTTATCGTAAAGCTGGTATTTTTTTCTTTCCTTATGTATATTTTATTAAAATAATAGGTTTAAATTAAAAAGAATGTATATGCAAGTGTGCATAATATTAAGATACTTATATTGGAGGCAATTTTCTTTGTAATATTATTAGGATTCAAGTAACAAGTACTCGTAATGTAGACAGAATTAAAGAATGAAATTTTGCATATATTTTAGTTGGATGTGTCTTAAATTGAATGGTACAATTGTAAACTTGTTATGCCCACAATGACAGCTTCTGTGATAATTTTAAAATGACACGAAAGGCGTTCTTTGAAACCGTATTAGAGAAAATCCGCTCCTTTTGACTCAAAATGAATCACACGCGTAAAATTTTATATTCTCACGAATTTTCAGAATTTAACGTTTTTAATGTTGTGAAAATGTTTCCTCTACCTTCATTTTTGGTAATGTTACATCTTTTCAAATCTGGCATTGTAGTGTAAAGCATCGCTTTACCCTCAATATTTTCCAATAAAACAAAGCAAAAAATCTACTTACTACAAGACCCTAACTTTGAGTTCAATCCGAGGACTTTTATTTTTTCGTCAATTTTTTTCCAAACGCTTTGGCAAGGCAAAAATTGGTACATTTTCAAAAAAAATTTAGAACAAAGTTTTGATGCCAATCGATAGCAATTTATCAGACAAATTTAATGATGCAAGTTTGAGCTTGATCAGGCTACTGTGACAACTTCTGTGATAATTACAAAGAATGGAAAGCATTTTATGAAACTGTGTACATTTCGACTAAAAGTGAATTACACGCGTAAACATTTATGTTCACATGAATTTTAATCAAAATCTTAATTTCGCAACATTAATTTTTCGTAATAATATATTATACCGTTGTTGTGAAAAACACTAAAGAGGTATAAATACCGAAATCTACTTAAAATTCTATGCTGATCCAGAATATATATATTCTATATATACCTTTTTACAAAGTTAGATGGTAATGATGGATATAAAAATAATAATTTTTTATAAAATTCTCTTCACAATCAAGTTATAACATTTTCACTCTCATCGTTTACAGCATCGTAATAATTTTGAGATTTTATGATTATATAAAAAAAAGAAACAAAATCACTTTTTGTTGCTACACCTATACGTACGTGCCATATTTTCAATGCGAGCACATTTTTAACATTTTTATAGAAAACTTGATCTAAATTGTTTATAATCGGAGCCGTTGAGTAGCGGTTGCCATCAATAGGTGGTTTGATGAAGAGGCCAATACAATAAATTTGCAAGTTATTTAAATGTGAGATAGGCAACAATAATGAAAAAAAAAAATCATTAAATAAGCAAGAACAACAACAATAACAACAACAATAACAACAACAACAACAACAAAATATACACTAATGTTAATGTAAACAATATATAACGCAGTTGTAAATGCACAGCAGTTGGTGATTTGGGGCTGATGGTGTGATGGTGTTACACCAGCCAGCTATAATAATAACAATAACAACAACAACAACAAGAACATACAAACAAACAAATTAAACCAGTTTTATATTATTAAACACATGCACCGGTGTTCGTACATATACATCCGCTGGTAGACTTACATGTACGCACCTAATCATCTGGATGTTTATAGGTATGACGACCTTGCCAATGTGATGAAATCACCATTTTTCTCTCAGCAGAAAATTGTTTTTTGAATACACACATGTAAACAACCGCTTATACCATACATACCAGGTTCACAATTGAAAACATGCCATTCATTCATTCATTCATTCATTGTGTCGATGCAGATGTGAATCTAGCAGAAAATGCACGTTTGTATATAAGTTTGTACTGAACTTAGCTGAATTTTATGGCATTTAAATTTTCTTTTTATTACAGGTTGGTTTGCAAATTACTGACCATTCGGTCGTTACGATAGTTATTTGTATACATGTGTGTGAGTTTATTGCTTTTACACAAATGGGTAACAGCACCAGGAGGGGGTCCATTCATCCATTCATCCATCCACTTAATCCAAACATTGAACCAAAGCTATACCAATAAGTGTTGTAAACGCTTATTATTCAACACCTCACCTTGAGCTTCTGCCACGTCTACGTCCTCGTCCTAGTCTTCATCTCATATCTGCATAGATTGAAATTATGCACTCTAATAAAAACGTACAATTTTTACATTTGTTAGCAATAATTTATGATTTTTTATACCTTCCACATAAGATGGAGGGCATACTAAGTTTATCACTCCATATGCAACGTGGAGAAGAAGGCATCAGAGTATATACGTATATTCTTGAACAACATCAAAAACTAGACATGTATGTCCGTCTGTTCGCTTGTTGTTATCATTCTCATGGTCGTAAATTTACTTTTACTTTTTTTCGCTACATAAAATGGTCAAAATCGGTGAAGAGCCCACGCCACGCGCCCACGATCGACAAAAGCCCATCTGCCCCAAAAATCGAGCCATGAAAATGAAATGTGGTATACGCGTGTATAATTATCCCAGCCATCGAGGTACCAAAATAGACGGGGTTGGACTTTGCAAAGAAGACTTAAGACTTTAAGCTAAATGAAGTTTTTTCCATATTTTTTTATTTATCTGCCATTTCGTTTATTTGTACGTACGCGTGTGTTGTTGCTTGTTTGCTATATATTGAGCTTCGCATGGTCTTCTCCTTCAATTCAGTGTGTACAAGTATGTTCGTTTGCATTGTTCAGGGATTTTTATAAGTGCCCAGAATTTATATGGATTTTATATTTTTTGTTCGTTTTGCTCTGTTGTGCGTTTTATTGATTGTGTTTGGGGAAATTATTTATGGTTAGAGGGTTTGTGTTCAAACAAAATGTTCTTATTTTTATACTAACGCAGCAGCAGCAGCAGCATATGCACAACTTTCTGATATTTGTTTAAATTTAGTTTTTATTATACATTCTGAAGCATTTGGGAATAATTCAAGCTCCAGTTTGTTGTTGTTGTTGTTGTTGTTGTTGCTGTTGATAGTTTTAGTTTTTATATAAATATAAATACTTTTTTGAATCATAAAAATATCAATAATTAATAACACAAAGAAATTTATTGTTTTTGCAAAAAGGAAACGGAAGTAATAAAAATTTGTTCACATAACACACACATGTGTAGTCAAATGCAAACGAATCGTAGATGATCATCTTTGTATTTGTTGTGAATATTTTAAAATATGAATTAAATAAAAAGTGGCATCCATTCAAAGCATAAAACAAAAGTGCATTCGCACGATTATACAAATTATGAATATTTTAAAATGAAGCGAGTTTTTTCTCCAAATAAATGTGATTTCTATTTAATTCTAGCTGAATTCTAACTGAGTTGGCAATAGTGAATATATTTTGAAAATTGATAATAATATAATGTGAATACTTTTCAAATTCAGCTCAGCTGAATCACACATTTAACATAACACTTAAGTTTAAATTGAAATACACTTTTTTAGAATCAAAATTCAGTCAACTGAATAAGATGTGAAATGTTGTTATGTACGAGTTGTTTAGTTTGAAAGTGATAAAAAACGAGTTTGTTTTGAAAACAAACTGAATAGTTCGCAAATTCAGGTAACTGAATGAAACATTTATTGCTATAAAAATGATCCATAATAACTTTTTCTGTAACAATTATATATACCGTACAGTGTTTCCAAAGATTTTTATAAAAGTCGAGAATGCATATTATTTACTTTCAAGTTTTCATATTAGAGAAATTAAAAAAAATTAATTTGTTCATAGATTTATATAAAAAATTTAATATAAAAATATCTCTTAAATTTTATTTTTATTAAAAAAAATTAAATAATTTTATTACTTTTGTATAAACTTTATGTCGTTACTTAATTATTACCTCCACATAAGATAAGAGGTGCTATAAGTTTGCTATTTCTCTGACAACACCCACAAAGAAGCGTCAGATTTCTTACAATATTATTAAGTAACATCGAAAGTTTAAATTTCGTATATATATATAATTACCACATTCATTGATGCGCCAAAAATAGGCGCGGTAGAATAACAGACACGCCCATAAACGACAAAAATCTATTTATCTGCCCAAAAAATTTACCTTTAAAGTTTTAAATTCGTAAACATATTTATAATATTCGCATCCATCGATATGCGGATATGGGCGTGGTGAGCCCAAAAATCGTCTTTCCCGTTAATACGTACGTAATACGTACTCTATTAGAGGGCGTAATTATGTACCTACCACACCCCCTCATTGTATGTAGATGAG
Source organism: Ornithomya fringillina (assembly GCA_963978525.1). Taxonomy (NCBI): domain Eukaryota; kingdom Metazoa; phylum Arthropoda; class Insecta; order Diptera; family Hippoboscidae; genus Ornithomya; species Ornithomya fringillina. Next base: position 13,637,127 of record OZ021692.1, on the reverse strand, counting down.
AAGAATATTTAATATGTGGCCGGAGCCAAATTTAGTTTTGCTTTTTTACATATACCGCAATTAATACATTCTCACATCACTTCAACAATGCTAGTCAACTATATTATACATGTGAATAAATAAAAAAGAAAATGCCCCACCTCTTCCTACTTCAAATTTTGAAAAGTTTCACATAAAAGTTATTTAATCAAGTGTAAAAAAATCCGTTTAATAAATATAACTTTTGGCATAATAATTAACTGCCAAGCCAAAGCTGCCTAAATTAAACCTCAAAAGTAACAACAACAAAAACAATGTAACAACATTCAAAATATCCCTAAGAGAAACACTAAAGCTCTTTAATTCACATCATAATCATAATACGTACATATACGCATACCCTGCAAAACGGTTAGACAGCAAGCACACACGGCTGGATTGAATGTTCACATGGTGAGGAGGAGAGTACAGGCACAGAGCTGAAGTTGCTAGCGGCTATTTACGCGCGCACCCGAAGAGACACCCATAAATTTTTTTCTTGTATGCTATACGAACATAATAATCATTTGCCCAAAACAAAAGAAAAAAAATGAAATGTTTGCATGAATTAAAATTTTTTAACTAATTTAATGCTGGTTAAAAAAAAGCAACTTTTTCAAAATGATTTCAATGAATAATGATAACACACGCGATAATGAATATAATGAGAGAGATTTTGTTGGAATGAATGGATGAATAATGTTCACACCCCCACATACGGGAGAACCCTGTGGCAAACACATATGCAGAGAATATTATTGCAATCCTTCTGTGTTTCCTTCCAAGGGATTCATCATGAGTTGTATTTAGTGCCCTTTTCTATACTTTTTCTATTGTTGCCTTTTTCAATTTTTACATACAAACAATTTATCAAAATCTTCTTATTTACCATTTTTTTGTTTCCATAATAAGGTGAAATAAAAAGCTATTGTTGCGACACTGAGTGTTTTTGCGTTACAAAAAATTTAACCAATATTGTATTATAAGGGTTGTTTAACTTGTTCACATCATGCTCTATATCTAGACACTGCAATCTAAAAAACGAATAAAATCGGATTAAAGCGGAACGGATGAACGATGTACGGCAACAGACTTTAATTTGAAACATTTGTTTCATTGATTCGTTAAAAAAAATGTTGTTATCAAACCAATAAGTTGCGCGAGATTGATTGTTATCTGCTGCAACAGTATATAAATTGATAACTTGTACAGGGGGTCCGGAAAATGGGCTGTAATATTCGTCGAAAAAAACTCTTACAACCCACTAACAAAGTTGCAGTTGCCGCTTATAATCTGGTAACAAAGAGAGTTGAAGAGTTTTTCGAAATAACTGATTTCGTGCAGAATTCTTAGAATTTTTCGACTAACATTTGGATTTTGGCCTATTTTGTTAATTTTCATTATTTTTTAAAAAAGTGTTCCAACATGAGTAATGCGTGTTAGTAGTACTTACAGCCATTGCGATTTTCAATTCAATGATAGGTATGACACAAAAGCTTCAACCAAATCTAATATATTTTAAATTTCGAAATTTGTAAATTGTAGGCGTGGCAACTTAAGAATTATTGAAGTATGTGTAACATTTCATTCCAAAAATCGAATTCTGCACCTGTTGTTGTAAATTGTGTAGCATATATGTCTACATGATGGATACACTAAAAATATAATTTCGACATTATTTTTGTAACCAAAACAAACATTTGTCAATTATAGGCGTGGCTTATAATCCATTTAGTTCGTTGTACATGCTAAACTAATTAATATAAAACTTAAACTCAATTTTTGCAAAAGTGATCATTTCCCCAATAGGCGGACATACGGACATTGTAGTATAAATTATGGTATAAATTGTTAAAGTATAAATAAGGCTGATGAAGAATATATTTATAAAGCATCGCTTAAGTTGTAAATGAGATACAAGTGCTGGTGCACCTTCACCCTTCTCAAGGAATGGCCACGGCTGATCAAATTTCAAGCCTAAGGCCTCTAAAACTTTGGCATAATAGTTTCAAATGTAATAGCAAACCTTGTATACTTCCCTCTTATACGAAGAGTCTAATAATATTGTTCAGTTTTTTGTCTTTCTTTCTCTCCATTTCTGTTTTTTGTTTATTAGATAAGTTGTGCGTACAGTGCACTCTCGCACTCTTGAATCATATTAAACACTTGACATATTGCATCATTTTGTATCTCTATACAATAGTTGTTGTTGCACTACTTAATAATTTTTGATAAAGGAGAAAGGCACAAAACCCCTAAATAAACACTTGACATAACAAATGAAGTATTTAATAGATAAACAAAAAAAAAAAACAAAAAACAAAAACGAAATGAAAAACAAAACCCAATTTCCCATTTGTTTGTTGTTGTGTTGTGTTGTATAAATTGTCAAAGGATACTCCGGCTTGACTATAATACATTCTCCTATTAATACTCTCTTTTTTTTTCGTTGTGTTTGTGCATTTTATTTAAAGAGAAGAACAAGAAAATATTAATGGCATTTCAGCTGTTCAATAAATGAAGCACTTAATCCTTAGTGTCTGTGTATGAAATATATATAGATAAGTGTGTGTGTGTGTGTGTGTATGTGTATCATATATGAGAAGGTTGAAACCCTAGAGAATACATGGGCAATAAAACGTAACTTGTTTAAGCTGGTTGGTCGCTTGAATGTGTGTGTGAGTGTATGTGTGGTGTAATATAATATCTTATATATACAGTGATTTATTTTCAAGTATTGAAGCAAGGATTTCTATATGTTGTTGTTGTTTTTCTTTTAAAATTGTCATTTATTTTTTATCAAAAAAGAAAAAAAGAAAAAAAATTAAATAAAACAAAATGAAAAAAGTTTTATCCTTAATTTTGTTTCTGTCATTCCTTCATTCCTTCATATTTTGTGCTGACATATAAATTTCCGCTGTTATTATTATTATCAACATCGGATACCATAATTTTGACTTCTTTCTCCATCTCGTCTCAGTTCGTATTCAGTAATATTTTCATTTCTTGCTGGCACTTGTCACTTTTTTCTTGCTGGATGCTCTTTGATCCTTTGGAATATGTTGCTTAACGGAACGCATTTCTTTTCCAATTTATACAACAACAAATAAAAGTCTTTCTTATTTACACAGTTGCAGAGAGAGACACATACTCACCATGCCATACATCTGGATTTAACGGTTTAAAGGTTTGCATGTTTTTTTTTTTTTTTGTACCAATACATATGTATGGTTGTGTGTGTGCAAATGTGTAAATAAATATTTGCATCTATTTTTCGATTCTTCTCAAATTCGTTCTTTCTTAGTTTTTAGTTGTTCCCGTTTGTCATATTACCAATAACTGTTGTTAGCATATTTCTGACAGCTGTCTGGTGGTAATATGTATATAAAGTAACAAAGAAAAATAAGCAAAAATGCTCTCCACTCTTTTTACGTGCAGTACATAAAACTTCCAGTTTTAACAAATAAAAGGTTTTTGCTTCCAATTCCTCTCTTAGTTCCATTAAGTTGAATGAATAGAATAAAAATTATGAAACGAATTAGACACACGTTTGTTATTGCAATAGGGAGAGTACTAAGTTTATTGTTTTGTTTACGATATCTGGAAGGAATTCTTCATCAGCATCAAAATCTGAGTCAATCAAGTTATGTGCGTCCGTGTGTTCATTTGTCTGCCTATCTGTCACGCTTGTAAATTTGAAATTCCCTTGAAATACACACTTGAAATTACTAAAGGTACATCCACCTTCAATCAATTTAACCCCGTCCCTCTGTGCGTCCAAGGATTTCTTCTAGCAAACCTATAGCTCGCAATTTTTGATGATTATTTATGAAATTTGTCACAGCGATGTCACTGGTGTTAAGGATGATCTTTATTGAAAACGGACCCGATGATTCAGCTTTTAGGACCCCTTCCCATATAACACCGTATTTAAAAATAAATCATGATATCACGAAAATTTGCAATTTTTACTACGACTCAAGCTTACTGTGACAACTTAACTAATTAAATTGTGATGCGGGGTGATGAATGGTCGGAAAGAACTAACTTTAATATTATTTTCTTATTTTTTTAACATATGCTGAATTCATTTTTTTATACCTTTTGTTCATACTTGAAAGAATAGTGATTTTCTGTTTTAAATATACTCGCATCAAATCATATCCTAAACAAATGGCGCTAAGGGACACATATACTTACCTATCGTAATTTAATATCAAGTATCATTATAAGTGTACAACAAAACACAAATACGCACACACACATACAACACACAACGTGTTTATGTATAAATGAAGGGAAATAAAAAATGCCGAAAAAATGTAACATTTTTTTACGGGCGATATGATTTTAATACAGTAAAGCATTAAATTACCAACACCTAGTCTTGATGTTTTCGAGCGGCCAATATATACTCGTATAGTGTAGCAAGTGTTGTTTAAATATGTATAAACAAGTGGTATCAGTTTTTAAGCAGCAAACATAAGCTATTAGGTTATAAGGAGTGATATGTTATGAAATGAAAAGTCTGCCGTAACGTCCAGAATTTTTTTCCTATAAATGCTGAATGATTCTTAATGTAGAGAGAAAACTTTGTTTATCTGGTTTATTTTTTTGTTTTTCTGAGATGGCAAAATCCCTCAAAGTATTTGGGAGTTTTTTTTTTAACATATCATATGACTTGAAACGTCTGATGGACAGAATAGTATCACTACGTAGGAGAGAGTGTGTGCGTTTATGCATCAACTATTCATTTCTGCTTGACATGTGGATTTGTATATAAGCGCAGCTATACCATATTTATGTGAATAAATGTTATATATTAGTGTGCGGGTGTGTGTGTGTGTGTGTGTCACCCTTATGGTTAATGAAAGAGTACACTCACCAAACCATACCCTCGTTATTGATGTCAACCTTAGTGACGAGGGTATACTAAATTTATTGTTCCGTTTACAACACCCATTAAGAGGCTTCAAAGACTCTACAATGTATACTAATTCTTGATCAGTTGCAGGTGTAAATTTTGAGATATTGAAGTAAATATTTGTGCAGACACACTTCTAGTTACTTCACACACATCCATGCAAATTGGGAAATATCACGCCCACAATTAACAAAAGCCTCTCACACCTACAAATATTACCTTATGAGGTTGAAATTTAGTATGCATATTTATAATTACCCCGTTCATCGATTTCATCACCAAAAAATGGGCGTGATTGTATAAAATACACGCTGACAAATTCCAAAAAATCGTTTCACTTTCAAGTTGATAAGTAATGCGTTCTCTTTTGGAAGACGTAATTAAGTACTCGCCACGCCCACTGTTTGTATGTAGATGTGGAAGGTATTGAAGATTTGGCCTAAACCAATTTTTCTTATTTTTACTTGTTCTAATTTTACATATATGGGAGAATCATGACCGTTTACCTTGCGACCGTAGTAAATTGTATTAGTGTCTCTTGCTCTCGCTCTCTCCTTAAGCGTGGTAACGAACAGAATACAAGTGGAGACGGTTGCTGTTTGTGTTCACATCAAAGTAATAACAGGCGGTATTGTACACTGTGCTATACTCTATGATCTATGATGTTGTTAATGATGATGGCACTGTAGTGCACTAGATTACAGATATACAAAGATCGAAAAAAAATTATAAAAAAAAAAACAACAACTAATAACAGGTTTACACCGGTTTCATATTTTCGAAATTTTTATCAAACTAAGTTAAGGTTGGAAAATGCTCTCATCCGCTTTGTCTCATCTCTAAGGTTCATCTGCTTCACGAAAAATGTGTTTGTTTTTGGCTTTTTTTTTTTTTTTTTTTTTAAATTTGAACATATTATATATATGTGTATATACGTTTGCTTCTCTCTTTGGTGTTGTATTCTTTTGTGTTGAAATCAGTGTAGCTAATGGTTTTATTTGATTAAAGGTACGTGCCGGTGTCTTTTTGTCTGTTTCAGTTGCATCGCTTGTTTTTTTCGATGCTCTTTTTTCGAGTTTTTCGTTTTCTTCAATATATAGAACTTTGTAGCTTAATTGTGTTTATTTTCTAAGAGCTCTTGAATTCATTTTTTCATGGTTATGTAGCGTTTTATAATACCTTCTATGAAGTCACTATGACGTTCCACGTCTATTTATGACGTTCCAAACAACATAAAAATTTTGTAACAATGGATCGATTTATAGTTTTTTACCATTTCTTTTTCCAAAAGCTACAGGTAGGAAAAAATGTTCTATATCGAAGAACGTTTTTTAATCGAAATTTTTAATGTCAGTCGGTAGTCTTTGATTATAGGATATCGACAGTGTAAGATTAAGCGTGATTGGACCATTTAAGCAGCTTCTATGCAGCTTTAGAACTAATACATAACAAATGAAAAACAAGTGTCTCTTAAAAATTAACTTCATTCCACGTAAACACAAGGGATATATACAAAATTATTTATTCATGCGAATTTTCAAAGTTTTACCTTTAACATGAAGCAAAAATTTCTCTTTGTTTAATCCCGAATTATAACAATTCAAACTTTTGCCTGAAAGCAAAGCTCCGCTTAGTTCTCTATGGGAAGATCGTTATATTCTTGATATTTTCCAATAAAACTTGGCACATTAATTATATTTGCTGTTATGCTAAAGATTAAGAGTGCAAACTTTGAATGCAATCAGATGACTTTTGTATTTTTATCCATATTTTTTCCAAAGACCCTAGCAAGACAAAAATTGACAAATTTCCGAAAAATTTTTTTAAAAAAAACTGTTGCTTCCAATAGACAGTAATTGATCAGAAAGATTCAATAAAGCAAGTTGAAGTTTAATCAGGCCATTGGGGCACCTTCTAAAATTGTATCAAAATTACTGTGAAAAGCGTAAAAGAAAAACGTGGCTCATTATGACTCAATATGATTACATATCCCACCACTCGAATGGTCCCTTATTATGATGTATATTTACCTAAAAAAATAAATAAATGAAACACCAATATTTACTTTTTAAATAACAACCAAGTGTAACATATTTCTTCTTACATTGTGGGCTTGGAAGCTGAACTAATAAGAATTTCCTGTGTGATAAAAAACCGCAGCGACTAATAGAATTTCTAGCTAATCTTTAGAAAAAACCACGAGAACAAATAAGTTGTATTGCAAAGCGCCATTTGTGTTTTTTTTATTTTAAAATTAAAAGCAGAAATATTTCCACAAAAGTGTTCACATCCTGTTATTTGCTAAACAATTTCAAACTTAAATATTGAGCAGAACAAATTCAAGATTTATACGAGTATAAAAAAATTAATAGAAAATAATTTATTTGAAAAAAAAACATTGTTTCCAATACATACGTAGGCCATAGAAATGATTTATGTTGTAATTTTTATGAATTTTTTACGTATAGGCTTAAGCTGGACAGGTACCCACCGCAACACCATAGGTTTCTAAATCAAATTTTTGTTTTTTGTTGGGTTTTTTTATTGTAGTTTTATTCTCTTTCTTTCTTTCTTTCTTTCGGGTATTGCCTTTCTCTATTTCTATCTCTTTTTCGCAATTACATAAACTTAACTTAACTCTGACCTATATTTACGGAATTGTAAAAAATTCCAAAAACATACATTCGTATGTATGTATGTATGTGGAGAAAAAGCCATTAAAATTTCCATTTCAATACTTTTTTCGCCCCACACACTATACACCGCATCGTAATCTATATATTGTAGGTTGGTTGGTTGTTTGGTTAGTTGGTTGGTTGGTCTTTTCGCAAAAATGCAATAATTTTATGGCACAAAACGAGACAGCGCGAGTAGAAAGAAAAAATTATAAAATAGCGAATCTCCCAATATTTTCGTTACATCGGACATATGAACGTATAGAGCGGATACGAAAATAAATAACAAAAAATTGAGCAGTAGAACTTTTTTTAAAACGTTTTCGGGCCAAATGCAATTTTGGGCCTTTTTTCTTTCGTCTCACATTCTCCACACACGTATGTGTCTATGTTTGTATAGAGAAAACACATATTTTTGCGGTCTCCCCCAAAAAATACAAATATTTGAATGAATATTTTATTTTTTTTTTTTTTTTTTGTATATACACTCACTCAAATATGCATGTGAACGAGAAGAGATGGGGAAAAAATAGAAAAGAAATATGAAATGAATGCAGGGAAAAAAGTGCCAATTTGAAAGTAAAATGGAACACATTAGTTTTGTTATATCTTGGGTGCATATGTTTTGAATTTATTGTTGTTGTTGTTGTTGTTATATAATTTGCGTCTTTTCAAACACTCTACAGAGTAAAGCTCACAAAATGTACACATACATATACATATGTTTTCGAATGTGTGCATGGGTGACTATTTCCTGTACTGATAACATGACTCCTTTTTTTATTGTATTTTTATATAAAAATAAAATTAAAATAAAAAAACGAGAATACGTAAGATATTCTTGAGAAATATTGTATATTTTTTGATAAATTGCTGAATATGAAATATCATCTAAAAAGTGGGTGATGGTTGAAGGATGTTACATTTCTTTTAAATTATTTCCTTATAAACAGATCCCATGTTCTGGGTAATATTTACAATAAAATAAGTTTAAAAAATCTTTTCAAATATGGGCGTGGCAGACACGTGTTTCCATTCTATAAACTTTATTACGTCTTACGTATCAATTTACGAGTTGAACTTGGTGCTTAATAAATTTTTGCAAATTAAGGGCGTAACTGTTATTTTACCCAGCCCATATTCGTGATATCAATGGACTATGGTTCCTAACCAGTTTTTCCCTTTTTAGTAGAAAACTGCTTTTCTAAGAAAAATCAACTTTATTATCTTCAAATTTCAGCCACACAGAAGGGCATGGCTAAATAGACTCAGATTGTAAAGCTGATCAAGATTGTGTCTCTCTGAAATTTCTTTTACAAATGGAATGAGAAAATTAGTCTACCGCCTCCATTACATATGTAGAGCATAATAAGTGTATGGCTGTGATAAAAATGAGAAGAAAGTCTTTTAAACGCCTGCAAATATTGTGATAGAACTTTACAAGGCGCTTAAAACATTACGAACCCCATCAGTGCTGTTCTTCTTCAATAGGTTAGACGTTCGAATCTAAAACATTTTCTTTCCGCATTGTTATAGAATACATATAGACATATATACATATTGTGTAATTCTCTCTTTTCATCACATTTATCTTATTAAGAGAAACATCACTTTTTTTTCTTATTGAAAAAATCTGGCTTTTCTGTGTGACAGCTATTTATGTTACATGACTTTTTTATCTTTGTTGTTGTTGTTGTTGTTTAATTTTTTCCTTCAGAATAATTCTTTATTTCTTTTAAAAATGAGAAGGTTTTTTTTATTTGTTTTCTCTATCTTCTCAACCTTTTTTATCATTAGGACGGAAAGCTAAGTGTTTGTGTTGTCATAACTTGAGTGTTACATTAAACTTATGCTCGATAAGCTGCATAAATTGAAACATTTCCAATTTGTTGTTGTTGTTATATATATTCACGAATGACTGCATTTTTGCTTAGATTTTTAGCATCAACACATAAAATATCTGACACGTCGCAAAAGTAAAACGCTTACAATACAAACCTTTAGCGATTATATACAGGGTATGAACAAAATAATATGAACACCATACAACATAGTACATATTGTTGCCTGTTGGCAACACTACTTCCGTACAAATAACGTAAGACGCATGTACTCGTATTGCACAGTTTATGTGTCAAGTTTTTCAGGTTATATTTCAGTGTACTATAAGCTTTGTTCTGCGACAAATAAAACAAGGGATCGGTGAACTTCGAAAGATGGAAAATCGTTGAGGCTCGGTTAGCGGGAGCATATGTGACGAAAACGGTATGACAGCGCACAGAAAACACGGTAAAATATAATAGACGAAGATTAATAGTGGGCGAAACTTAAACGACAAACATTAAAAAGAATTGTGGCCAGACACTATAAAAACTATCGCGGCAAAAGTGACAGCAGAACTCAACACTCAAATTGTTTTAACCACGGCACGGCGGGAACTGCCTTAAACTAACATTCATGAAAGGGCTGCAATCGCGAAATCCTTTAGATCAGTTGTTCATATTATTTTGTCCATCCTTTGTACATCAATAATTAATCATGATTATCAATCAAGGGACTTACTTTGAATTAAATTTTTATTACTAGAAGGCTTTGCTTCTTTGAGCAAGCATTTGTTTATAACCCTTCTTAAATAAAAAAATCATTCCAACTCAATTTCTTAGAAGATCACACCATCACATATATTTTTTTTTTATAATTTTATATGAATTTTAATTTACATGAATTTCCAATTTCTGTCACATTTTTAAACCGCTTAATAAAAGAAATTAAAATAAAAATGAAAAAAAAAAAAAACTTGAATATATTCCAAGTAACTATAAATTCACTTGTTGTTGGCTATGTGGGTAAGCTGGTTGGTAGGTGATGATTATTGTGGTGTTTTGAGTTGGTGTCAATCACTCGATTAAATCGCCAAACCATTATAAACGAATCAAAACGTGCTTCGCATGAATGACTACAAATTAAATAATAAATACGACAAATTTTTGTTGTTGTTTCGAAAAGCTGCCATCTTGCCATTTGGAGTTTAGAAGAAAAGTCATAAAAAAGTTTTTTCCCTATTTTGTTTTTTAGTTTTCTTTTAATCATTTTATGGCTTTTTCTAAAAGCGTGAAAATATTTTATAAACATAAATAATTAGAAGTTGAAGAACTATAGATAGAATGCCATAAATTAATTGTTTTTTTTTTTTAATTGTTATTTATTTTTTAAAAATTATGCATGCGCTGATGTATTTGTTACGACTAGAATTTATCAGAGGGGATGAAAGTTTATTTTTTTTGAAGAGAGATATGCGGTATTAGTTGAATAAATTATAGTTTTAAGTGTTCTAGTCATGTGTTCGTGGGTGTTTATGACCCTTTTTTCTTAAATTTTGAAATAAAGAGCTCAATACTTCATGCAAACATATTTCATTTTTGTATTTAGGTTCCAATTTTTCTTTAGCGCAATTGATTAAAAGTATCGCCTTTTCATAAAAATGCAGCTATAAAGTTGAAATTCAGTTTATAAGGATCCTGGGCGGGGCCGCAATTCAGAAAATTGTCAATTGTTAAAGGGCGCAAATAGGTACCTGCCAACTCCATAATAAACCACATCTACATATATAAACGTAGCATGTACCTGATTACGCCCTCTTTAGTATTATGAATCAACGAGCAAGTTGAATTCTAAGCTAAATATTCCTAATTAATTAATAATAATAATAAAAATAATAATAATTTTTCCTAATCATAAACATGTGCATCAAATTTAACCTCACAGATCCATTTCTCTGAATCTGACACATATTTGTAATTGTGGGCGTGGCATTTGAAAGATTTTGACAATTGAAATAGCAACCTGTACAAGAGAACTAGACATACATACAAACTTTCAGCTTAAAATAGCTTCTTCAAACGGAGATGTCCAACTCTACACCGAATTTATGGCAGATCAAAAATACGAAATATTTGTACTGTGTCTGACAGTTTCTTGTTATAAGTGGTGTTATAAATGGGACAACTTCCATGTTATGTGAAGAGTACAAAAAAAAAGAAACATGTAAGGCTAGAGGATATGTTCAAATATTATTTTTAGTTGAGTTCCAAGTTTATTACGTGCCAAATCTTGCTGGTGATTTCATATCATAATGTTCTGCCCTCTTTTTCGTATTCTTTTATTATTGTTGTTGTTGTAATATATTTTATGAAAATTGTATTATAAACACCATAAAAACTGGTGACACATAATATATAGAGAGACTCATTTGTTGGTGTAGTTGGAAACCCTCCCACTTGAATAATTTCAACTTTATTTTGTTAGCGGCAATTCCACCCACAATAAGTCTCCCGCTCCACGCAGCATTTTGGTATAAAGAAAACTATTCCGTTGTTGTATTAAATAATACGGGGAAGGCGTGCTAGCAAATTGCCAAGAATATATGTGCCAATTTATTCCCAAACAGTCATAAACCAAGTACAACCACATAACACCAACACCAACCCAATACTAATCCATTAACCATAAAATATTCCCTAAATGTATTTCAGTTGCACCGCATTAGCTCGAAACGCACATAAGTTTTTTCTTACAAAAAAATGAAAAATAAAAAACAGGAAAAACTTTATGATAAATATTTTATGCATTCTTACTTTCCCCCCCTCACACCTTCTGGTGTCCTTCATTTTTCTCACGACGTCTTCTTATTTTTATAGTTTTCCTCTTTTTCTTTTTTTAGCACTCTTATCTAAAGACATTTTTCTCGATTTTCATATCTCTCGCTCTCTCTCTCTCTCTCTTCTTTTGTGACATTGGCATTATTTGGTTGCACGCTTGCTTGATTTGGAGATTTCGTCTTGAATAACCTCTTACAAAACTTTTCCGTGTGATTCCTATACGTCACGTTTTCAGTCTTGTTTCCCGTAAGATAGATTTTTTCCGTTGGACGTGACAGAAATGTTTTCAAGTTAATGTGCCTCCTGTGTATATATGTAGGGTTATGTGTGTGCGTGCGTTCCAGGACGGACAGACACTTTACGCTATCCACCCGTAGTGATACTGTTGTGTTAGGACAAGTAGTTTGGCTTAGAGCGTGTGCCATCAGCAGTAAAGTTTATTTGACAAATTGTTTAAAAAGTTGCACTGCTCATCAAACTGAAGGGAAGAGTGACGAAAAATTACGCTTTCGCTTTAGCTTTGATAATGTATATGCAGACACTTAAATATTTAAAAAAAGTGTAAAGGGAATGTAAAGAAATCCCAGATTTCACACAAATCACTCTTATGAGTCTCTGACAGAGGCTTTGGGTTCATTAGCAGCAGCACAGACGCCACTAGGTACATACGGGAAGTAAGGAAAAGCAACTTAAGAATGTGTCTTTAAGAGGAAAATATTTTAAATTTTATGTGTACAACTTTTTTATTTAAATTTTCTTTCTTTTTTTGATTTTGTTTTTAATATTTTTTTATTATTTTGTAATTCAATTTTAGTTTTAAGAAATAGATTTTTTGTTCATTCTAATATTTCGCTTTAATTATTTTAAAGCATCATCGGGGTTAGTGCTTGATGTTTTTCTTGATGTCTTGTTACATACTTTATAGATATTTTTACAAAATGTTTTTAATTCTGGTTTTTTGTACAAAAGTGATGTGGTAGACTAGTATACAGTTAATTAGTGTGTTTGGTTGTTCTTTATAATAAAATAAAGTTTCTTCTTTAATGACATTTTTACCTTGAGCTGAAAAAATTTTGTTTTGGTTATTAATTTTTATTGCGCAAAATTATTTTTTATTGTTCACTGTTTTATATCATATTTTTCTCTCCTCTTTTAATTAATCTTAAATTTTTGTATTTATTTTATTCTAAATTTATTTTGTTTGTTCTTTTTATTGTTTGTTTTTGTTGGCGTTTATTTTACTATATATTGTATTTTTTTTTTAAGTACAAAGTCTAAATAATAAATAAAATATATAAATTATACATTTGTCCAATTATTTCGTCTTTCAATAAATTCGGAACGAACACTTAACTGAACTTCAGCTAGATTAAGTTGAATAAAAAACTTATTCTTCAATTCTCTCTCATTCCATGTTTATTGATTTTCTTTACACATGTATCTTGCAAAAAAAAACACCTTTTCGTGAAAAGTTTTTTATATGACTTTAGCTTAAAATTTCATTATCGTATGATTTTCGCAAATTTATTTGAATTAGTTGGTGTCTGACAAACAAGGAAGCGCACGAGCGAGCTGGCTCAGCTAAATCTGTTGCACGCTCTCGTGGCTTGATAAAATCATTGAATCAAAATTGAATTTTCACTTTGAATATATTAATATTTAATAATAATGAACACGCAGATAAGGAACACGCGTCAGACATGTTCACTGGCTGGCTTATCTCATCTGCCCTTTGGTCCTCTACTCCTGTCTCCAACACTAACTCGCTCTAATGTAACTGCATTTGGGGAAAAAATCCAACTAAATTGTGATTTTAACACTACAAGCATCACACACACACACACACACAAACACACACACGTAAATTTGCACTCCTTCATAGAGGTATTGCTAGAATATGAGCAAACGTATATTTTTGCGTTTGTGTTTGTATATGTGAAGACTGGAAAATGTACGTGAGTACCCGGTAATGTTATAAAATATTAATGAAATTCCAAATAACTGTTGTTGCATCACCTACACACCAAACATCAATACACACTACAAACAAACACACAACATACCACCTTTCTGCTGCTGCACGGTTGAAAGAATTTTCAAATTGAGTAAAAGTGTGCATTGGGAGGGAGTAAGCGAAGGCGGAATTGTGTTTTTTTTTTCTTTTATACACAATCAGGATGATTGTGTGAAAAAGCAATTTTTACGGGTTTTTAAGAAGCCTTAGCACATGTAGCAGTTAGTTGGCTAAATGTGTGTGTGTATGTGTGTGTGTGTGTGTAGGAGAGTAAGGTTTTGACGTATATGACCCCGTTATTTATAGGTGAGTGTTATAACTAAACTATTATTATATCTGTTGTTGTTGTTGCTTTTACTGCCAATATTGCAGAAAATATCCAACAGTTTAGTGAAAAAATTATTAATTTATTTTCTTTTGTATATTTATTGTTGTTTTAGAACGAATTGCACACAATGCACCAAAATTTAAAACCATTTTCTTTCAATTTTTCTTCACATTATTTTTTCAATTTTTGTGAATTTTGCCATAAATTTCTAGTTTTTCGTTTTGTCCCGAAAAAGACCTTAAGCTCCCCACTTGTGCATTTATGTTGAAAACCTGTGTAGAGCACTGAAACACATGCACATATATAAATATGTATTTACGGCTAGACGCACCCATCTCTCTCAACACTAAAAGGCGTTCAAGTGGAATTTTTATTCCGACACTCTTTTTTTTTTTTTTGTTCTTTCATATCCCAACACTTTTTTTCGCTTGCTCTCATTCACCCAAAACACTCTTTTCATCATATTTTCCTTTCTATTCCTTTGTGTTTGATGAATTTTTTTCCTGCTTCTGGTTCATTATAACAACACCGTGTGTCATAAGCAGACAATCAGTCTGTTTAGGAGGAGCTCCCGTCATTTTCATTTAGGAAAAAGAAAAAAAGGACAATATGTTAAGTCATAGTTCACCTTGCTTACATTACACCTTAGCCTATGTATTCTCCGGGTACCGGTCCCCTATGAAAACCCAAGAGATGTTATCATCTTGACAATTTTAATGTATTACTTAATACTTAGATTCCATCTCTTAAGAATTAGAATTGAAGTGAACAAGTTATATGCGGCTGTAGGCAAATTTTTAATACCCATCATTTTGGTAAAATGTAATGAAATTTATGACTGGCAATGTTGTGAACGGGGTCTTAATTATTGACACTCTTATAAATTTGCCCAATTTTTACCAACCTGTGTACAAATATACAAAAATTTTTACTTACTTTGCATCAATATGTTAATTTTTATGACACAGGTGGACAACCAGACGTGACATTGATTCAAAATTGCAAATTAATCAAGAATATGTTTGCTTTGTAGAGTTTTGAATACTTTCCTCTGACAAGTAGGAATTGTTACATAAACTCAGAATCCAATACTATTGTAAGGCCTATGACTCGTTTGTATATATAACTCATATAAGAACCCTACTCAAGTCGGCTTTACCCCCCTAGCGTACATTTTAGTTTGTAACACTAGGTTTCAGTCCCGTAGATTTATACTCTTTTGGAATTGAAGCTGAAATCTCTCCCATTAAAGGCTAATGTAGACGAAAAGTAAGAATTAGGGAAAAAGAAGGTCATAAATTAGTTTAACTTTGCAATCTCTCAGTCTTGCCCATATTTTATACAAATTTTTAATTCCCCCACCTAAGTTTTTCTTTTAACTTCTTTAGTGTTTGCTTCAAATGCTACCAGTACAAATTACTCCTTATTATTCACAGGTTTCATTAATATATTCCCGCACCTTGATTACAAATATCATCCACCTATGTATATGTCTTACGCAAAAAGATGGCAATATTCTTTCTATACTTCCTACTCTATATTCTGGAATAACCTCGATTATCGTTGTAAAAGTGTATGTGCGTGTGTGTGTTTGTGCGTAAAATAAATGAGTTTTTCTTCTGTTTAAAAGGTGTTTGGTAAACATTTGAAATATTTCTAAATACCTCTCGTAGCTAAAAACATATTTTTATACCCTGCACCACTTGTGGCAAAGGGTGCATTAAGTTTGTGCAGATGTTTGTAATTTCTAAACGACAACTGTCACTCCCATCTTCAGTTATATCAGTCGATTCAAAATTAAAATTTGAATCGATTTAAGCATCTCCGTCGATTTAAGCATCTAAGTGGTGTAGGGTATTAAAAGGTCGTGACCGACTGTAACATTTCTCCTTGTTATGTTCTGTACATATTTTCGGAAATGTTCTTTATATTTTGAGGCCTGTGTTGTTCGTGTTGCTACCTCACTTTTCAATAACTTTATGAGAGATGAATTTTAACAAAGCCACAAATTACAACACTACGTATCCCCTTCGTCCTCTGCAGTGCTCTCTTTGTTTCTTCTTCACATACTCCTACATTCACATTCGTACAACACTTCATATATCGATTAAATACCTGAGAGTACAAGTTTCCTAAATGCCTTGCCTTTTCTATACATAAATACACAAGCTGCTGCTGCTGCTCTTGCTAAATTTCTATGCTGTTCTACTTTTGAGTTTTCTTCTATTGGGTTAAATGATTTTCCTCTTTTTTGTAGAATTTGTGAATTTGTGAATTTGTTTCGAGTATTGCCGTGTTGTAGTTTTTACTTTTATGCCAATTTTCTTCTTCCTCTAACTCTCTTGGGCCCATACATATATACGTATACATCGGGCTTCTTGTTATTGTATACGTACCAAGTGCGCATCATTTATTACCTTTTGCGGTTATGATATAACCTGAAATTGAAAGTGTTTATGTTGAATTTTATGAGCGGTTTCTATCCATGTATAAGTATGAGATGTATATGTATATATGTGTGTGTACTTGTATTAGTATAATTTTGCTATAAGGTTCTTGGCGTGAACATCTTCTGGCTGTATGCATATCTTCTTCTCTCGCACACCCCCCCCCAACCGTATGCATTTAGTCTTTGCGTGCTTATCTAAAAAAAAAAAAGCTACGAGAGTGGTATAAATAAATTTCATTATGTTGTAGCAATTATTGCCAAAAATATATGCATGTTATGCTCCAGGGGGAGAAGAGCTGAAAAGTCATAAAATGCAGGAAAATTATTAAGAAAAAAAATCAATCAAAAATGAAATTTGAATAAAAATCTAAGAAGACGAAGTACTTGATGATACTTGACATTGAATTTTATGTTATTTGGTACACACTTAACGATAATAAAGTGACTACCGCGTACGATTGTCTGCTTTGTAGATTGAGGATATTACACTTTTGAATAACTTATCGCATCTTATACGAAACCTTTACATTTTGTGGATCATTCTTGTGTACTACTTAAGTAGAAGTATCCTTTGTCCATTGATCCAATTTTAAAACAACTATTACCGCAATCTTAAGAAAAAACTTATATTTTATTTTATGGAACGACCTTAATTTTCAACTCATTGTTGTTGTAACGTTAAAGCTTCTTATTAAGAAATAATAAAAAATATTTTAGTTTATACAACATCGTTTATTGGATCGCCCTTCCACATAAGACACTATCGTAAAAGATGTCTTTATATGACAAGAAATTTTAAATATAAATAGAGACTAGTTGTTAACCAATAATAACCAGGGTCGCTCAATTTGGAACCCGGCAGACCATCTTTTGAAACCCTTCCAAAAAATATTTTTCATTTTTCTAATATAAATAAATTGGCCAAATAATATAAAAACCTGCCATATACACTATATTTATATATTAATAGGGTGTTGGGCCACCATTTGCTTTTAGAACAGCTGCAATTCTTCGCGGAATGTATTCGTAAAGTGTTTGTCGGTCTTTGTCGCTCGTAAAGCGTTAAACGATTCAGCTTCCGTTAACCGAGCACGAAGGATTTGACCTCTTTCGAAGTCACATATTTCACCGATCGCTTGTTTTAACCGTCGCAAAACGAAACGTATAATATACTGAAATATAACCTACAAGACTTGGTACATAAACTGGACAATATATACGCGTCGCATGGTGTTCTTATTACTTCTTAAAAAAAAGTACATAGATTGGCTTATGCCAAAATGTGTACGTTAATAATTTGGCCCAAATCAAATAATTTGTAGAACTTCTCCACCTAAAACATTTTTCATAAGTGACTTAAGTGCGAGCAATAACGGGTCGATGTTCAAAGGAATTGAAAATCTCAAACGTTATGACAAATTTTGCATAGAGATCTTGCCTTACACTCGTACAAAATCAAATTAACTCAAGAACTGAAATTGAAAATTGAAATTGATCATTTGAAGCGCTCGCTAAGGCGATTCAACGCCATTGAATTTCTTTTTAAATCATTTGTTTGTGTGAACAAGCCAACAACATAAGAGGAGCTCAAGGATAATATCAAACGGAAAATTACTACCTTTCCGGGGGATATGTGTGATCGCAACAAGCATGCTCTAGGACAGTCTCGGGCAACTTGGGCGCCGCGAACATTTTTGTAACATATTTAAAATCGTTAGAGTTATCGAACTTTTGGTCGAATTAAAAGATAATGTTTAAAAAATATTTTATATGTGAACAGATAATGCTTAGCTTGCATTATGGGCACGAAAAACAATCGCAATATTCACATTAATAATAAAAATTTAGTATTTAAAAACAATAAAATGTGTTGCT
This sequence comes from Ornithomya fringillina, assembly GCA_963978525.1. Taxonomy (NCBI): domain Eukaryota; kingdom Metazoa; phylum Arthropoda; class Insecta; order Diptera; family Hippoboscidae; genus Ornithomya; species Ornithomya fringillina. The sequence goes on along the minus strand of OZ021692.1, from coordinate 13,618,186 downwards.
TGTTTAATTTTTTTTTAATAGTATCTATTTTTGTATTGCAATTACCTACGAATAAATTTATAGCGAGTTCCACAGGTGCGCCGCGAAAAAAAAGTTTTAAGCTTAGTGCGCCGCAGCTTGAAAAAGGTTGCCTGACACTGCTCTAGGAGCTCTTATATAAGGCTTAAGACCTTCAACAAAAGTGACGACAAAACTAAATAACTTCTCTCTTAACTAACCTTTTCATATTCTATACGACAACAACAGCAACCTAATCACTTAATTTTCAAGGGTTTACATTTAACTGCAGCCTTAAAATAGATGAATGCATTTTACGCTTACTGCTTCTTCTTTTTTATTCCGGAATTTTTCAATACTGTTATGTGCGCCACTTGGTTGCAGCAGTTGTTCTCTCTTTTGTATACACAACCAACTTTATTTTAAGTTCGCCATATGAAATTCTTCAGCAAAGTTTTCTTTTATAAAGTTACCATTAATTCAATATTTGCTTTACTTTTTTCTCCTTTTTTCTTTTAAATTTCTTCTTTCGTTCCTGCTTTCGTTTAATATAATTTTATGAGGCTCTTTGTTTCATGGAAAATACGTTAAGAAAAGTAATAATGGAAGTAGTTTAATATCTTTCCTTCTCTGTGGACCATAAGTATTGGAGGAATGCAAATGTCAAGAAGATGACAGTAAGCATTTTAAAAAGAGAATACAATAATAACTTAATAATTGTGGAATCCTTCTACACCATGATCATAACCTAAGTAGGTCCTAAGGCTTATAAGATAATTCTTAATGTCTTGGTGTTTTAGCGGAATTAATTTTATAAATATAAGCGGATAAAACACCTCGCTACTTGATTTCGCTTCATCTATGTGGATATCTTCATATATTCCAACGGATTTTGGAAGCAATGAATAAAAACATGCCGCAGCGAAGAATCTTATTTGAGAAGGCATTGATTTCCCTTTCTTCGTGGAAATATTTTCACTTGTATGATCATATCAATCCATTCATAACTAATTCCAATTCGATAAAGCTTTTTATTTAACTTTTGAATCCTTAATGAATTAACTTTTACACATATTATAATATGCAAAAATTTCATTAAAAGAATTCAAAAAAAAAAAAGTCCGCCAAACCGGTTCATTCAATAATATTATTAAATGAAAAAGTGTATTAAAAATCAGACCCAAATTTGGTATAGTCTATTATGAAGCTAATTAACTAATTTTCACCAAATTTTGTAAAAAAAATATTAAAAATTGCGAACATTCGCAATTAAGATTTCTTTTATAATGTTATGTGGAAAGCAGTACTAAAAGTCATTCAATTCGCTTTATTTTCCACAAGGTTTCTCTTTAGACCAAAATATATCTTTATACCTAGTGCCCTTGACCTCTACAAACGAATTTACATGGACAGACGGACGCACGATCGGACATTGTTAAATATATTCAGATTTCGATTCTAGATCGATTGATATAAGTGAAAGTGGGTGTGGCATTTGTTATTTAGAAGTTATATACAAACATTCGCACAAACGTAATACACCCTTTAGTACATGTGGAGCTGGGTACAAAAATCACCCTAAAAAATCTTTAAATCTTTTGAACTCTTTTGAATACATTTGCATGTCACCCTAAAGTAATAAATTTATTTTAAAGAAAAAATGTTAATTTTACAATATTTTTTTTTATGTCTTTCTCTCTATCTCTCTCTCTATCTATATCTCTCACTCTTTATACACTCTGCTTTCCGATAAGAATTTAAAAATCTTACGTGTGACAGTAGAACTGTAACTTACACAAAAATTGTTTACTTCGTACGAGTATTTACAAGCAATAAATATGTATGGTTTAAAAAAAAACAAGAAGAAGAACAATAGACAGAAACATTATTCTTCTGCATAAACGTGTGTGACACTTTTTACACTCTGTTGACGTTTTGTAAATGCTCAAGAAAAGAAAAGCTGAGTAAGAATTTTCACAAATAGATGAAAAGCCTCTGAAGAGTATGGAAATTTTGCATGAAAACAGAAAGAAAATGTGTAAATTATTCAAATATTATGTTGGCATGAAAAACCCATAATAACAATTTATTGCTACACAACAATGTATACGCATGTATATGTAAGTACATGCATGCAAGCAATTATTTGATGGCAAATTAAAATATTGCGAGAGAGAAAAATTTCTATGTGAAATAGGAACAAAAAGTAATTCAACAAACAGCAACAATAAACAAATAATTTATCACATTTAAATAACATGACAATCGAATACACATACATGCCCACATCATGCATATGTTTCATGTTTCACTCAAGCAAACAACAAACGCCGGAGAGATGGCGAAATTGAGGAAGGATGTGACGCCATTGTTATATTAACGCCTTTCTCTAGTGATATCTTACATTTGGCAGAAACTGTTTCTTTGTACAATATATATACAATATGAACCAGTACATATATACTTTTATTTATATATGTCATCCGCTTATCATACAATCTGTGCTGTTTTCTTTCATTTCAAATATTTAACTGACACTTTGTCAGCATTTTTGTTTATAATTTATTGGTGTAAAATACTTATAAAAGAGTAAACATTTCAATTAACAAGGAAAGCATCATGCATTAAATTATCTTTTTTTTTTACTTTTTTTGTTTCTGACGCATAATTTAATAAATTTCATACGCAATCTACACACACATGAATGTATACTTGTGGTGAAGCTTACTAAAAAAAGTTTTTTTTTTTCAGTGTATGATACAAATCATATCATAAGCAATAAAGAGAGAGAGAGAAACCGGAAAATTGCCTTTTAGCATAGATATGGTTTTACAATATAAATGAATCACACAAAGGCAGACCGACGGACGAATGGACTGGCATGAGCAAATGTACTAGTTTCATTGTTGCTGTTTTTGTTATTGTTCTTATAATGTTTAATAATATACAAATACACAAAAACAAAAAAGCAATGATAGAAATTGTTTCATTTCTAGGTTATGACAAAAACATCTGTATCGCTCGGTGTAGCTATCTATACAATAATTGTAGAAATGAATGACAGCCATTCACACATACGCACATTTTTATATATAAGTAACATTTTTTTATAGCATTTGTTTGCATGTTAACACACAACGAAAATATTTTATATTCATGTACGTACAGGGCATAAAAATTTAGAAATTTTGCTGATAATTAAACAAGAAGAAAAAGTTGTATTTGGCTTAGATCAAATTGCGGATAACCTGCGCATACTTGGCTACAAACGATATACTAATAAATACATAATGTATACATGTATAAAATATAGGTGTGGCACATATGTACATATACATACAAATAAAGCGGAATATTAAGGAATATTAAAACACTTGTTACATTGTAGCCCAAAACAATCGAATGAAAGTTTTTGAGCCCCGGTGGCCTAATCCCGCACATTTTTGACTTTTCGATGGATACACCAAAGAACCAGTGCAAAAATTACTTCTAATTGAAGCCAAATCTTAGATATCATTCATATTTATAAAAAAAGATGGCCGTAGAAAAAGTGGGGGTGTGGCAGTAACCTTATTACACACTTAAATAGTGTATCTCATACCTTAACTCATATACGTTCACTCAGCGTATTCGGCACTAAAATGATTAATTTTTGTAAAAATGTGGCGGGTGTGTTACTCGATCACGCCCATTTTCAGCACTTCAATGGATGGAATAAATAGAGAATAAATAAAAATGCTTATATTATTATCATCAGCTTTATCATAAAGACCGTGAGTAATTTTTTTAAACAGAGGGCGTGGCTATTAAGCGTTTTTGAACATTTCAAATAAAAAATAACTACATGGAATGAGCAGCCTGATAATGTAAGTCTTTGTCGCTACAGAAAAATGTACTGAAGGCTATTAGAAATTGAAGAATCGATCGAGGGTGACGACGAGAGTCTGCGTTAATTTTGTGGACGTACGGCAAGGTGTACGCACGAATCGATCTTTATATCTCACACTATATATATTATTTATATAGAGTCTCCAAGGCTTACTTCTGTACTTATAAGTGAAATGATAAACGTTTATAGAAATATGTTTACTTTCATGTAGACGATTTACATCGAGAATGTTTCTGGAAGAAAGAGTTTTTTGCTTATTTTTTATTCGTAATGAGTTGGATGGAAGAATGAAGTGTTGGGTCAATGAACGAAAGTAACGTGAAATCATTAAAGAAAGTTTAAATGCTTATAAACTTTGTTTCAATTATGAAATCATACACATTACTGCGCTGAATCACAATTTTTTATATTTCTTCTTAAAATGTTTTCATTTCATGTGTTCAGTCTGAATTTATTCTAAATGAAATATTTTTTAAAATCATTAATTAAGAGGGCAGGATTCCAAGCAATTCGAACTATTTATACTAATCAAATATACACATATTTACTTAGCAAAACATTGAAAGCATTCTTCTTAAGCTAAATGTTATAAAAATGTTGAAAAGATAATTAACTCGGTATTGGCTGTCAATTAATTTCAGCACAATAAATACTTAAGTCTATATAGACGCTTTATTTAAATTAAGCCAAATAGGATACATATTATGCATATACGTACACGAATTTTTACAAAACTTGAAAAAATCCATTAATAGAAACTCTTGACAGTCAGCATAAATGCCGTTAAGTAAACAATTTCTTTCCTGTTGTGAGATTTCCGTATTATTTCTAAAGCTATTTACCAACCTACCAAACACATACTACTACACGTATAAGAATCTATTGCATACATTGATGCAGCCATTAGAAATACTTCAACATTGCATATATTTAGGCGCGATAACATTCATTCGCTTGGAAAACGTCGTAACCTCACTGCTTTCTTATTTTTATGGTGCACATACTTTAATCATTATTTAATGTTTATGTTTAATGCTGCACGTTTTCCATTTACCATGTTTTTGTTCTTCTTTTCTTTACAAAATATTGTATTTTACTTCTGGAGGTCGCGTGTTTATAATGATTTTTTCTTCTTTTTTTTTTTTGGTACAATCTGTTTTTTGTACAATGCAGCGCAAATACACTTATGTAATATTTATATGTACACATTTTCTTTTATATTCATCTCACTTAACACGTGAATGGGTGTGGACGACTCTTCAACACACGCACACTCATTCATGCAATATTACTTTAAGCTGAGGCTCTTGTGGTTGCTTTGCGATTTCTTTGTAGCGTACTTTTATGTACGATTCCTTTCAAAAGCTTTGCAAACAAATTGCAGATTGAAAAGGCGCATAAAAAAGGCGAAAGAAGGAAGTGAGGTTTAAGTCGAATTTGTAAAAATTCTGGCGGTTTAACTTTATTGAGCTACAGCTACACCTGCAATGTACCGACAAGGTGTAAGTTTTTTAGTTAATGCCTGGACCGACAGACATTTCGGAAAATCATACACACTTTTCAATAATATGTATTTCCATGCAAACTGTCCAAAATATTTATTAAATTTTAAAATTGTACTCTACTCCGTACAACTTTTGTTACTTTCCGTCGCTCTTAAAGAACTCATTCAAAAGCTGTATTTTTTATGTACGAGTAAATAATTTCTCTCTTTGCAAACGTATGCCCCTTTTTTTATATACATATACATATATATGTACAATACATACCCATGTATATAAATTTTCCATCATGCAGGTGCGTTGACTGTCTCTCAGGCAAACACTGGTGCAGCAAGTGCTGGCATTTGTCGCCTGTTTTTGAAATGAAAACAATTTAACGAAACAATAAAAACAGAGCCTTTATTAAACACACACACAGGTGCGCATACACCTTTTAGGGGAGTTTACTTCATTGATTTACTTTACTTTCATGCTTTTCATTTCAATTTTTCTTCGTTGTTTTTTTTTTTTCTTTTGGTACCCTCCACTCATTCCATTTGAAACAATACTTCAGAGGAACCGCAAAGTATATATCAAAATCTGAGTTGATAAAGCTGTGTCCGCCGGTTGTTAGTTTTGATATATTGAACTGTCCGTAGGTTCCTAATTCTATTGGGTGAAATTAGTCAAATGTCACGCCCACAAAAAATAATCATATGTTTATAGACATTTTTATATATATAGCCCCTCTATTGATATCCCAGAAATGGGCGTGGTGGAATAGAAGAAACGCACAATTTACATAAAACCACATTTGGATCAGAAACCAACTTATTGCTTAAATAACTGTACATAAACTAAAGAGGGCGTAGCTTGGTATTTGCCACGTCCATATATTATATATATTGACTTAACATTGTTAACAAGTAGCTTTTTTACGTCTGGGGGATTGTGTAGCGTACATAGCACTCACAAGTAAAATTCATATACTACACTACTAACGCCAGAAGACTAACAGTTTTCAACATATTGATTAGGGGCTTTTACTATACGCCCTATACTAAAATCCGTATTCAGGTTGATGCCGGTCCAATATGTTTTTTTTGCTTTTGTTTAATGTTCATTGGAGCTTAGGCATCCAATATTTGATATGTACCAAATACGCCTTTTGTTGGTTGTATATGTTGTTGTTGTTTTTATTCTATCGCTTTTTCATTTCTATTGAAGAGAACAACGTGCACGTTTTATACAATATTTTGTTTGTTGTATTTATTCTGTTTTGTGTGAAGTAGCACTTAAATGTGTCTGAAGTTTTTCCTAGTGGATATATGTTAGAGGCGCACTAAAATGTTGCCGCATTTTCCCAACGAGAACGTGCGCACCAAACAATCCTGATCATCATCAACAACAACAAGAACGTGATTATGAGCGCTGTGTTTGTGAATGATAATAGTTTTGTAAAGAGTACGTTTTCAAATTACACATTTTTTTAAAGCATCGTTTATGATATCACATGCTCACTTAATACCATTTTCTAATATTTAATGTGCTGTAGATGTAATATCTTTTGTACTTATGGTCATTAGAATATTAGAGTACATGTAGATAGGATTGTGTTAAAATATTCAGAGATAATGAAATGGGAATTAATGTTCCCGAATCATGGCAGCTTCTGTGATGATTTTAAACTATTAGCGTATTGGAGAGACGTGCTTAATTTTCACTCATTTCAACGTACACATTAAATTCTGTATTCACACATATTACAAGAATTTAAACTTTTTAACGACGTCAACATTTTTTCTCATGTTACAACAGTTCAAAGGCTTAAGCTTGAATACAATCGGAGAATTTTTACCTTTTTGTTAATTTTTTTTTTTTTTTTCGAAAAAAGGAAAAATTGACATATTTCGGAAAAACATTTTATAACAAAATTTCGATGCCAATCGATACTAATTGATCTGACGAGTTCAATGATCTTGGTCAGCCCACTGTTACAGCTTCAAAATTACCATAAACACCTTAGGAAACCATATTAGAGCAATTAGGCTTATTTCGATATGAAAATAAAACATCTAAAAATATTTGAAAATCTTGCTTGAATGCTTGAAAAAAAAATCACAAAGTTTAAAAAATTGTCCAACTTGACCAACTACAGCATTTTCATTTGTTTTAACAAAATTAAACTTTTTCAACAATCTTCAAGTATTGTATTATTCGCAAGCTGTGTTGTTGTTTATACACTTGCTTGCACACTATTACTACAATAGTTGTTACTTGTTTATTATTTTTTCCTTCATATTTATTATTTAATGTCAAGAGCACCCGTGTCTTTATTCTTAACAATCGAAATGAAATGCAAGAACTCATAAATTTTAGTAGAGTTGAAAAGTTTTTCATAAATATTTTCTATATATTTGTTGTTGTTTCATTTTATTCTTTACACGAAAACATAGAAGCAAGGAGAAAGTATATAAATAACTTGCACTTTTGCTGTTCTGTTCATTTTATGCAATTTTTTTTTCTATAATTTTTATTTTATTTTTATTTTTTTTGTAATGAAACAAAGGAAATATTGCTTTCTGGTATATATGTGTATGATACGAGTATTGTATTAATATACACATAAAAGCAACAACCATAAACTATAGCAATAAAGTTATGAACTGACTATAAGGTCGTCGTGCAAAACAAAATCAAAATGACGGCATACAAAGGAGCGACAAGCAACAGGAATAAAAATGTTGTTATGGAAAGGAACGAAGGGGGAAAGGGGGAAGAAAGCAAAAGAAAAACAAATGTGCAGCAACTTTAAATGTTAGTTTGTCACGAAATCTGCAGTATAAAAAATCCAACAACGAAAAAGTTCTCAATGTTTTGATAACGTTGACGATGATGTTGTTGATGATGGGTTTTAGCGCATTGTTGAAAGTTTCCTTTTCTAAGTAATTGTGTGTATGTACATACATTTTTATAAGCATACGAGTACGTCTGTCTGTCTGTCTGTCTGTCTGTCTGTACCTTATATTGCGGCTTTGAATTTCAATCTAGAATCTTTTTGTGTTGTTTTGTGTTCATTTTGAAAATATTTATAAAACTTAAGCCAACGAGAAAAGCGAACAAACGAACGTATGAAAAAGTTAAGAAGAAGAAACAACAGTTGATGGGTGGGTTTTATTTGGCATTGTTAAAAAGTTAATTAAGTTTGTACAACAAGTCAATTACGAAATTATTACATGGAATGCTAGCAAACAAACACCAAAACGAACAAACAAACAAAATATCGCATTTGTTCGTTAATCAAAAGCCCATCTTTCTAAAAGAATGAATTTTGAAAATGTTAGCAATGTTTCCAGTGGCAGACATATCTATATAATTATTAATAAAAATGTTCATTGTGGTTATAACCAAATAGGTGGTTGCAGTTAAAAGAAAATACCCAGAATCATTAACTATGCGAATCGTTGTTTATGATTGTGAGGAAATGATTGGTTTTAATTTTAAGCAAAATATACAGTCGCAGAGCACGGTGGAGCAATTTCGCTATTAATCACAAATGAAGCACCCAAACTGCTGAAATGCCTGAATTAGAAATTTGGGGTTCTTCGAATTATAATTTGGTTGTTTTTTTTTAATTGAAATTTAATTGAAAGTAAAAGACGGTTTTCTTATACTATCTATATAGCGTTGGTGAATCAGTAAGCATGTTATTCCATTTGCAACATTCCGTAGTAATATACATTAGAGATCTTACAAAGCATATTCTTGATGGACATCACACCTAAGTCATTCTAGACATGTCCGTCCGTGTGTCCCACTCTTGTTAGTACTCTCATGGACGCAAATTTAAAGATATTGAGCCGAAATTTTATACAGACATTTATGCATGCAAATCGCTATATGAATCGGACAAGATCGATCAAGAGCCACGCCCACCATCGACTAAAATTGAGAAATGAATTTTGGTATATAAAATTTTATTTGCGGTTTTTAATAAACTTGAAAAGGAGCGGAGATTTATAAACTAAAACAAATAATGATCTAAAGGTGCCAGATCTGGAGAATAAAGCGAGAGAACATGTTATCTACGGTTAGATAGAGAGAAGGTGTGCAAAAGTCCAAAAAGCTAAGCGTTCTGTTTCCTATAATACGCCACTAGGATAATTTAGTTGTAACCTGATTACAATGAATCAATTAATGGCTTTAATCCGCCTCTATCAGCTTCATCGCTTCAACTTCACACTAGAGTGATTTGAAGAAAACAGCACTACACTCTAAAAAAAAAAAAAAACTTCACATTCTCAAGTTAACATTTCGTTTTTAATAATGTTTACATAAGTAAATTTATAAGTTCCATAAGTTGTTTAAATAGCACAATAAATGCTTAAGGGGAACGACATAAACTTGACATTCTCCATACGTAACGCACATCATCAGCATCACATACTTTATCCAACAACGCAGCTGTGATTATGCCATTTATTATATTAAACTTATTCTACAATATATACTCATAGAGCTTTATATAAGATCCACAACAACCGCTGAACAAATTTGTTAAGGATTAACGTAAAAATAAAAAAAGGTTTCCAACAAAACTTGTTTCCTGTACTCATATATTTAAAGGACGGTCATCGTTTGGAAAAAGTTTAATGCATTTCCTCAAAATGTTTCAAAATATTTTTGTTGGAAAAGTCAAATTTTTTCAGACTAAAAATTTTTAACAATTTGGCAAAGTCTCTGTGGCTGTGCATGTAAGCAGAGCAACCGCATCTTTTAAACAACTTCATTATCATTTATGACTGAACTGTACAAAAGTGATGGATGTAAATGATTTGATTCAAGCTAGACATGCAACATTTGTTTATGATTTCCTTTCCAGCTTTCTCACATACACACATGCGCTGTTTTCGTACTGCTGGCAACTGTAGGGTTGTGATTAGTAAAGGCAAGAAGCTAAAGAAAAACACATTTAAAGTGTTTTACTGTTATGTTTGCTGTAATTGCCAAAAGCAAATGTTGACATTTGATGTCGCCACACACTCTTATTATACCCTCCACATTAGATAAAGTTTGTTACTCCATTTGCAACAAGGAGATGGAGACGTAAGAGACCCCAGAAAGTATATAAATTCTTGATCAGCATTATTCATGTCCATGTCCGTGTGTCCGTTTGTTGAATGCCCTCTAATGGTATTAAAATTTTAAAATTTCCCTTAATATTTTAATCAGTCAGTTAAGTGTTTAAATTAACAAAAATCCGCCGATAGCCACGCCTACCATCGACAATAACCTACTTATCTGCCACAAAAGTTGGAAATTTTATAATTATCTCATTCATCGATGCGTTAAAAATGGGCGTGAGCCGTATAACAGACACTCGGCTTGCGAGCTGATACACTGGGTGGTGGGGAATCATGTACCTACTTCACCCATCATTTTTAAGTACATAGGGATGGTATTTAAGATTTGGCCTAAGCCAAGTTTACTTTATTTACTTATATATAAGTATTACATATGTACGTACTGCACGTGCTGTTATTTAATGCATAAATTTTTGTACGAAGAAATAATAAATAATTGGCGGTATGAAAAAAGTTTGCATACCTGTACAATGCAAAAAAAACACACCCTTCGCTTGCTTGGCATATCAGTATATGTAAATTTTTCTATCAGCTTCCGTACTGCTGCTGCTCGCTCCTTCTACTTATCATCTCTCGTGTATGTGTATGTATGGGTTTGAATGGAAGTAAAATAATTGTTTGCTTATGCTTTGTGAGTGTGTTCTAACGGTTAACTTTTCATTCCTATTGCTTTCACAGTCAAAGTCAAATGGGCATTCACCACTACATTCATTTTGCTTACACTCCGACCTGGGTTAACAGATATTGAACTCATGTAATGACATCTATATATGTTTACATAAAGACGGAAAGAGAAATTTGGTTTTTGTATATTTTCCATCTTAGTTTCATATATACGAGTATATATATATTTATGTATATATAACATCAAATATGGCGTCGTTTTTTTTTTTTTTTTTTTCGGTAAAACAATTTACATCCAACTTATTTTTTACACGATGCAGTGGTTGCAAAGAAAATCGTGTATAAGTAAAACGTGTTATAAAAGATTTAAGGTAATAAGTTTGATATTATATTTAAATAAACAATTTGAAATAGAAAAATTAAGTAAAAATAAATTATTTGTGTTGAAAACATGTAAAATGGAAGTCCAATGTATTCTACTAATGGAGGGTAGTACAGAGTCGTTATTACCCAATTGTAGTTTTTTCTCTCGCTTTTTATATGTTTTTTTACAAGTATGTAGTTGTCTGCGCCATTCAAAGTAAAGAATATCTATAAAGCCTGCAATTTATGAGGTTTTAAAGATTATTTGCCAATGATTTTATTTGAAAAGGTAAAAAGAAAACAAATTAAACGATATTGAGAAGAGTCAGAAAATATGAGTAGCTGACTTTAAGTGAGTAGTCAATGTTGTGGCAGATGCTTGAAATAAATTATACAATTTATAGCAATCATTTGTTTGTATAAATTTAATATCAAGAATTATAAGTTTAATAAATGCCTCAAATTTATGAAAAATAAATAATTTTAATAATTTTTTCTTCTTCCATTTTTCAGGTATGTACAAAATGAGTTTAACTAAAGCATCTCATGCTGCAAGTAAGTAAACTCAACTCATTTTATATGCATTATGTGCTCATAGAAGCTAAAAAATATTCATAAAATTTTACGAAATTTTTTAGAAGTTTGAAAAATAGTCGAAATAGCATAAAAAGTGAAATTTTTATTAACATTAGATTATAACTGAATATCACTAAACTTTTTAGAAAGTTTATTATGTTACAGTTTTCCTCAACTTGTAGTGAATTTTTCACAACATTATTGAAATAACAATGAAGCCACATCAATAATTTTCAATAATTTAATGTCTCGCTCCCAAAATAAAGCGAAAAATTCACTTTAACAACGAAACTACAAAAATTATGCAGTCAGTCAATCACTCGAAGCTTTGACGAATAAAATTACAAAAATAATTGAATTAAATTGTTATCTTAACACCCGCACAAGCTAGCTGAGGATAGAGAGACACCACTGTCTCACACTGTCACACTAACAATACGTACATCCGTACAACTAAAACCCCACCAACACTATACCATTGGTAACCATGTAATAATAGGAACGTATAGTACGTGTGCCCTTAAGGGGTTCACGGGAATTATTTTCAATTATTAAAATTACTATAAATAAAAAGTGATGGTTTTTGCTTTCCCTCATAGTGTTGAATTATTTAGTAATTTTATAGTTTTTTCTTCTTAATATTTGTTTAGAATTTTTTTTCTTTTTTTGTATTCAATTTTTATTGGAAAAATAAATAAACACACCTTATGGTTTAAATGAAAATTAGCGACATGTACGAAACGTCTCAGTGATTTTCTGGAATATTATTGAAAGTTTTTTGAGTCCTCTAATTAGATTACTAAGAGTGTCATTTCTTTTGTAATATCAAGAAAGAATCAATGTAGAAGAGTCCGTCTGTAAGTCCAGAAGAGAGGAATACTCTTCTTGACACTCCCATGGTTGGAAACTTTGTCACACTGAGCTAAATTGATTAAAATCTATATATCACCCATCGACCCATTACAAAATGGGCATAGTCGATAACATAAATGTTAAAAAACATATACTTACGTATTACTAAGTAGCACGTATTACAAAGTCAAATCCACTCCGACTTGTCCAGCTGGGTGTCCATCTATTATAAAACACTCCAAAAAAATAAGTCTAAGCTGAAATTTTATTCATATTGTAAATTGACATAAATGGTTCTCTCAAATAGAAGAAGTTTTGGTTGAAAGCCACGCCCACCTTTTACAAAAATCTATATTTTAAGCACAAATATACTATCAGCCTATCAGCGATGTCCCTAAAATGGGGGGAGATATACACGCCCACAATTTACAAAAAATCTTATTTAACACGGAATCTAATTTTTAAATTAATAATTACAATAACATATAAATAAAGGTACATGCCACGCCCACAATTTCTCTATAGATCTTTAAGATATTTAACAAATATTTGGCCTGAAGCCAAATAAAGTCTTTTACTTATTATTCTTGTCCTAAAATGTTTGCATAAACGTAGATATTCTGATATAAACGCAATCGTAATTCACTAAAAAAGGCTTAAAAAAAAAGAACCTTTTAAAACCAATTCAATAGAACCAATACAAAGTATGTCCTTTCCTTTAAAAACAACTCCATCATTAGGCAACAATTCAATATCGTAGATTGTTTCCCAATTCCGACTACACTTCAATGGCTTTCATAGTGAAGTTATGTTTGTAATTAGTGAAATTACATAAAATTACTTAATTATTTGTTGGTTGGTTGGTTGGTTGTTGTTGTCGTTGTTTTAACAACTAGACGTAACATAAATTCCTGGAAATAAATGCAACAACAACAACAACAATAACACAACAATTGAAAATGAAATCACACAAAAATATGCAATAAATTTCAAGGTCTTGTGAAAATTACCCGATCAACTACAAAACAATAAAATTGATCAAATACTTGGGTAAACGTATTGACATCGGTCGTACGTACACACAAACACGCACCACTTACTTACAGCAAATGCGGACAAAACAAAAACACAAACAAAATAAAATTTCCAATAAAATGTTTTAATGCCACAAAGTGCGAACACAAAATATATATATGAGTGTGTGTGTCCGTGTGCTATGTGTACAACATGATCATATGTGAATTGTATTGATGACCAAAAAGAGCCCCGCAACTGGTTAAGTGAGCCACAGAAAAGAATCGTAAAAATGCCAAGAGAGCTTGCTTCGGATCCACAGCAGCAGCAATCAATACTTTTGTTACTTTGTTGTTTTGGGGCCGTGCAGTGTAGTCTTTTTTATTTACGCCTTTTAAACAATGCTCATTCTATTTTTCTTGCTGTTGTTTTTGTACTTTACATGTTTTTTTTATATTGGATGCTATGGTTGCTCTGTGTTTCTTAATACACTGAACGATTAAAGGAAACCAAACTGTGTGCGAGTGTGTAAAGAAAGAAAAAAGCTTTAAAAATCAAAAACAATCAAATTGACAAAACGTCAACATAATAAAGCGTTGATAAACCACAAAAGCAATTACGTTCGCCAAGAACGAAAACAATTGCAACAACAACAAACAACAACAACAACAACAACAAAAAAGCAACTAAACATACACTCATGCACCATAAAAACAAAATTGTGAAAAATAAATAACAAAAACAACAAAAATAAGAAATGTTTACAGAAAATCATGGGTACACACCAACATAGTTAATTAAAATACAATAAAATAAAATATATTGAAATTAAAATAATTAAAATAATTATAACTATCAATGGTGTTCCATAAGGGTGGGCGTGGCAAATTTTTATGTGAAATGTTGAGCTTTTTGATTTCTATTCTTTTAACATAAAGTTAAAGTTATTCTAAAGTTTAATTCTCAAATGTTTTAAAGGAAGTGTCCTCTCTGCCCAATTTTTAGAGCGATGTAAAATCCTTAAATTTAGAGCGCTTCTTATATATCGTACTTTTTGAAATACACCTAAAAAGATGCATTTCCTTGGCGATACAGCCATTACAGGAACTACCACCTTCACTGACTATGACAGTTTTTGGAACCGGGATAATGTTTACTACAGGCGGACAGACTGACAGACCATGTCCATAACGATTTATAATGTGGTCTTACAAACGTTTTAACATAAAAAGTACATCATGGACGTAAGGTAAAGGTTATAAAAATTCAAGTGAAAACATGTTATCAAGCAATAAATATACAAAAACAACATATCAACAACAAAAAAACATATTGTGTATATAACTAGTAACAACACTGAGATATATTGTATAACACTACCACCATCACTGCCTGCTCATGCATACGAACGTGTTTGCTATATGGCTGCATGCATGCATAGTTGTAGGGCCGCTCAAACACCAAACGGCAGACTCAAATTGATTAGCAACAAATACATGTCCTATACAAACAACAACTACAACTACAACAACAACAAAGTAAACATAGAGACTCTGAAAACTAAAAGCCTAAGCAAGCAATCAACATATGATATAAACACTTGCATTTGTGCATAAGTACACAATCACAGAGAATACTACACTTAGTGAGAGAGAAGGAGAGTGCATTGAAGGGAGAGTAACTGAACTGTATGGCCGAAACAGATAGATATCGAATTTGCAATAAAGTACAACATAAACACGCAAACAAACAGCAGCAGCCATAATGGTAACAACAAAAACAACAACCAAACAAAAGAACATGAAAAGCTTTCTCACACACACATGCACATACACTTACACTTATTCAAAACAAACTGTATGAGCAAATAACTTAATGCCTGGAAGCAAACGCGGCATTACAATGAAATTGCAGTAACGACACTAGCAACCAAACAACGAAACTAAATTTGGCTTAGACTAAAATTATCTACAGTAGTGGGAGTGGCAGGAATGTGATTACGGCCTCTAATGGTGTATGTATTACGTCTCAGCTTGCAAATCGAGTTTTACGTAAAGTATGGTTTTATTAATTTGTGGGCGTGTCTGTTATCCGACTATGCACATCGATAGATGAAATAATTACGGATATGTGTACCAAAATTCAAGTTCATGTGTCAACTTTTGTACCCGATATAAAGATTTTTACTGATTGTGGGCGTTATCTGATCACGCCTATTTTTGGCATATCGATGAAAGAAATATTTATAGATATACGATAAAAATGAAAACATGATTTGGTTAAAAACGGCCTCTACGTTTACTATTAAAATGAATAATTTGAAAAATCCATTGCACAGACAGACGGACGTATAATTACGTATGAATATATATGTATTACCAAAAGTGCAAATAAAGCAAATTTTTTATAGCTCTCTCTAAAAGTAAAGAATATAAGAAATTTTGCGTACCACACACATGTATGTTTTTCTGTAAAATTTGCTTTTTATACCCTACACCACAAAACCGTAGAAGCGTATGTGGTACTTGTATTTACCTTCTAAACGGTGTACGCTAAGCTTACCTGTTATTAGACCGATTGTTATTAGAAGCAAAATCTGAGGGGACTTAATTATGTCCATCTGTACATCCGCGTATTTCTTTTAAGCAACCTTTTATGTCGAAATTATTTACTTTTGATTGTATTTCAAAAACCAAACATATTACATTTATATTGTTAAGTCAAGAACCCTTACTAATAAAAGTGGACTTGATCGGTCAATACTTAGTACCCTTTTCTATGTAACGATCTTTTTTGAAATAAATCTTTGTATGAAGAAAATTCACAATTTTTAAATAAAATTTAGTAAAGAATAGTTAGTTAGCTTAATAACGTACTGGACCAAATTTGAGTTTAATCGAAACATTTTTAGAATGCTTTTCCATGCAACTTTTTTCACAAAGTGACTATTATACGACAATGGCTCGCTTTGATTTTTTATGTGATTAAACAAATTGTAGTATAAATTGTGGAACTAAGTGGTGTAGGGTATTAAATGGTCGAGTAGAACTGAGTATTAAATTTTTTATTGTTTTTTTTTTTTTTTGTAAAAATTGGAAAACTATAGTTGTTGCCGTGACAACTTTTTGTCAATTGTGGGCGTGGCTACTAAGTCCACTTTTTAGTTTACTAAACTCTGAAATAACAGTTAAAAAAGTCGATCATAATATTTTCTCTTGTTTTTCGTTTCAATTAAAGTAACAAAGTTAGTTTAGCCTCCACAAGGGTCAGCACAAATGGTTGATCAAACGGTTGTACGTAACAGTCCACATATTATTAATGCTCAATCGATTGAAAACATTGTTAAACTCAAAGCAGAAGAACACAAGGAATATAAAAGCAATATGAGTCCAATACATACCGACGCAATAGCCGTATAAGGCAACTGAGCAAATTGCTGCACGTTCATGCATTTGGCAATTTATAAGGCAAGACAAGGCAAAGCACACTAAAGCATATTCAAACACACTTACTCCTATACAGATTTGAGTGCTTAAGGTTGCTGTATTTACGGATAGATATGTATACATGTTCCCTTAGTAGGATGCTTGGGAGAGAACTTGTTCAATTACTCAATACGAAAAGCATTCATGTTGGTCTGGTTGGCTATGGTTCCAACTGAAATGCACAGTATTATTAATAACAACAATAACAATTATGGCTTATACACACACTCTACTACACCTTTACACACTCATAACTCATGATCACATGATATGTGCTGGCCATACGAATTGCTCGAAATAACATTCACAACAATGATGGCCCATCTACTCTTTGCATCCATATTTAACACTTGAACCAACTATTCTTGAGCACAAACTCAAGTTCGTTAGAATTGTCAGTTATCATGTCCCTTTTGTTCCATGCCCTTTACTTCATCCTTTTATTTATGTGCTGTTCTCGTTTCCTGCTGCCTACATGAAGTTTCCTTTCCTTTCCTTTCATTTCATTTCAATTGTCACAAGGTTCCATTACGGCCACTGCGAGTTTTGCTAAAAATTTTCGTTTCTCCATATGGTTGCGTTTTATTATCGTTTGTTTCTTCATAGCAATTTATTTTTTTTAATGTGTTTATGTGTCCAACCCTATATGGTCAACCAATAGTTATTTATGTACCGACTCTTTGCACAGACGTAAGCTTTTTATAGCAAAATATTTATGCGTTCGATCAATCGCTTTTGTTAGATTGTGTAATTGTTTGGAATAGTTTTTTTTTTTTTTTCTTTTTTTTACGAGCAGCTGCACTTTAATGCTTTGGATTGCGTTAAGTAGCGCATTAAATTGTTTGAAGTGTATTTTTGGTAAAGCCATAACCATGTAACCTTTTTTGGATACAATTTTTATAGATCTGATTATTATTTTATTGACATGGAATAATATAATAACGAAAGATCGAATGTATGATCATCTTTGGTCATATTGAAGGCAACTTTATGTTATATTTTAGCTTTAATAACAATCAAGTTAAGCTTCTCTAATCATTGAGATGACGTTATATCTTTTGTGTGTTCGTCCATTTCTCATTTCGATAATAAATGTTAAAAAGATGTCAGAGACTGTCCCATTTTTTTTCAGCTTTGAAATAGCCATGTCGTTCCATATGTCTATCTGTCCCTTAAACGTTTATGTTCATAAATTTAACTGAAATTTTTAAACATTTTTAAGTTTTTATTTACATCAGGAAAAGTCGCTTAAATGCCACGCCTACAAAAAACTTAAAATCCATAAATTAGCCACCAAAATTAAGCTATGAGGCTAAAACGCAGTACACCTTTATCTATTTAATTGACGCAACCAAAAATTACCATTTTTAGACAAGAATCTGACTCACAACTTGATTTGTAATGAATGCATATTTCAAAGTTTTTTTTAATTAAAACGAAATTGGTTAGCAGCCATGCCCACAGTTGGAAAAAGTCTATATATTAGCCACAAAATTTAATCTATTGCACACATATATAAAATTAGCTTATACAAATATGTGCTAATAATGGGCGGGATTAGATAGTGGACACGCCCAAATCTATAACAAATTGATGTGCATGTTTAAAATAAGTCTATCCATGGATGTGATAACAATAGGCGGGGCTATCCATGAGACAAGCTCACAATTTCCAAAAGAAAATCTTTTAAAACAGAATCCAACTTTCAAGTTCATTCCTGATAAATGTATATTTTGAAAGAGCAATGAGCCACGCCTCCTTTTTTGTAGATGATGCGTTTTAGCTTAAATAAAATTTATTTTATTTTTTACTAGTTTTTTATATCCGTGCAAGTTTTACGTTTCCAATTCCAATCAGGAGCGAATTTTCGTTTACCTCGTAAACAGCGCACTTATTTTGCGTACATGAAATTCCAAGCATAATCATAGTGAAACATACAATCATCATCTTCAACGTTATTATTATTATTAAGATTATTAAGGAGAGAAGATGAAGAAGAGAAAGCATATAATTTTTATTACAATATGCACCAGGCATCAGCATCAGCATCTTCATCTTTTGCCATATGCAGCATCTGCACGAGACTATGAAAAGAAAAACTTGCACTCATATATAATATTATCAAGCATAAAGCTGCAGTGACCTCTAACCGATGTTTGTGTTGATTGGTTGACTGAGCACATGAGTTACTGCTCTTCAACTGAACAAAAACAACATCTTTTGAACTTTATGCATATGTTTGCATGCACATGAAATGAAATGAAATAAAAAAATACTAAAAAAAAATTCAGGAAGACACACACACTTACATATATGTAGAGGTTCTAACAAAACATAAAATCCTTGATATATAAAATATGGGCTTTTGATTGCTGTTATGTCTAAGATGGACTCTATGAACATTTCACTGCTAAAAGGTTAGATAGTGGAAATTGTCGTGGCTACCTTTGATCATTTTTGCTTACAACTTATTTCTGGGCTGCTAAGGAGAACTTTCTCTTGGCCTTTTTTACAACAAAAACAACAATAATTTGCAAATATTTATGTTCTACAGCTCCAACTCTAATAGTTACTACTCCAACATACAAATGCACACACGTACACGAGTTGTAGCAAAAAACAATACAAGATACATCAGCAGCAGCAACATCATCTTCACTGCTTTGCAGCTATAAATCTGTTTGTACACATTCATTATGCCAATGCAACCAAAAACAAAAACAATAACAATAATAACAACAACAAACATCATACATAATGTTCTTTTTTCGTTTGAGCAATCACACCAAACATATATCCCTCTAGCTTCAACTCTAATACCACAGCAATGATAAATTAGTGTATGTGTGTGTGTATATGTATGTAATGCTTGAACGTATTTATACTTATAGTTGGCAATAGTAGTGGTGGTGGATGCATCATTCAAACGAAACTTGGTGGCAGTAAAAGTAATAAGCAGTTGTTGGCTATACAACCAATTACACATATACGTACGTTTGTATGTAGCGTATTTAATAATTCTCATGGTATCCTAGAGTTAGTTTTTATTTGTGTCCGTACGTCCGTATTGTCTTTCATTTCTAACTGTTTATAAAATGTGTTTTGAGAGCCGGCAGCAATATACGTGAGGGACACAAGGCAAAACATGAAAGAAAAAAGGAAAACAAAAAGTGAAAAAGCAGGGATAACCATAAGTACAATACACATTCTGTTGGCTCCCCAACAACCATTTTTCAACTAATGATGCTCATTATACCCTCCGCCTTGAAATACGGATAGCGCACTCAAAGTTTAAAATTCTGTCTACAATAATCAGAAGAAGACTTCAGAGATATACTAAAGTGTTATATGTTTTTGACTAACAAGAAAACCTGAGCCCACCTAGATATATTCGCCCATACGTCTATTTGCCCGTTGCTCAAATATTTGACATCTTAAAAACTGAGATGGCAAACTTAAGAATAGTATTTTGTTTATATAGAACTCGGACACATAAATAAAGCTACAATATTGAAATTGAAATTTATTTTCAATATATTGAAAATGAGCCATATCAAATTACAGACACGCCCACAATTTACAAAAAGAAAATATGTTTTGTGATATATAATTTAAGTGCTTGAGTGCCACGCCCACTATTTTTAAATGAAAATGTAAGGTATGCCAAATTTAATCTAAGTATCTAAAGATCGTCTCCACTACATTTAGTTGCGGCAGCAAACAGCACAAAACAGCAAATAATATATTGTACATCATGGAGTGAGAGATGGGAAGAGATGTAAAAGCAGTGATATACCATACCAAGGCAATGAGTTGGCAATGAATCCAGGAATATCTATCATTTGTTGTGTTTGTGCTGTTTTATGTTTTTATGACCCTCCGACCATATATATATGGTCAATAAAATTACTGTTATGGTAGCTGATACCAGCTACTACAAGTATATAATTTAGAGATAGCTGTATGGGACTGTATATATGTGTGAAGAAAACTCCCATTACAGCACTAATTTATTATCAACTGAAAGTGTTTACTATTTATGTTCTCCGGCTGGTAATCTTTCCTTTTTCCACGCATACACACACACACGCACACAATTGCATTTTTTATTCAACTCTTCTCGTTTTCTCCTTTAAACTTTTTCACATTTCTCTTTTATTTATTTATTTATTTTTATTTATTTGTTATTATTATTTAGCTGAGATGACAGCTTATTTGCTGATTATCTGTCAACAATTTTGACATTTGTGTGTGCTATTAGAGTGGTGTGTGTGTGTGTGTGTATGCGTGTGTGTGTGCAGCACATAAGTTTACTCTCGCCAACACTTGACATAAATGAATTTATTGCCTGCCATTCGTACAATTTTTATCCTACACATTTAAACAATACACATGAAAGAAAAAAGGGTACACTAACGATGTTTTAACGGTTG